>VZTM01001759.1:4339-24651 GCA_013400555.1 Jacana jacana | reverse complement strand
CTAGGCAAAAGTTTGGAGCATTGTGTACATTAGTTTAAAAAAATCTACATGCTACTCCTAAATGGGTAAATTTCTAAGGTAATATTTGCTCTGTATTTCAAGTAAGTGTGTACATCTGAATGTTTTTCATAACAAACTGCAGTTTACAAAATTGTGAGCTTTCTTTCCCAGAAATTCCTCAAATTCCTCATCAGTAATGCACTTCCTACTACAGCCAAGAATACATTACATTTCCTCTTTATGAAGGCAGTTCCCACATTGTGTATTTTGGAAAACTCCATCATACTGAGGTTTTATTCTTCATTTAGCACCTAATTGCCATTTAAGACCAAACAAGGAATAAAGGAGAATTTTTATTTAATTAGATTTCAGGAATATGAGTGTAGAGAATAACTCTGGGAATCTTGATGTGAGAATGTTCTCACATCCTACACGAAGAAGTTGCACATACTGGAAAGGGAAATGTTGGTGAGATTCATAGTTCTCCATTAGTAGCAATATATCCAAAGCTACCAGGTACCTCATTTTGTCATTCTCTTCCTCCACTGCTAGGTTATTCTTTTTAAACCCTACATTGGAAGAGTGAACAGAAAAAGAGAAGAAGGTGCCTCTACAGAAAGAGATGAAGGTGCAGTTGTCAGGAAAAGCGTTTTCCGAGAGCTTGACCAGTTGTTCATAAAAGCAGAATTTTAAAAGACTACCTAGCATGTGTGGAGATTAGGTGTGAGGATATCTGTTGAGTCGTGTATGGGTTGTCTCTGGTATGGATATGAAGATCCAGGCATCAGCAGGTGTGTTCAGCGCCATCTCATAGTAGCAACTTCAAACTAGCAGTAACAGGGCTTTCTTCCTCCTGTGCTATGTGGCTTTTCTTTAAACATGATCACAACTTCAAATGACATGCAAAACCTTTCTCAATTTCTGCCTGGAGAGTAACGGGAGTTTTTCAAGGACAAGACAGCCTTCAAAAACCAAATAGCCGAATGAATTGAGAATATAGGCTGAGCTTTATCTGACTCCATGGACTTCAGAGCCTGCAAATTTAGTGCAAAATGGTGTAACAGTACTTTTGTGAAGGAAAATAGAGAGCTTCAAATAGGAAAAGGTGCTGGAGGTGGCAGGTTGTAGGAACCTGTAAAAGTTGGCAAGTGTTACACATCTTCTAAAAAGCATGGGTTACTTGTCAGTATGCTTCTTGCATTTTGAATATGTCTAGTTTTCCACTTCTGGACTGAACTGTAAAGGAATCAGTGAATTTGTCTGAAGAGAGTCATGTGTGTACAGGGGCAAAGGAGAAGCTGTTATTTTATAATTAAATAGGTCTTATTCTGTGCCCGAAGGAACAGAAATCTGGAATTACAGCATGATGTAGTCTAAAGTTTGGAAACCAGAAAAACTAGAAAAATATTTAGATGGACTTTCAAAAGTGATTTTGAAGAAAGTAGGCAGAAAAAAAGCAGGCATTGGTCAAACTTGTTGGGTAAGAACAGAAACTCTGTAGTCACAAGTCTATGTACTTCCTGCAGCCTTCGCTTTCAGATCTGGAGAATAGTTTAGGAATAGTTATGCCAACAACAAGCACTGTGCAGCCTAAGAGCCTCCACTGGGGAGAAAGGAAGTTTTGTACTAGGACAACAGGGCTTTTTTGAGGTGACACGATGCCATAATACCTAAGGCCATGCAACTCTTGAAGTTATTCATCTACCTTTGCTATTTCTGTATACAAGCACCTAGGAGAATTAATGCTGTTATTTCTTGTAATAACCTGTAAGCCTGTGGATTTCTCTGACTTAATCATACTTGTGGATTGCCTATATGTTTCCTAGGATGTAGAGACTTTGAAAAGCCTTAATAAAAGAAACTGAAGTCTTAAATGAGTCACAGCCGATTAGTCACAGGTGGGATTGGCTTGTAAAGGTTGGCTGCCCTCTCACAGACCTGCTCTTCAAAATTCCCAGCAGTTGTCATGCTTTCTCCCACACTGCCCTCAAGAGTGGGAAGTACTCAGTAAACATCCACACATTCACCTTGCTGTCCTCTAAATTCAGCTCTCAAAATGCCTTGAGAAGAGGGAAACAAACTTAATGGGATGAGTTCATTGCTGCATTATAAATGTCATATTTTATTACAACAAAAGTGTAAGTTTTCTTATCCTGTTCCTGTTGATTATTTCACAACATGCTCTGCTTTGTCTTGTATTAGCTTTCTGGGAGAATGAGAGTCATATACCAGTAAAAATATGTATTGCCCAGTAAAATGATGCCTAAGGTCCATCTTAGACATAAGTAGCATCAGGCAAAGCACCACATTACCATACCACTGTTTTGAGCATATGTGAAGCAAATATACTTTAATTAAATCTGGATTATGCATGGGAGCTGTACTAAATCTTGCACTAGATGAAGAATAACCCTTTTTCCCTTGGTAATGGGTTTGGCAGCTACTTAGAATAGAAAGAACATTGTTGGTACAAAGTCTATCTGTATATACTCCAAGAAAGAAGGCTTTGCCAGTGTCATCAACAGTGACCAGTCAGATTGGAAAAGAGACAGCTGGGCCACTGAAACAAAGAAGCATTTCTCACAGTGTCTTCCAATAAGACTGTTTATCCTTAAATTTCTTTCTACATTTAAAATTGAGAATACTTGCACTACTTAACCAACCTGACATCTCCTGAGAGGACAACACAGCAGGGAACAAACAGTCCAGGAGATTTCTGTAGTGCCTAGGGGGAAACAATCGATGCTGGTGCAGGATGGCTGACTTGGTGGAAGGCTCTGCTGTATGTGCTACTCACAAACAGGGAAGCAGCGGCTGAGGATGTGATGTATGATGGCAACCTTGGCTTCAGCTGCCTGGGTAGGGTACACTTCAGAAACTGTGGGAATCAAGGAAGGCAAATATCTAGCAGAAGACTCTGGTTTTCAGGAAACTAGGCTTCAGGTTATTTGGAGAATTTCTGGACAGGACCCCATAGTCCTGAAGGACAAAATTGCTCAGAGGAATTGATCAGTCTTCAGGGACCATGTCTTCAAAGCAGGAGAGCAATCCATCCTGATATACAAAAAAGTGGGCATACATTTTGGATTAACAGGGAACTCTTGGTCAAACACAAACCTGATACGTATGGGAAGTGGAATAAGGGGCAGACACAGTGGATCGAGAATCATCACATAGCTATACAGGTGTGTAATTTGAGTGGCCAGACTTTGGAGTTTTGGAGATAAGTGGTGACAGCTGGGAGCAACAAGAGTGGCCTCAGGAGATACATAAGCAGCAGAATGAAGACCTGAGCTCAGTGCTCAAAAGGGCAGGAAAACTGATGTTGAACAATATGGAAACTTCTGAGATACTCCTGGTTTTATTTTGCCTAATTTGGGAATTTAACAAATCCTTATTATCTTTTTACTGCTTTTTTCATTGCTGTTGACATTTTCAGCCTTAGTGTCATCCGATATTTGTTTTCTTTGAAAATTAATGAAACTTATTAAGTTTATTATGTTTTTTAAGTTTTAAAGCAGTAAAAATATTAGACCATTAGACAACATTACTTATGTTCTACACAGCTACAACACAACTATAAGGAGGTAATTCTAGGAATCCTGTTGCACCTGAAAGGAAGGCTGAGATGGCTCTGGAAGTTTATGACTCATTTCTGGTAGAAATAAGCTGCTTTTATTTTTAAAAAACAGCAAAACAGAAAAGCACAAGACATTGACTTTCGCATCAATCTATTTTACCCTTCCAACATTTATATGGATTTCCTGTATGTGAAGTGGTTCTTCTCTCTCTCAACGCTTTCCCCAGAACAGAAGGACCGGAGAATTCCTAGGATTTTTTAACAACAACTTTTAGCATCGATTTAAAACAGGTGCATTCTGAGACTGGATTTTACAGCTCTTCTTCCTCTAACCTTCTTTATTTTCTCTGAACAAGGGCTACGGCAAGAAAGAAAAGAGAAACCAGATTATATTTTCAAGACAAGCAGAGAAGTGGAGGGAAGCCTTAAAATTCCTTTTAATAATACCTATGCCACAAGAGAAGCAATGGCAATTGCTCTTCCAGAGATGGAAATACAAGTCATATATCTCCATATATGTGATCCATTAGCCAGCTTCAATCTGTTTGTCTCTCATTTAAAATGCAAGCCCTAAAGACGGTTTACCTGAACAAAGGGAAAGATCAATAATTAATAGCACTGAGACTGGATGGCTGCTGAAACAAACCTTGAAATCATTAGTATTTCTTCTCTGTTACTTTGACTACAGACAACCCAGAGAGAACCTGGTTAGATCAATATCCATGAAAGCAATAGTAGTTTTGAGCTTTAGAAGTCTTGTTCTGGAATTGCCTCCTATTTATTTCACTTACTGAAATTTGTAAGCCCCCACAGAGGAGGATTGAACAGAGTGAGAGTTACAAGTAGACAAAAGCCAATCAAATTTACCCAGAACACCTGCTGGGGTTTATGGTTGGACCATGGGAAGTGAATGGAACAGACTCATCAGTGCTGAAGAAATTGAAGTATATCTGAAATGAGAAGAAGGACTTCCAAGTCCTGGAGGCTTTGCTCACCAGGTAAGAACCCAAAAAGTTCTCTCATGTAGTTTTTGAGTGCTTTCTGCTCAGCTCTGCTCCTCATGATGTGAGAAATTAAGAAAACCACAGCTGCTGCTTATGCTTTTCTCTAAGAACAGGACAGGGAAATATGTCTTCAGTGGAGTCTTTCTATAAAAAAAAAAAAAATCTATACTACTGATCTCTAAAAGCCTGTTAGGAGGAGTATACTATGTGTTTGCTAAAGTTAGCAGAGCAGGTATTAAAGATCTACAAGTTTCCAATCTGGTCTGTACTTTTATGGAAATTAATAGAGTGATCTGCTTAATCTGCAAAGGGAACTTAGAGAAAATTCATTTGCCATTATAAACTCCATGAGATACAGAAAAAATTCTTTAAGTTTTGGGGTTTTTTTTAATAGATAGATAGATATAGATAGATAGATATAGACATAGATATTGTAGAATGCAGTTGTAAGTATGTAGTAAGTTACATTTAAGAATTGACTATCACTGAAAATACTGGAAGAAGCTGCTGTATTTCATCAGTTGTCCCCTCAAAATCAAGAAAAATCAAATTAAACTGGAGGAGGTTTTCAGATGGGATGGGAGGAGAGAAACATCATGGAAACTGCATGATGGGAAGAAACAAAAAAAATGCTGTATATTGAGTTTATAAAAGGAAAAGCTGAAAGGAAGATATGATTGCCATCCATAAATGTATTGGGCTAGAATTGAAATCACTAGTGAAATTAAGATAGGGCAGGAACAAGAACAAACATGACCAGCAATATATTTCAGTTGGAAATTAGAAAGTTTTTTCCAGTTCAAAGCAATGAAGTTCTGGAACAGCATCCCATTAGGGCTTGCAAAAGCAATTAGTTTGCAAAAGATAATAAACTAGCAGATCTCAGATCCCATGAGAATTGTAGGGGAGGCATAACATTTAAACAACAAATCTGAACAAATTAAAGATATGGTCTGAAATAAATAGGATGCAGTTCAATGCAGAAAATAACAAGATACTACTTTTAAATGGGAATAATCAACTGCATGGAAACAAGATGAAAAATTCCTTGCTACAATGTTCTGTAGAAAACATAGAGGAAAAGTAGGGTGGCTTAAGAAATCCATGAGTCAGCCTTATCAGGAGAACACACATCTTACTGTGATGCCTACAACGCTGCTGTCACTGTAAGTTATGTGAAGAAAAGCATCCTGCTTTTCTCAAGGACTGGAAATTTCCTGGCTACCAGTTCAGACACTATAACGACAGAAATACATGGATAATTCAAACTCTTTAAAAAAGCAATGGGATTTATGAAAATTTTGGAAAATAGAGCTCCTAACTAAAAAGGCAGAGGAACCCAGTGCAGTTTAGTTTTAGAGAAAACAGCACTGTTTCAAATAAATATTGTAAATCAAGATTTGAAAAATTATTCATCATTTTGTCTTATTATTAACTTAGGTATTTATTTGGGACGTATGCCAAGCAAATATTTTTTAAAATCTCAAAACAAAGGAGTAATGTTTCTTAACAAAATTGTACACATGCTGGACATATATTTTAGACCGTGCTTATAATGTAAGCAAGACACTCTGAAAGAATCATATCTGGAGTAATGTATCAAACATTATGCATACCTAAACTAGTATAAAAGTAATAGATTATAGATTCCCAGAAACTGAACAGTCACAGTTAATGAAAACATAGGTTGGCATTAATTATGCAACAAAACAAAACAAAAAAAACTCTTTCCCGGTTTCTCAAACTGGTCTACAAAGAGAAGCAGCCCTGGAGCTCTTGTGGACATTTGTACAAATTAACAAGCAGTTATCTAGCTTTCTCTGTCATTTCTAATTAGTAATATCATGTAATGTACTTTAGAAATTCAGTGACATGATGATTAATTACTACAAAGCAAAAAGTCCGTGTGTAATTTATCTACATTGTTCCTCTGCTAATTGCAAACCTGCCACCTGAGGGTGTTAGAAATGTTGATTTCTAGTGTAGTGTCTCATTTGGCTTTTCCACTTGGACATTTCAGTGTTGCTCATTATCACGGTATTCAAATGTACGAGGACATGAACTTAGTCAATGACAAAGGTTATAATACTGTTAGGAGGGGAATTAGGCACTGAAATAGCCCTGAAATGACCTCACAGGAAGAAAACAATGCTATTAATGTATCAATTTCTGACAATGGAAAATATCAGTGATAATAGGAACAAATTTGAAGTTAGAGATATAACAGCAAGAATTGCTGGTTTTCTGTACACAACAGTAAATATGTGGGTCTTTCCATTGTTATTCTTTCTATTTTAATTTGTCAAAGAAACAGGTCACTGAAAAAAATCAAGTATTAGCGTAAAACAGAACAAGGATGAGGTCATCTCATATACAGATGGTGTCATATCTTACACTTTCCCTGGTCACCACTTTGTACTCAAATGTAGGCAGAACCTCAGCTGTGCTGGGAGCAGATGGTGGCCTTTGGTTCTGTCCCTATCAAAAGTACAGCAATTTGTGTCGCAGTTGGCCTTAGGGAGGACAGAGCACTTGGACTTTACTACATTTCTTCGCTCAGTGTGAAAGTAGCAGAGGTGATTTGAGTGGAAAAACAGTCCAACCTCTGAGAATTAAATATGTATGCAGAATACCAAGAGGATTGATAGATAATAGGATTAGAATGACTCAGCTTATAGAGATTATTAAAACTTTTTATTCCACCCAAATAAAGGGGCTAAATAAATCTTTCACTGGAAATACAAACCCCTTTCACACTTAGAGATCCAACTTCTTGTTTGTGTGTCTTTTGCAAAACTTTCAGGACTTTAATCAAGATGCAGGGAAAAAAAAAAGAAAAAAAAAAAGAAAAAAAAGGAAAAAAAAAAAAAAAAGAAACAATGATGTTTTCAAGATTGTCTGTTTGCTTCTTTTCTGCTTCTGGAAAAAAGTCTTTTATAGCCTGTACAAATATGCTCAAAGCGTTAAGAAGGAAGACGAGAAGAGTCCATCCCTGTTTGCATTTAAGTCTGGCAAAGATGCAGTTCAATTCCGAGTGAAGGTTTGGCAACTTCAAGACCACGGTGGTAAGGAATAGGTACCAATAAGGAGAACCATTCTAAGGTCAGAAGTTGCCTTTATGTGACTTTACAAGATATAGAAAATACAACTGGAAAAGTTCACCTCTGTAAATTAAGCTCAGTACTCTGTATTATACTATTTCCAACTAAAGAGTTTAGTCTTGAAATCCTCATTAAAAAGGTGATCCATCATAAATACATAGAATATTTAGCATTTGGAAGGGATCTTTAAAGGTTATCTAGTCCAATCCCCCCTTCAGTGAGCAGGGACACTTTCCACTAGACCCGGTTGCTCAGAGCCTCGTCCAACTTGAACTTGAATGTTTCCAGGGATGGGAGATCTCTCACCAATTTGAGCACCCTGCTCCAGTGTTTCATCACCCTCCCTGGAAAAAAATTCTTCTTTATATCTCACCTAAATCTACTGTCTTTTAGTTTAAAGATGTTACACCTTGTCTTATGGCATCGATTCCTGCTAAAATGTTTGTCCCATTTTTCCTGTGGGACTCCTATATTATTGAAAAGCCAAAATAAAGTTTCCCTGCAGCTTTCTCTTCTCCAAGCTGAACAACTCCAACTTTCTCAGCCTGTCCTTAAAGGAGAGGCATTTCACACCTTTGATCATCTTTATGGACCTCTTCTTGACGTGGTCAAGAAGGTCTGTGTCCTTCTTGTGCTGAGGACTTGAGCTGGATGTAGTACTCCAGGTAGGGTTTCACCAGAGCAGAGTTGAGGGGTAAAGTCACCTCCTTCAACCTGCTATCCATACTTCTTTTTATGTAGGCCAGGTTGCAGATGGCATTCTTGGCTATGAGCTCACATTGCCCGGTCATGCCCAGCCTTTCATCCACCAGCACCTCCAAGTCCTTCGTGGCAAGGCTGCTCTCAATCCCTTAATCCCCCAGCCTGTATTTCTACTGGGGGTTGCCCCAGTTCTGGTGTAGTATGTGCACTTGGCCTTGTTGAACCTCATGTGATTCCCATGGGCCCACTCCTCAAGTCTTTTTAGGTCCCTCTGGATGGCATCCTGTCCTTGAGGCCTCTCAACCGCAACACTCAGCTTCATGAACCTGTCCTAACACATCACAGTTTTTTCTAATATTTATTCAGCATTTGGTGCTCAGATGTCTGTAGTTGGTTTTGGAGCAGACAGAAATCTAGAACCTTCCTCAGATTTTAAACTGCTTGGTATTTCCAAAATTAGAATTCCAATTGGAAAAGGTGAGCATTAGTATTTCTACAGTCTGAAAAACTACAGATTAAATTAATGTTTTCTAATAATAATGAGTCAATTGCTACAAATTGTAGTTTCTCTTTCAGAGTCTCAACCTTTTGCAATAGATTTCACCTGCAAGGTACAACTGTAGATACAGTCCACCAGTGGAGAAGTGGGTTATCTGATATGCAGTTAAGGAAAGGAAAGAGAAGTGGACTAGGAAGGAGAAGAATACAGTGCTCCTGTAAAAGAGCTCCTGAGAGGCAGTGATCCCCAAGAGATTACTGATGAGTCTTTAGTTGGTTTTGAACAAGAATTGGTTGATCATTTCAAACACTGAAATACTTCAGTGTCAGTCATATTGACCTGAAATACATTGTTTCCGTATTCAGTTTAGATCTGGGAAATTTTGGGTAGAAAAGTGAATTTTTCCAGCAAAAGCTTATTTTTCATCATCTGCCACTGGAGGGGAAAAAATCAACACCCAAGGAAAATCCCTCATCAGGTCTTCACTTTCAAAGTTAAGAATTAACTAGAATGAACCTTCCAGTATCAATACTTGTCAAACTTTTCTGCTGTCATAACAGGACAAACCACAGCTGCATGCATGCACACTAAGGTTTTACAGAAATGTCTGCCCTGTTTTCTGCTGTTATGTGGAAAAAGAGAAACACAAAATCACTTCTGAAGACAATTTTTATGCATTTCATCTCTCCCTTGCAAAAAAAAATAGTGGTTAGGATGTAAGCAGTTGCTTATACCTTTTCTGTTAGCTTGCTTATTTGACTGTAAATTTTTCCCTTTCCTTTTCTTTCTTTCAGTTTGTCTTATTTTGTTTTGGTTTGTTTTTAGGAGGGAATGCTTCATAGAACACAGAAAAATATTTTAAGTCTGTTATTCTCAAAATATTCAGTTCTTGGGTCCATAATCTTTTCCTTGCTTAAGGCTATAAAGACCTTTCAAACATCTTTGGTGGGTATGATAAGCACACACTTTAGTGTTATTTATAATAAAGGGAAAAACATCACATGGCTGCAGGCTATAAGAAATGAAGTCTTAGATTTATCTGGACTCCTTTCATATGTTAGTTCATATCTGAAGTCTCCCAAGAAGGCTAACCAAATTTCTGTACTAATGGTTTATTTTTATTGAGGAATTTATTGCACTATTAAATTGCATAAGACACTTCTATATAAAATAAATACATAATTTAAAAAAAAAAATCCCTTTTGTTTTAGCTCAAGATTTTGGGATGAAGACTGTAGCCATACTAAAGAGTGCTACTGACAAAATTAACCACTTTTCAAATTTAGCAAGTGTTTTTAGATCAACTAGCACAAGAGTTAAATAGAAAATGTTCCAAAATATGATTGCTACATATCATTATTTGACCTCGTTATTTGCAGTAAGGACATTTATAATCTAATTACACTGAAAATCTTTCATAGTCTGTCACTTCATCCTTTCAACACCAGCTAGTCATGAGAAGTATGTGGATCAACTTCCTGGAATAAACTTCACTTGTCTTTATTCTTCCATGTTTGTTTAATGGTATATTGTAGAGCTTGTCCAAGTAAAAGAAATTACATGATAAACATGAAACTCGATGAAACACAGCCCCAAAGCAGAGTGACAGTTATTGCCCATAGATCAGCACTGAACAAGTAGATGAAGAAATAAGGTGCAGGTGAACTTATGTTTTACAGCTTTGTTTAACTGAGCCCCTATTTATAATCCAACCTAAAAGACAGATTACAAAGATTTTATGGGGAGTACTTGTCAATTTATAACGGTGTGTGTTACACCAACTGCAATATTAATAAAATTAAAGAAAACTACCTGATAAAAATAACAGTCTCGTTTCCCAGTTTGCAAAACCTACTTCCAGAAGGTCATGTGACGTGATTATTCATTTTTAGAACTTTACTCCTCTACAAAAGGAATAACAGTTCTCACTAGTTGCTTTTAAATTATTGGAAAAAATGTTTGAGATAACTGAAAGAGTTACAATTACAGAGCTTTATTATTATTTATACCTTTCTTATGCTCATTAATTTCAGCTCAAACATTTCAATGCATTTTAACTTCAGAACCCTGAATCATTTCTGCAGCTGCTTCCAAGATTTATACCTTTCCTGATACTTGCAGCCTAATTTTGCCCCCATGAGAAATAAGACTTATATAGAAACTCATCTCTAAAATCATTCCTCATCTCAGGTAGTTGATACATTGGGCTTTCAGAATCTTTACTCACCCTGCCCTCAAGACACCCTTTTAAACTAATACTTAAGAAATCTGAGTCAGTAAAAACTATCCTTAACAACTCGTGGTTCATGGGAGAGGGAAATGGATTCAAGAGGAGAGAAAGATAGCAGTATGTAATAAAAAGAGAATCAAAAGTAACTCAAATTCCCTAAGTTTTGGTTTCTGGAGACAATGGAATTAAAATATTAAACATTTCATAAGCACTTACATCTTAGCAAGCTGATAAAAATATGGCAGATGTGAAACTGTCGAGAATAAATTATGCTAAAGCAACCTAATTTCCCTTGCTGATTGATTATTTAGCCTTTGTAAAGAGAGAGAAAGAAGAAGGGGCAACAATTTATGTAAGAAACCCTAAATTTAAGAAAGGGAAAGAAAGAGGAATGCAAGCCAAACATTCAATGGATGTTTTATTGGGAAGATTCTTCTGTAACAGAGCCTTTACTCAGATACCCGTATCCTATCCTGACAAACTTCACTGCTTGCCTAAGGCATGTCAAAATCCTGAAATCACTGCCCATGTACTCAGAGCACAGACAAGAGGCTTTCACTTGATATCTCTGCAAACTCTCACCTGCACTCTCTCTGTTGAAGAAGATGTAAGAAGTTTAGTGGAGAAACAGAAAAAGAAAATTATCCAGACATGAGCTAACTCATGTCTGGAATGCCACAGAAAAAAATGCACAATAATCTTGTTTCTCCTCATGATTCAAGACTACATAAAAATATTTATAATTTCCCATATTGAATTCACATCCTGAACTTGCTGCTGTAGAGGTCTGCTAGGACTGTTCCCAAGCTCTTTACTTTTCTGTCCATTGAAGCGATTGCAGCATTTTATAGTTCAGTCCCATCAGAGAATCTGCAGCCCCCGAAAGCTCTGTAGAGCCTTCTCCCTTTTACTCTTGCCAGCTCAGCTCCTGCACTAAGCAAAAAGTTGCCATCATTTTTAGCAGCAGCTTTCCAAGTTGTTGCTTTTCTTTTACATTGCGACTTTTCTCTCAAAGAGAAGCACATTGCTGGCTAGCAAATCAAGGCCTTCTGGATTTGCAAACAGCTCATGCAGACTGTTGCCAACCTGTTATCTAATGCAGGGGTCAGAAAAGTACAACAGACAGTGATGGAGGTGGATGTTGCAGGGTGGGAGTTGAGACATCTATTTTACATTCAGCAGGAGCAAAGAAAAGATGCTGCACCAAAACATGATGTCAAAGATAAGCTGATGAGAAGTGAGAAGCATCTAAACTCTGAAATGCAATATCTCCCAACCCTATTGGATTTCTAACACAAAAATTTCTAATTTAGAAAGAAAACTATCATCTGATACATGTGTTTGAAAGGCTGTCAAATCCTTTAGTGTCGGTGACTCTCACGCATCCTGTCAATCATAATGACCTTGAGTTTTGAATTGCTTGGATTTTCTTTTTCAATAACAGCAACACTTTATTTGATTTTGCCATTTCAACATATGCAAAGTAGTCTGTCGTGAAGAAGTAAGAGTTTCTCTTGCCAAAGAACAGTTCTGTTGTCTTACTTTGCCAGGGGCTCAGAAGGGGGTGGAAAGCCACAGCATATTTATTTGTACAGATCCAACTCCATAAATGCAGTTATTAGGATGCATTTTGCCACTATTATTCTGTTGCACAGAAATAGTTAATGACATAGCCAGATTTCTTCAACAGTTCTTGAGAGCTCTCGAGACTCATATTTTTTTTTCCAGTCTGGGCCCCTAAAAAGAATTATGAATACTCTTTTTACTGGTTGTTCTTATAAACAAAATTTGACTGTTTTATTCCAGTAGTTTGGCAGAAAGAGTCATGAAGATTCGGGTGGGCAAAAAGTTGAACATGAGTCCTGCAAGTGTGTCCTTGTGACCATAAATGCCCAACTGCATCCTTGTCTGTATTAGCAAGAGGGCAGTCAGGAGGTCCAGGGAAGTCATTCTTTTCCTCTTGTCCTGCACTTTTGATTCTGTGTCCACTTTGGGGCCTCCAGGTAGAAGAGAAATATTGACAAACAGGACTGTTTCTGCATAAATTGTCTCCTGCATAGATAAGATTGTGTTTTGCACAAAATAAGGAACTTTTGGCTCAAGATTTGCCTGGCACAGAAAGAAAATTTAAGCCAATGTGAAAACTCCAGGTTTTTTCAGCTAGTCTCTTGAAAAATTGCATGCTTCAGTACCATGAAATGCATCAGTACAAATCCTCCACTCCTACAGAGTCCTCGTCCAGGGGCAGGTGCACTTGCTTATTTAGAGCAGCACAGAGCTTGACCAAGCCGTACTGACATGTCTGATGGTGGGCCATCTCTTAAGTCATTTCCCTTAAATGTTTCTTGTTCCTCCAAAGGGCAAATGTTTCCTCGTTTTGCAATAGCGGTCTCCGTTTTGTTCTGACTGAAACTCATCTGATGACACTTCTTCATGCAGCCTGGAAAAGGGAAATGCTTCTTGTCTCTCAAACACAGCTATCCCTTGAATCTGTATAAGCATTTCAGGAGATAAAAAACTGTTAATGTTCCATCACCTCTTCAGCTATGTATGCATACACAGCAGAAACACTCCAGGAGAGCATACAAGAGTTATGCAAGCTACAAAGAAAACCCAAGTTCAAACCATGTTTCAGATCCCCAGGCAGTGGGGATAAGCAACTGTACTCACTGAGCATGGGTGTTCTGCTGATTGTTCGAAAAAAACAGTGACTGTACTGGTAATATATTTAGTAGAATAATCTCACCTCTTAGAAAGTCTTGAGCTGTTCAAACACACCACAAGAGGAATAAAAAGGAAATTAATGAACAAAAATCAACAAAACACATTTTCTCCAAAGATTGGAACCACATTTGAGATTTATAGCCTGTGTTCTGGGCAGATAATTCTCGTGTTAAGAAACTATGCATTTCCTAAACAGATTTCCAAGCATTTATCTAAGTGTTCTTCTGAGGGATTGGTTTGACAGTGCTCTGAACTAACCAGTAGTGGTGCAAACAATCCTAAGCTTAGACTAAGATTCTTCACCTCTTGACAAGAGTTATTATAGGAATCTCTGCAATGTACCCACAGTTATTATAGGAGTCTCTGCAATGTACCCATAGCTATATGGCTTCCAGCTATCAGACTAATTCTGGCTACTCATTCCATATCTGTTTATGGAATATTATTTGCTCCAAGACCTAAACTATTCCTTGTTTTTTTGTATGTATCTTTTCAGACTTGAATATCTGCAATTAATCTCTTAAAATTGCATTGCAACCCAAAATTTTGCAAGGAAGACAGAGAAAAAGCCTTTGCAGAGGAGTTAAAAAATACAGTTTGCAGTATTTTTTTCATAGAATCAACTTATTTTAAAATTATTAAGTCCTATTAATTCCTTTCCACTTATTTTTAGACCACAAATGAAGTGGTTTTGCCAACAGTCATTTGAACTCTGGTTCAAAAGAATAATCACAGAATGGCTGAAATTAGAAGGGCCCTCTGGAGATCACATGGTACAACTGTCCTGCTTAAGCAAGGCCACTTAGAAACAGTTGCTCCAGACTGTGTCCAGACAGATTTTTAAAATCTTCAAGGATGGAGACTCCACAGTCTTTCTGGGCAACTTGTGCTGGTGCTTAGCCACCCTCACAGACAAAAAAAGTTGGGGGGACTATCCTCTGTTTCAGTTTGTGTCTAGTGCCTCTGGTTCTGTCACCAATGAAAAGAGGCTCTGTCCTAAAGTTATCTTTCAAATTTAAATGCAGCCAAAATTCAACAGGATATATAGATGAATTAAAATGAGTACAATGTGCAGCAATTTCTTTTCACTTTTGTTTGTATATTTTATCAGTGTTTTTATGAACAACACTGCTATTTCTATTGCTCTGATGATACCGTCTTTCTTACTGTACAAACCACAATACCATTTTTTTGGCTTCTCAGTGAATGACATATTTCCTGTAATCTTATTATATTTATGATTGTAAATTCTTCAAGGCTTACAAACTACCCAAATCATGTTTCAATAATTCTCCATCTACGTTTAAATGAAACCTGATTTTTTACTTTAAAAGCCCTCTCATCACACAATGTCTTCTATTTTTGACTAAGTTTTATCGGTTCTTGATATTTTCTATATGCTTTACTGAGATTTACAGAGCTGTTCCCCTTTCCTTTAAATAATTTCTATTATGACAGGTTATAAATTATGTTCTAGGATCACTGCCTTCCCAACTCCCCAGCAATCTATCTGCATTTCTAATGCACTCAAAACAATATCCAAATGCCAGCGAAGTATTTAACCTTGTCATTTTACCTGGAATTATTTATTCAGATATTTTGTCTTTGTTTTTTATTATTTTGATTTATTAGTGAAATGTTCTGCTTGCAAGTTGCCACTTCCAGGACTGGATCTGAGACTGTTTTAAGAGCACTGGAGATGGAAAGAGAAATTTTCTGCTCCAGTAAAAGTTTGCTGGAGACTATCCACATGCCAAATTAACTGGTATTTGGGCCAGAACTGATTTAAAAGGTTTACTTCACTATTTTAGAGGTTCATTTAAAAAGTCCCTCATTAATTTGATTTATTTTATTGCTTTAGAAGATACATTGCAAGTTATCTAACGCTTTGAGATCCGTATAGAGATATAATGATCTGTTACTGCCTACAAAATTGTGATACAGGATTGACAAGTATTCAGAGAACCTGTATTGAGTGTCTGTCAATCAAAGTGATCACAAGTTCTTGAATGGCATGAGGAACAAGGAAAGGTCTTTTTCCTTTTTTATTTTTTTATTATTATTATTTTATGATCTCATATGCAAAGTCTATTACAAACAAGGATGTATTTCTCCTTGCCAAACAAGAGTACACATACTCCATCAAAGCCTCAGTAGGATGTTGTTAATAAACAACTGTCAATCTATTTGAAATTGTCATGTCAGCTCCTCTTCCTCATTGGTTACCAGTTTTCTCTATCTTATTTATTCATTGGTATGCTGCAACTATTTGTACAATTCTTCTCTTATAGAAAACCTTTTATAAGTCTGTTACAAGAGCAAGGTTTTCCTAATAAAGAGGCCATTCATCTTTGCCATTGAGGAACTTTCTCAGGAGGTCATTGTCTCCTGCAGTGTTATGAAGCTCTTTAGAGCCTAACAAGAGCATTGGCAATGTTACCCTTATATTGACTTTGTTTATATTTCTTCTAACTCGGAAAGGTTGTTGAATCTTTCCATAGAAGCCTTGAGCATCATGTTATGAAGTTCTCATACATACAGAGAGTAGTAAGTTTTGTCCATTTTCATAGAGTTCAGGTATCTCTGGTGAAAATTTTTTTCTCTGAAGGAATATAGTCTATAATACAAAAAAAAAAATATTGAAGACATACAGATGTTCCTCTTGTCAACCTTGAAAGCTGTGCTAGACCATTTCTGCCAACTCAAGCGAATCAAGTGCACCCTCAGAAAGCTTGACAATGACACTAAACTGTGTGATGCAGCCGACACGCTGGAGGGAAGGGATGCCATGCAGAGGAACATGGACAGTCTTGAGAGGTGGGCCCATGAGAACCTCATGAGGTTCCACCAGGCCGAGTGCAAGGTCTAGTATATAGATTAGGGCAATCCCAAGTACAAATAAAGGCTGAGTGGAGAATGAATTGAGAGCACCCCTGAGAAGAAGGACTCGAGGGTGTTGGTGATGAGAAGTTTGACACGATCCGGCAAAGTGTGCTCACAGACAAGAAGGCTAACAGTATCCTGGGCTGCATTAAAATAAGCATGGCCAGAAGGTTGAGGGAGTTGACTCTGCCCATCTAGTCCATCTGGTGAGATTCTGCCTGGAGTACTGCAACCAGGTTTGGAGCTCTCAGCACAAAAAAGACACAAGCCTCTTGGACCAAGGCCAGAGGAGGGCCACAAAAATGATCAGAGGGATGGAACACCGCTCATATGAAGACATATGAAGGCTGAGAGAGTTGAGGCGGTTCAAGGTGGAGAAGAGAAGGCTATGGGGTGACCTTATAGAACTTCCTAGTACTTAAAGGAGAGCTATAGGAAAGATGGGGAGGGACTCTTTAACAGGGAGTATAGCAATAGGACAAAGGATAACAGTTTTAAACTAAAATAGGGTACACTAAGGTTAGATATTAGAAAGAAATGCTTTAATCGGAGAGTGGTGAGATATGGGAAAAGGTTGCCCAGAGAATGTCCTTCTTTGAAGTGTTCAAGGCCAAGTTGGATGCAATTTTAAGCAACCTGGTCTAGTGGAAGGTGTTCCTGCCCATAGCAGGGGGTTTGGAACTTTAAGACCATTAAGATCCATTCCAACCCAATCATTCTATGATTCTGTGAAATCATAATTTCAGTGAAATCACATGAAGCCTGACATGATCAAAGACCAAAGATTCTTGCCTGTACTTGGGAAAAAGGACAAGTTAAGTATTTTCTTTGTATACATTTTTCCCCCTAAGCTGCGTGTTACACCCATCAAAGTGCTCTCAGGAGACACATGCAGAGATTTTAATGGAATTTCCACAAACATACACAAGACGTTTGACTGTGCCTTCTTGTGAAGGCACAAAAGTATACCAAAAAGTACAGTTGCAGTCTGAATATATGCTGCTTCCTTGCCAAAAATTACTCAGTAAGTTCTTTTGGCAAAGGGGCATCACTTTCTTAAGTGGCTGGTACAGCACAGTGAAACCCTTCTTTATTCCCAGCACTCAGATTTTCTCATGAGTATGGGTGCAAAAGCACAAATCCATATTTGTTTTAGTTTACCTAGTACACCCCTGGTTTACTTGTGTAGAAAAAGAAAAAGCCACTGTCTAAAAATCTCCCGGTTTCACTTGACAGTAATATCTGCTGTGTACGATACAAACACCTGCCTGTTTCAGTAATTTTGATATTTACAAGTGAGCAAAAGCCAAAAGTCTATAGCACAGTTTGAGGACATATAATCCACATGGGATGTACAGGCACTTAAACACAAGCAGATAAACTATGGATCCTTACTCTATTGCTTTTTCTGAAATCTAAGTGTGTCTTCCTCTTCCAGAATTGCTACCATCCTCCTTTCAACAGGATGCTTTGGACTTTAGCTTTGCACATCTCCTGGCTACATTTTTAATAGGCCTTTACAAGCCTAAGAGGAAACATTCATCTCCGCCCACACCACTATTCAAAGATTTCTGGCTACTGGCACCCACTCCTACACCTGATATATCTCAACCAGAGCTTTTGCTAGGCTGGGTAGAACAGGTTGATCTGTGTCTTTCTATCCATCTGCACTTGTGCCAAAGAAAATTAGGCCTCTGTTTGGGTCCTTGATAGCCCTCATAATAATCTCTTGCTGCTAATTGCCTTGTGTGCAAACAAATTTGTAGCAGAGAGGAGCCTGACCCTGAAATCTCTTGTTAATATGCCTGTCCCTAGCATGTTATGTCTCCTGTCAGGGTGTGAATGAAATACTTCGTGAGCCTTCATCATTTGTTTTCATGCTGCAGCAGTGGCACCAGGATTTCATCCAAAGAATTACTTGTTGAATAAATCACCAAGCTTCTCTGACAACTATCGAGAGCAAGCCTTTGGGGGAGGATCAGAGCTAAGCTATGTTACTTCAGGGCTCTGAGCAGCTTTACGCTTCAGGAGACGCTACGCTTTTTCACCCTCCCAGTTCTTGAACTCAGCCCTTACACACTGTATGTAAGCCTATGTAATTAAAATAATGAGTAAACAAACTTAATCAGTGAGGCATTTCTTGTGCTAAGTGAGATCACTGGGTTTCATTCTTGTTTTTCTCTTGTTCTTCCCCATTACAGTGTGCTTGGGTTTACTCAGAGCTGTTATTTTCTGGAACACAGAATAGAAAGGGGTGAACTGGTTTTGATATGGGCATTTTTGTGCTCAACTAAAGTTTTCAGTAATCTCTAGACAAGCTCCCCCTCAAAAGCATATACATACATGTTGTACATGTCATTTACCTGGTGCATTTCTTTCTGCCATCATTTACAAAAGTAAAAGACCTTCAGGTAAAAAAAACATTTGTAGGCAAAGGCTCTGTCACAGCAAGACAAAAACATCAGAGAGAATAGATTAAGGGAGGACAAAGTTAGTGAGGCTAAAAACCAATTGAAAGCCAGGACAGAATGTGTGTGTGTGAACAAAAGAACAATACATATAGTTAAATGCATGTTCAGGATGTTAGTTCTTAGTTGCTTATATCTACAGCAGCATTTGTCAAAAAAAAAAAAAAATAATCATATTTCTCCAAACTTTTTCCTCCTTTTTACATCCCAGTCACATGTACTTTTGCTGTGCACCAAGATTCATTATTCACTGCATTGTCATTGCCTGTTGTTCACTGAATTCTGACCTTTTCTTTTAATTCAAGGAAATTCCCACTGCAGACTAGAAAAAAAGAGTCCCTGTTCTAGCAGATGACTCATTGCTGCCACATCAGCTTCCATAGCATATTTAAGTCCGAGATATTACTGGAACAGAGGAAAAGAAAATGAAGTGGATCGAAAGGTCATTAGTAACTATAGGTGAATGTCGTGAGACTAAATATAAAAAAGGGACATAAAAAGGTTCACTGATGAGAATTGAAAGGGTTAGCAGTAAGAAATGGCTGGTCATCTTTAAGGTAGATCACAAGGTATAAAAACCAACATGAATGTGTTTAATGGAGAGAACTAGTACGATGACGTATAGTAACCATATTCTCCCAGTTCCAAAGAGATCAATGCCTNGTCCAACCATTAACCTAACACTGGCAAGTCCATCACTAAGCCATGTCTTTAAGTGCCATTTCTATATATCTTTTACATACTTCCAGGGATGATAAGAAAAGGGGAATACAGAGATTTCAATCATGTCCACTGTACAAACCACAAGGGAAAAAAAGGTGTGAAAAAATCAGTGAGAAAAGATGACAGAGTTTTAGAAGAATTAAAATATGATCCATAAATCGGATTGAATTAGAGATGAAAACCATTCTCCTTTTAAATATATCGGCAATTCTCTCAAAATTCCTTACACTTGTAACAAGATGAGGTCTTCAAATATCACCACTAAAGACTGATCTCATATAAAATCTTCTTCCTCACCATCACAGTATATTGTAGGCCTTTAATCATGCAGAAGAAAATTTAATAAAACTCTGATATTCCCCCAGAACTCTCATTCAAGCTTGTTCCCAAACTGCAGT
>VZTM01001758.1:14060-25139 GCA_013400555.1 Jacana jacana | reverse complement strand
AGACTCAACATCTTTGAATATCTTTTTTATTATTATTATTTTAATAGGTTAGGACTTTTGTAATAGATGGTAGATTATGACAGAAGCAGTCAGTTCCCTGTGAGAACATGGAACAGCATCTCATTTCTTTTGTGCTTTAGTTTGCTCCAAAATCAAAACGGTAGGTTAATGGAGCAGCCTTCTGGGCAAAGGAAATACTTAAAGCTAACATAGTGAGAAAAACTCCTCTAACATGAAAAAGGTTATTGATTTATAAAATTACCAAAGGTGAACTGTAGTCTACATCTCATTGAAGCTATGCCTATTTGTAATTCTCTTTTTTATTATGTGCATTTGATGACAGTGATTTGCAGTTCTAAAGAACTGAGTTTTGCATAACCACTTTTATACACAAATTATCCAGAAATTTAAACATTTCCTTCATGTCAATTGATATGCAAGAACAGTGCAATTAATGATCCATTGTTGCATAACTGTTTAAAACAGCTGGAACAGTAGCATGGAAATAAACAGATTTATTTTTCAGATTAGCATGAAGTAATTCTGCCTAGCAATTATAATTATATGTTATATTTTAAGCGCCATCTTCTTTATCATTCTAAGAAGTTTTTCTGAAATACCAATGAAACTGGTATAATTTCATTTCTATTTTGTGTAGAAAATGTTTTGTTCTTAATTGCATTGTGCAAGACCAATAATTATTCGGAAGTAGGCTGAGAGAAAAAGACATTACTATATCTTTTAGTCATTTTATTGATTTATATGTCTGTATATAATGAAAGTAAGCTTATTCCTTTTGGTCTTCAGTTTCTTCATCACACTTTGTATGGTAGTCCACCGTATTCCATTCATCTTTAATGTCATGCAACCACAGAGCAAAATTAACAGCTTCATCATATACAAACAAATGCTCCCTATTTTATCTGCAGGGATGGGACATTTTTAAATACTGTTGACTGATCTCTGCCACACAAAGACTGGATGTGTTGGTGAGGGAGAGCACTTATGGTAGGTTGGGCTCTGGACAATACCCTACTTAATACCTTACCGTAATTTCTCCATTAAAGAGAACAGATGGAACAGATAAAGGGCAAAAATCATAGCTTTTCCTCCATGAGGGAAGCAAATGCTCATAGTGACAAGGTTACTTGATAATTATAGTTGTGCCACTATGTATCAACTTCTGTGGGTGAGAGAGGGATGGTGTAGCAGGTGATCTCTTATAACATCCATTCATGTCTATCACTGGCATTTTTCAAGAATCACATGTGTCCATTTTCTGTTTCACAGAATTACTCAAGGATTTTGTGTGCCAGGCAGTGGTGCTGGGACACTGAAGTGTTGCAGATGCACAAAGCAGACTACTTCAATTCACTTTCCTATAACAGAAAAATAAAAGCAATGAGAGAGCTTTTTTCATACAGGCTGCAAGCAGACTAGCTCTGTGAATTGCTAAAAAGTGGGAAGAATGAAAAGATTCCTGAGACATTCAAATGTGATGGCTCTGACCCTGCCTCTGTGAAGCATACACAGCAAATGGGTACATATGTTGACATTTATGAGCCAGTTTATTTAATAAAAGAGATCATCCTTGGTGTATTCTCTTTCTGTTGGGCTAAAAAGTAATATAAAATAATTCCTATGGTGCACCATGCACATTTATCTGAGGTGTGTATGCATGCAATATTCTGCAGACAGCAGCTTTCATTCATAAAATGGTACAGTAAGATATTACCATTTATATCCTTGAAAGTATAAACCCCACTTTATATGATACAGAATATGAAGAGTTTACTTATATCAAACCAGATGAGCAACAATTTATGCTTTAGGTGTGACTTTCCAAAATGATAAAACTCTTGCTAATAAAAGTTGGATTAAAACTGTTGGTTACATGCAGATCCAATGCATCCTTGAAAATATGTGTGCATATTTGTTTTCAACAATTTCTGATCCACCTCAACTTTCCTAAGGCTGTGTAGCACACCAGAGGCATATAGGCTTCAGAGACAATACAAACTTCATACACCCTTCAGAGAATTTTTTTTTCTGATTTCAAAAGACTTAAGATTTTGCCAGATTTTCAAAGTCCAAATGCAGAACTCTGTGAGTTAAAAGTGTTAGAAAGAAGGTGTATTAGGAGATAACAGCATGAGGCTTATGAATCAGTTCTCAAATCCTATGTCCTCTGTTCATTTTATTGCTACAATAGCTTCTTTTCAGTAGTTATTATTAATAAATAAATAAATTGTATTTTCTTACTTTACCTACATGTAATGTTTTAATGAACCAACGTGTAAGTGTTATAAGAACATTTGAGAATTATATGTGTATAATTTTCCTTTATTAGTATCTGCTTGTAAAATGTAAGTATGTACTGGGAAAAATAGCCTTATAGTCTTGAACAAATTTGAATGCAGTAGGCTGCTATAGATATTAAATATTAATATGATATATGATTTTTTCATCAAGAACAGTGTCTTGTGAATCTGGTAAGCGGGGAAATAACAGTTCATTTAAGCTGTTCTGTCTGGTCTGAGCCTTCTTCAATCAGAAAACTGATACATATTTTTAGGGTGAAAAATGTAGCACTGAAGTTATGATTCCCAATTAGATTTGTGTACATCTTCAGACATATTTTAAATGTGGAGCTAAGTTTCTAAAAAACAATAATATAAGCCATTTGGAAGTCAAGGTATTATATTTTGATAGAAATGTTGTTGCTTCATTTTAAAACCAAGGACAATGCAATAGTAAAAATGATTAAATGTGGTCTCCGGTCTTCCTTTCTATCCCAAACCAACTTACTCTTTTCTAAATTGGATGATCTGAAAAAATTCTACTGCACAGAAATGTTCCTTCCCATCTAAATTTCTTTAATATTAATTCATCACTTCTACTTTCTCTGTGAAACAGGCCCGATTCACAGAATCACAAGAAGAATGAGGTTGTCAGGGACCTCTAAAGGTCAGGTTGTTCAAACCCCCTGTTAAAGCAGGACGACCTGGAGCCAGTTTCCCAGGACTATGGCCAGATGACTTTTGCATACATCCAACAAGGGAGATTCCACTACCTCTCTGGGAAACCTGTGCCAGCGCTCAGTTACCCTCATAGTAGAAAAGTGTTTCCTTATGTTCAGTGGGTACCTCCTGCGTTTCAGGTTGTGACCATTGCCACTGGCCCTGTAACTAGGCACCACTGAAAAGACCCTGACTCCATCCTCATTGTACCCTCCCTTCAGGTATATATATACATATTGATGAGAATCACTCAGTCTTCTCCAGGCTGAACAGTCCCAGCTCTCTCAGCCTTTCCTCATAGGAGAGATGCTCCAGCACCTTAATCATCTCTGTGGCCTGTTACTGGACTCTACAGTACATCCTTTTCTCTTTTGTACTGGGGAGCCCAACACTGGACACAGTACTCCACCAGTGCTGAGAAGAGGGGAAGGGTCATTTTCATCCACCTACTGGCAGTACTTTGATGAAGTCTGGTATACTATTAGTCTTCTCTGCAGGAAGGGAATGTTGCTGGCTCATGTTCAGCTTGGTGTCCCCAGGAACCCTAGGGCCTATTTTACCAAGCTGCTTCCCAATATACACTGGTGCACAGGGTTGTTCCTCCCCAGGTGCAGGCCTCTGCACTTCTCCTAACTTCATGAGATTCCTGTCAGCCTCTTTCTCCAGCCTGTCCAGGTCCCTCTGATGGTGGCACAACCCTTTAGTATGTCAGTCACTCCTCCCAGTTTGATGTCATCAGCAAATTTGCTGCAGGTACACTCTGCCCCATCATTGACCCATGGGGTACACCACTACTTACTGATCTCCGACTAGACTTCATGCCACTGGTCATCAAACTCTGGGTCTGGCCATTCAGTCAGTTTTCAATCCCCTGCAGAATATCACCCAGATGTGGAGAAAATGTGATAATCAAGGCAGTTTGTTGCACTTAACACATTAAGACTGCTCTTACAACACCAAAAATACCAATGGATTTAATTCCTTATTGTTTTCCAAGATTAACACTGGAATAATTTATCATTTCTGTAAATTCAAAATTAGTGGACATATCCAAGTGCTTACTTAAGTATTTGCATAAACATTTTTTTCTGAACATAGTTCTCAAACTGGATGTTAAAGTTTCAATTTGACTCCTGTTTGAATTGATTTTACCTATATTCAACTCCTCATTAGTAACTCCTAATAAAGGACATACTTTAAAGGAGGATTAGTTCTTCAATATAGATAATCTTTATTTTGTAGAAAGAAACTAGAAGAATGTTATCTAGTTGTAATTCCTTAATCTACACATAATTGTATTTCAAAAAGTCATCTTGTATATGTCAATCATTTCTCTGACACTAATCTATATTTATAGCCATATATTGTTTTAAACTAAAGAGGAAGTAGTAGAACATCCTAATAAAGCCTTTAACTTAAAATGTTGAATCCCATAATTTTGTAACTTTGATTTCCACCATCCAGATTATGAATGACATGACATTTAAAAAGTCTTCTGACATTTTCAGAGGAATTTATAAACTTTAAACAGAGATCACAAGGAAAAGCAAAGCATCACATTGGGCACAGCATATTAGTTAGTGTTCTTACATATGGGTCAGTGAACAACATCTTTTTCTTTACTAAACAGAGTTCTTAAATCAAGACTGCATGCTAATATGCAAGACAACAAAGGATACCTTATCTACGGCTTCCTACAATATTATTCCCCAAACTTGCTCATTGTAATTTCTTATTTGATTCTTTTCTGCTCATAATCTCCATCCCATGTCTGGCTAGCTTTTAGTCCCCTTCTCAATTAAAATTCCACTTTTGTTTACCTCCACCCTTCTCCCTTTCTGGACTTCATTTGCATTATTTCCTTCACATTGCTCCACTGTCCCATATCTCCACATTCAAGTCTTCTTGATGTTCTTCTCACTTTTTGATCTGTCTTTCTTGGCCTGACTTTATATTTAAGAACAAGCTTTTTGACTCTTGGACGTGAGGCAATAGGAGAAGACAACCTCCACTTTTGGTGCTTTTTTTTTTTCTTAAAAAAGGCAGAATTTAACTTGGTTAGCAGGACATGTAGAAAAATATCATACTAAGACAAGTGTTCATTTTGGTTTCTGTTTCTCACATTATACAAAATCAGTGTAGTCAATGAGTTAGTAAAAGAGTTAAAGTCTAATTTGACAGAAGTATCTGTCAAAGATGAAAAACAGGTGTGCATAGAACAACTACTTTTATGATAAACTGTGTTTTCCCCAAGAATAATGAAAAAATAGGGTGATATGGTCTGGTACTGTAGCACAATGTACTCAAATCTAGACAGTGGTCTCATGTGGCTGTCCCTCACACCAAATGTCTTTGTCACAGCTGTGAAAGAGAAAGGAAATTGAATGCTGGAGAATGACCTGTCCATGCAACCTTTGTAACGTTGGATATCTTCAAATTTAAACAACAAATGCAACGGAGATTGCAAGATAGCTGTTCACTCCAAAAATCTTACTTAATTAGTAGCTAAAGACAGATATCAATTTCTTTATATGTATAATCAGCTATCATATATGAAATAAAGATTATAGCCTCAAACTGTTAAGCTTCTGTAAAATGTGAAAAAAACCCCAACAAAACAAACAAACAAACAAAAAACCCAGTGAAATTAAACCAGGTGTCACAGCCAGCAAGTCAGCTGAAGTGCCTCTACAAGAATGTACACAGCACTGGAAACAAACAGAAGTTGGAAGCTACTATGTGACTGAGAAGCTATGACATAGTGGCTATCACTGACACCTGGAGGGATGAATCCTGTGACTGGAGTGTGGCTATTAAGAGCTACAAGCTGTTCAGAAGGGACAGGCGAGGAATGAATAGTGGAAGTGTTGCCCTCTATGTTAAGGGATGGATACAGAATGAGGAGTTGTCCCTAAAGCCCTCCCTGGGGGAAGATGAGGAAAGAGTTTAGAGCTTGTGGGTGAGCATAAAGGGGCATGCAAATACAAGGGACATTGTTGTGTGAGTTTATTAAAGTCCATGTGATCAGGATAGGGTCTTTTACAGTTGGCAAAGTAGCCTTACAGTTGAAGGTATTGGTTCTCACAAGGGACTTCAATCATCCTGATATACCCTGGGAAATCTACACAGCCAGACATGTACAGTCCAGGAGGGTCCTCCAGTATATTGGTGACTTCTTGACTCAGGTGGTGGAGGAGCCAACAAGAAGAGGTATACTACTACTGGCCCTAGTGCTGACAAACAAAGAGACACTGGTGAAGGACATTAAGGTTAGGGGCAGCCTTGGTTGCAGTGACCATAAAAAGGTAGAGTTCAGGATTGTGGAGATTATGTGCAAAACAACAAGTAGGACTGAAACCTTGGATTTCAGGAGGGCTAATTTTGATCTCTTCAAGCAAATGCTTGGAGAATCCTTGTGGGTTAGGGCTGGAGAACATTCAAATATCTCTTTCTCCAAGCTCAGGATCAGTGCATCCCTAAGGAAAACAAAACAAAACAAAACAAAACCAAAAACAACAAGCAAAGGAAGCAGAAAAGCTNAACAACAAGCAAAGGAAGCAGGAAAGCTGTGTGGCTAAGTAGGGAGCTTCTGAAAAAGCTCAAAAGCTCAAGTGGAATAAGGAAGTTTAAACTGAGTGGCAAAAGGGACTGATCACTTGGGAAGATTGCAAGAATGCCATTAGAGTATGCAGGGATGAAGCAAGGAAAGCCAAGGCCTCCTTGGAATTAAAACTGACAAGGGATGACAAAGTCAACGAAAAGGGTTTTTTCAAGTATATTGGAGTCAACAGGAAAATGAGAGAAAGTGTGGGTCTGCTGCGGAATGAGATGGATGCCATGACGACAGAGGATGCAGAGAAGGTGGAATTGCTAAATGCTTTCTTTGCTTCAATCTTTACTGCTCAGACCAGCCCTCAGAAGCCCCACACTTGGGTGGAAACAGAAAGCCTGGATGGAAGAAGACTTCACCTTGGTTGAGAACGACCAAGTTAGAGAACTGTTAAGTACACTGAATATCTGCAAGTCTGTGGGTCTTGATGGGATGCACCCATGAATGCTGTGGGAGCTGGCAGAAATCACTTCTGGGCCACTCTCCATCATCTTTGAAAGCTCTTGGAGAATAGGCAAGGTGCCCAAGGACTGGAGGAAGACCAATGTTATCCCAGTGTTCAAAAAGGGCAAGAAGGAGGACCTGGGAAACTATAGGCTCTTCCTTAGGAAGATGATGGAATGGTTCAATCTGGACATCATCTCAAAGCATCTGGAGCAAAAGAAAGCTATCGGAAATGGTCAACAACGATTCACCAAGGGAAAAACATGGATGGATAGATGAAGGAAAGGCAGCAGATATTGTCTACCTTGACTTCAGCAAGGCTTTTGATACAGTCTCCCACAGCACCTTCATGGGTAATCTTAGGAAGTGTAGTTAGATGAAGGGACAATAAGGTGGATTGAAAACTGGCTGAAAGGCAGAGCTCAAAGAGTTGTGATCAGTGGCACAAAAGCTAGCTGGAGGTCCATAACAAGTGGGGTCCCCCAAGGGTCAGTACTGGGTCTAGTCCTCATCAATATCTTCATCAATGACCCGGACGTACCCTTAGCAAATTTACTGGTGACACAAAACTGGGAGGGGTGGCTGACATACCAGAAGGCTGTGCCACCATCCGTCAAGACCTGGATAGGCTGAAGTGTTGGATAGAGAGGAATCTGATGAAATTCAACAAGGGCAAGTGCAGGGTCCTGCACCTGTGGAGGATAACCCCGCTGCACCAGTACAGGCTGGGGGTTGACCTGCTGGAAAGCAGCTCTGAGGAAAATGACGTGGAAAACCTGGTGGACAACGAGAGGACCATGAGCCAGTAATATGTCCTTGTGGCAAAGAAAGCCAATGGCATCCTAGGATACATCTAGAAGAGTGTAGCCAGCAGGTTGAGGGAGGTTATCCTGCCCCTCTACTCTGTCCTGGCGAGGCCCCATCTGCAGTAATGTGTCCAGTTCTGGGCTCCTCAGTTCAAGAAGGCCAGGGAACTGCTGGAGAGGATTCAGTAGAGGATCACGAAGGTGATGAAGGTCCTGGAGCATCTCTCCTATGAAGAAAGGCTGAGGGATTTGGGTCTTTTTAGTCTGGAGACTAAAGGGGGTATCTGATCAACACCTATAAATACTTAAAGGATGGGTGTCAAGATGAAGAGTCTTTTTTTTCAGTGATTCCCAGTGGGAGGACAAGAGGAAATCAGCACAAACTTGTACATAAGAAGTTCCATCTAAACATGAGGAGGAACTTCTTCACTTTGGGGGTGGCAGAGCGCTGAAATAGGCTGCCCAGAGAGGTGGTGAACTCTGTCTCTGGAGACATTCAAAACCTGTCTGGACAAGTTCCTGTGCAACCTGCCTAGGAGAACCTGCCTTGGCAGGGGGGTTGGATTAGCTGATCTCCAGAACTGATCTTCCAACCCCATCTCATTCTATGATTCTGTGAGGCAAAGATATCTGACATAAATCACTTCTGCAATACTCCAAATCCCAAAACAAGCAGCAGAAAATGAATTGTGAAAGGTCATCAAAAGTTTGTTGTTTTCCTTAATTTGGCCAGGAGTTTGTCCTGCTCTCTAATCCATTTCCAGAACACCTGAAATATTTCATTTACAGGTAATTCAGTAGAATACTAGATGGCATGTAGAAACTCAGTGCAAATAATCCTAGTCCAAATTATGTAAATTTGGTAAGAGCAATATTGAATTTAAAACAAAGCCTATATAATATTATCTATTATTTAAAACCTTCAGTCACTTAAACAATAACGCTAGGGCAAAATAGAATTCCATATTCTATATTCTATGGTATAGAATATAGAATTCCCATTAAAAGAAACTTGATTTTTAAACATGGATCAACAAAGTGATTCATGAAATAACAAATATATGCAGTAGGAGTAAGACCTCTGAACTTGCTCCTTGTTATCCAAAGGACATCTTACACATATCTTTACAACCTGAAATGAAAACAATTCTGTAGTCTTAAAGTCATCACAGTAAATGGCACAGTATGTGTCACTTCTTTTCGTAAAAATATATCTGAGAAAATATAAGATTTAGTCATCTTTGTTTCCTTCATGTTTCAAAATGTTATTATGCTAACATTTTGTTCAATATCTACTGAGAAATCTGTGGAGTTCTAATCTTTTCATCTTGCATAGCTTTTCAGATTAGAAAGACTATTTTCTTTGCATTTTCTATTACATGATATATATGTATGTTTCTTAGCCTGTAATTACTTTCTTTCTGTTCAGTGTGTAATCTTTATTCCCCATTTTTTTATTAATTATTTTCCTCCTGCATTTGAAATACCTATCCATAGCACCACAGCGTTTCAGAAAATATCTCTGTTATGTTCTTAATAATAGTCCAAAATGCCAGTATCAGAAATCAAGGACTATGATTTTTAGTGTCAATCTTGATCGTCCTAATAACAAGCATTGCTGCCAAGGTGTGGTTTCAGGATGAGAAAGTTCAAGTGCCAAGAGATAATGGTTTATGATATAAATGACCCCTCTGTTTAACAAGAATTTTATCAGATTGTAACAGTCTTTTTCAGGCTTGATTTCTCCTGTAATCAAAGTACCCTGAAGGAAACACATTTTGTTCTGCAATAACAAAAGAAGAAAAAAATAACCCATAAAAAACAACAGAGGAAAGCAAAATGGGACACGTAAACTTTGACTGATGTGCTATTTTTAGAGATCTCTGTTTCAGTTTTCAGTTTTTCATCTTCCTCAACTGTTTTGAAAAAGGGAAATTTATGATTTGCACACTTTTGGTCCCCATCTGCAACTGTCACATAGTGCTGTGGTTTGGCACGGTACCAGAAATGCACTCACTGGAGAAGGGTGTTGCTACACAGCTGCAAGGTAAATGCACTCATGTTTGCAAGGATATAACATACTGCTGCAACTGTAAAAGGTGATAAAAAAATTACTTTGAAGGAGGTAAATAGCATCACACATTATTATGTTTCTAATGAAAAGATTGCACAAAGATATCAACATTTTAAAAGCATTTATCCGTAATGGACCATTGATATGCTGGATAAATTTCTCCTATGAAAAACATTTATACAATCCTGTTATGACTAATGGGGTTGTGATACTTTAACCTCAACCTAAATTTGAGGCAGTTTGAAAAGGAAGATTTTGCTCTTTTTTCATTTAACAAGATATCATGGCAGTCTAATCCAGCTCCACTGGTTCCAGTGAAGTAGGTCCCGATTTTCAACAGTTTGACAGATGAAATTAAGGAAATATGCGTAACTGTTACTCTGTAGAATTTTTCAAATTGAGCAGAACAGTTTGATACACTAATTATCAAGGAAGTACATTTGTCCACAGCGTATCCTTACTCTGAAATAGGTGTTGGATCAATTTTGGCAATTAAACAACTTATAACCCTAAACAGTGGATTTACGTTCAGACATTTGTGAATATTGGTTGAATTTAATGACTTGCTTCAAACAAATAAAAGAAAGTAAAAAGAAGTAAAAGAAGATAAACTTCAGAGTAGCAGACATGGTTTATTAAAAATTTTCCTAAAACTGAGGCATTTTAGATCTATCTCCTGGATACCCTGAGGATGTTGACATCTTTCACAAAACAGAGTAGGAACTGATATATATCCCACTTACTTGTTATTGAGACCATATAAAAACCCTCAACCTGTGCATTTACTAAATGCTCAAGAAGAAAACCAGTTAATTTTGAATGTAATTTGCCGATTGGATGAAACCGTTCTTCTGGATTTTCATAATACTACCATGGACTTAAAAATATTAATAATAATAATGTATATATATTTATATATACATACATATATATTTGAGAGTCTTACTTAAAAGCTCTGGAAAGAAGATGAAATTACATAAATAATAATAAATTGTCCATCTCTGTCACTGTGTTTTGTGAGCACAGTTTATATATGAACTCTTAGATACCTAGTTACAGTAACAAAATGACTGCTTTTGGGTGATCTTATGTTCAGAAGTCTGACCTGGAAATAACTGAATCTAA
>VZTM01001758.1:0-10656 GCA_013400555.1 Jacana jacana | reverse complement strand
TTCCCAGCTGAATAGAAAGTCAGCATTTCTGACAGTTATCTAGACAATAATGTTGTAAAATTAGTGTTTGCTCTATTTAGGGAAACCCTACAGAAAGAGTTTTCTCTTGTTCGTCTTCATTAAGTGGGTTTAGAATAAATTACTATACACGGGAAGAAAACATTTTGGAGAGGAGAAAATCACATTATTTATAGAAGCCAACATGTCACAGTTTTGGAGTGTAAAAGGACATTGTAGTTTTGTGGAGGGGAAGGACATGACAATATTCATTATTGTAGAAACAATCACAAAAAAAGTCAAAGATGTGAGCTGAGCTAGAACATCTTCCAAATTGAGGAAGTAAGACATGAGTTTGATAAACAAGCCTGATTAGGTTAGAAAACATAACTTCAGCTCTTAGCAGAGTAGTCCAGAAAGCAAATTAAAACTTAATCAAAGATACGTGTGCAGCGTTTGCTTTTTTGGTTTGATCTGTGTGTCTCAGGGGTGAGATAGACCACCTCTTTAGAACTCAGTGCAATGATAATAAAACTGTGCAAACACAGGCCTGGGGGACTCAGCTCCAGCAGTGACTTCAAGAGTCATGGAATACTGCAAACTCAATGACAATATCCAAGCTCTTGATGGCTGAGGATCTACACCTAAAGATCCACATCTACTGACATGAAACCTCATTCTGCTCCAACAAACCTATGGATCTGAACACATACTGGACTAACTAGCATGACAATTAGATGAGGTTACAAAATGACCACTTGAATCTGAGCATCTCTCTTGATTAAGCAAAAGCTAAAGTTAACTATCATGAAAAAAACCAAAGAGGCTTACATGCAGTCTATTATGTCAACTTAAAGAAATTTAGTTATTCCAATTATACGGCTCCATTATCAAGTTAGTAATTGTACCTATGCTAAACAGAGGTATTATACACTATTATTCAACTCTGCTTCTATTGCATCATTTCAAAAGAAAAAAAAACAACAAAAAACACCAACCCCCAAAGTAAACCATAAAAAAGCCTCAAAACCCAACCAACAAAAATATCTACTATACTGATCCAAGAGGAAAAAAAGTGAATATGCCATCTGTTTTCCTCAGGCAAACACTCTGTAGCATCTTTTAACCCAATTTGCCCGGTTTCTAAGTGGGAAGCATTGATCCGTACACTATTACAAACCATGACCTCACCCATGTTTCAGCCCACTGGCTTCCAATGAGCAAACCAAGTAATTGAATGCAATCTCAGTGGCAAAACAGCATGAAGAACATTCAAAAGCTAACCCCTTTTCTCCACTCTCACCTCAGCAGTCTATAAAATTTATAGGAAAGCTCATCGGTTTCTGCAGTACATTCCTCAAGAAGCACGAGGGTTACTGAACTCTTTATCCACTTAGTGAATTCTGCTGTACTCTTAATGAAAGGTCCTCTCCTCTTTCTTGTTGGAGCATGCAACCTGCCTTACTCTGCAGGGGTTATGATGTTATTGAACCACTGTTGTGTACTGGAGCATTTTGAAGGTCTAAAGTGGAGCATTAAAACCAAACCAAACCAAACCAAACCAAACCAAACCAAACCAAACCAAACCAACCAACCAAACAAAACCAAACAAAAACAACAACAAAAAAAACCCAAACAACTTTTCAGCTTTAGGCTGAACTGACTTACTTTTACATAGCATGTGTGGAATGCAGGCACACATACAAAAGCTCCATATAGTCAATGTGGGAAGAAAAAGACAAAGGAACTCAATTTTTCTAAAGGAACAACAAAAGTTAGCCTACCTTATTATTATTATTTCTTTGTACATGCCATTGACAATGTCTCCATGCACATCTTTAATATTACCTAAGCTTTAATGTGGTATTCCAAAAGACCATCTATACTGCTGAGCTACATCACTTTATTTCAAAAGGAAGTAAAATAAGCAAAGTATTATTATATTTTTATATTATCAGATTTTAATACTCTAAAATTACTTTCCTACACCCACTGTCCCCAGACACACACTTATATGCATTGCCACCAGATTTCTCTATGAGCTGCTCCTGCCCAGACTTGGAGCAGGATAAGGAGCTACTATTATTGGCATGTGGCAGAAAGTCTAATCAGGTAACCGTTTTTGACTACCCAGTAGACCCCTTTGGTCAAGTGCTGTGACCTGTGACTTCACTTCAAATGGGTTGTGAGATGGTAGCCCCGTAAACAGTGTGTATTTATTTGATGTCCATTTAAGGCTATATTTTCCTATTTTCTCTTGTGGTTGTCTGGGTTTCTTTGAGAAACAGCCAGGTAGGCTGAGCTGGTAATTAGTGTGAGAGACAAAGGCTAATTGCCCAATTATCCTAAGGAGGACAGCTGGGAAAGTTAGCGTCCAGAGCCAATTGGAACAAACTTGTGTTTAAAACAGATTCCAGACAATTATGTTGGATAAATGCTCTTCCCTTGACAAAAGTTCTTTCAATTTACATTAAAATCCCTCTCTTAAAAATTAAAAAAATAAACAAAAAACCCCCCCAAACCCAACCAAACAAAAACAACAACAAAAAAACAAACCAAAATTAAAAAAACCCACAGAACTAAAAGCATTGTATTTTATATAGTTCAGTTATACATTTGAACCTGGCTGGACATCAGGTGCCCCCCAAAGCCATTCTATCATGTACCTCCTCAGCTGGACAGAGGAGAAAAAAATACAGCAAAAGCTTCGTGTGTGGAGATAAGGACAGGAAAAACTCAGCAGTTACTGTTATGGGCAAAACAGACTTGACTTGGGGAAATTTAATTGAATTTATTACCAATCAAATCAGAGTAGAATAATGAGACATAAAACTAAATCTTAAAACACCTTACCCCCACCTGTCTCTACTTCCAGGGCTCAACTTGACTCCTAATTTTCTCCACCTCATCTCTCCGAGTAACACAAGGAGACAAGGAATGGGGGTTGGTGTTTGTTTATCAAAGTTGTCTCTGCTGCTTGTTGCTCCTCATGGGAGAGACTCCTCACACTCTTCTCCTGCTCCAGCATAAGGTGCCTTCTAGAGGAGACAAACAATATGAATTTATCAGAGTCCTTCCCATGGGCTGCAGTTCTTCACAAACTGCTCCAGTATGGGTCCCCTCCATGAGGTGCAGTCCTTCAGGAACAGACTGCTCCAGCACATGTCCCCTTTGGGGTTGCAAGTCCTGCCAGCAAACCTCCTCCAGCATTGACTCCTCTCTCCATGGGCAATAGGCCCTCCCAGGAGCCTGCTCCAACATGAGTTTCCCAGGGTCACAGGTTCTTTTGGACATATACCTGCTCCGGCATGGAGTCCTCTATCAGCTGTAGGTGGAGATGTGTTCCACTTTTAACCTCCATGAGTTACAGGTGGAGCAGCCTGTCTCACCATGGTCTTCACCATGAGCTACAGCATGAGCTCCTGCACCTTTACCACCTTCCCCTCTCCTTCTTCACTGACCTTGGTATCTGCAGGGTTGTTGCTCTCACATATTTTCACTCCTCTCTCTGGAGTGAACACAGTTGCTGCTGTATGTTTTTATTTTTTTCCCCTTCTTAAGTATGTCATCACAGAGGTACTACCACTGTTACCATCTCAGCCTTGGCCAGTGGCAGGTCTGTCTTGAAGCCAGTTAGCATCAGCTCCTTCAGAGATGGGGGAAACTTCTAACAGCTTCTCACGGAAGCCATGTCTGTAGCCCCCCACTACCAGAACCTTGCTATGTAAATCCAATGTATCATTCTCCATTTGGTGTTAGTAACCCATTTCCTTAGCTGTCTAAACTGTATAAAACTGTACTTTTAAGAAATTCAAAGTGCATCTACATAAAATTTTTAGTGAGAACTGTTTCTTTTTGAATTTAATGTCCTGATTCTTTCACCTTGTAAAACATTGTGGAGTACTCTCAGAGCCTGCAGTCTGGATGTGTTTAAGGAAATAAAAAATACAGAATTGGGCTCAATGCCCTTCAACTACTAACATTCATTCAGCTTACAAGACCAGCCTAGAGCTACTGTGAGATAAAACCCTTATAAATCCACACAATGTGAACATCAGGTTCTCAGTACCTGCTTTGTTTTGTTACACAAATCTACCTGTGTATATGTAAGAGCAAATAGTATTGCTATATGTTAACATATTCATAATATCAAAGGTTCTGAATTGGATTCCTGTTCTTGTCTTCTACAGCAACCATTTTTTTTCTATTGAGATTAGATATTACATAGGGAGAGAAATTTTAGTAGTTTAAAATAAACTTTTATGGATAATACATTTTTTTTTTAATTCTTAAAATAAACTTCTATGTTTTATAAAATTTTTTCTCATTTAATTATAATTTTGATCACCAATTTTTTTATGCTGTTAACTCTGCATGAATACATAGTTGCATTAGTATGCTGCTTATAAACATGTATCTATTGTGCATATCCAATATAACAGAAATATCAACCTTATTTTAGATCAGAGAAGACTTTCAAGCTCTTTTGCACTTTTAAGTAAGAGCATTCTCATATATTCTTGTTTTCTAGTGAGAAAGCAAGAGATGCACAAGGTAAGAACCAGATTGTAGAAGCTGATTTCAGTAGTTGAGCCCTAAAATATGATTTTTTAGTGGTAAGTTTAAAAACGGAAACTATATTCAGTAGCCTACTATACATTCTTTTAATCGTGTTTGCAAGAACACACTAGTAAATTTTATTAGATAGTTATTTTTTACATTGCCAGCAGGAGACCTTTATGAAATATTACAATAAAAAAGTGTTTCTTCAAGAAGCAGCAATGTAATAAAATGCATCACTAGTTTTGATTGCATTGATAGCTTGTAGGAAGACAAGTCCCTTTAGGGAGATGTGCTTTGTGTTCATAAGGAATAAGAAAGACTATTTTGCAGTGCATTAAAACCATGGGACCCATTAGGTTTGTATAATAAAAATCTTGTAAACACTGATAGTTTTATGGCTAGTCTTTTCAACAGGCTGTTTTGTATAAGAATATGTGGATGCTTGAAGTCATAACACTTTTCAAAAGGACCCTATTAGCTATATATTAACTCAACCCATATTTTCACTCCCCTTGCTTAGATAACCATGAACACTGTTCCAATTTCAATCAATTGTAATAAATAGTTATTTTCAATTTTGTGTAATAAGAACCAATTCTGAAAGGTGTATTGAATTTAGAGCATGGATATTAGTTTCTCAGGAGGATACAGAAACAAAGAGGTCTTCCAAGAGAAGTAGATTGTGGAAAACACTTTAAACCAGGAGACAAAAAAAATCAGGATCACCTGAAAGAAGTAAATATACAGGATTGTTCAAGAAAGTGAGACAGATTAAACACAGATGGACACAGTTAAAATAATTTGTGTCATAGTTGTTTTTAAATTGTTTTACTGTCAATCTACAACAATTTGTATAAATCTATGGGCACAAGTTGAAGGGCAACATTCAGTTTATGCAGAAATAGTTACCTGAGTTGGTTAGAAGGTCAAAGGCAGCTCACAGACCTCTTTAGTGTAACATTAATAGATGTTGAGTGTTTAAATGGCATCAGACAGATGGGACAATTGTACTGGACAGAAGACAGAAATTTATGAAAAACTTGAATAGGAATCTAACTCAATAGGTTTGGTTAAACCAGTCAAGAAAAAAGCTCCACAGTGGAAGTGCATGGACATAGCTGCAGGAAACCTTACATTTTCATATTTTTTAACAATGATTTAAAATGTTAAGATTTTTATTCTTTTCTTCCTTCTGCCCATAGGATGGATTTTAAAAGTAAAGCCATTAAAGAAAAAAGTCCTTCCTATTCTTAACATCAAAGATGGATCAGCAGCAATTAAATGGAACACGTGGGACTGAAGTTTCTCTATAAAGAAGAACTGCAGTTTGAGACTATTTTTGCTCCCATTAGCCAAAGAATATGTCTGAGTTCTGTAGTCATAAAGATATTTTCTTTCCTAACATTCCCCAGAGTAAACATTCATTTAGTTTAATTTGTTTAATCATTTCACCTACACCTTCCTTGGTCCTTGTGTCTCTGACTGGGTACAAATGAATAATCTCATCTCACTACTATATGCAACATTACACTAATTTTTCTTCATGAAATTTTTCTTCATATTTCTTCACCCAACACACACACAAAAACAACAACAACAAAGAGAAATGAGACATTTTGTACAGTGACCAAGAAGATCTCTGAGAGAAAAATGGACCTATGTGCTTAGGATGTTTAATGAAAAGCATCTAAGCTCTACCAGCTAATCCAGCTGGTGTCTGTCCAAGTTCTAAAGCTAGTGATAGCCAAGTCCTGATGCACCAGATTTCCTCTTTTATTTTTCCTTTTTCATCAACCATCGTAAAAACAGACATTTTCTCTCCCAGCTCTTTGAAAAATCCATAAAAACAAAAAAACCCCAAAAGTGAATGAAGCTCCTGTACCAATGTTTAAAAGAAAGGACAGAAAGAGAAGGGAGCTGTATAAAAATATTTTTTTACAAATAAGTTTTTTTCTTTGGAATCTTTGTAAAGAAACTGAGCTTCAGAGAAGATCAGTACATGGTCTTTTGATGAAAAAGTTTGTGTTTACGTACTTGATGTTGACTGATAGCATAGAAAAAATCATGTTAGGGAAGAAGCTGTCTGGGGATTGAATCTTTTCTCCTAAAAAACCCTGCTCCTCAGCATCTCGGCTACCAATATGTCCAATTAATGCCCTTAGTCCAAAGAGTGTTTTTGAATGCCCCTAGAGGGAGGTATTCATCTAAATTTGAGTTCGAAACTAGAAGAACACAAAGAATCTCTTTCTGGAGGTGTTCAAAAGGACCAGCTTGTTTTCATCAGCTTTACAGGTAATACAATACTCTAGAAGAAAACCCAAATCTTTGACTAGACACAGAGACTGCAGCTGTCAGTTAAGTGTCCAACAAACATGAACTCAAATCCACTTGAATAATGAATTTTACTGAAAGATTCAGATATCAGAGATACTTATTCTTGTGGCTTCGATATTACTGTTGTAGGTAAAAGTAATTTAAAATGTGTGTGTGAGATCATTAATTTTAAAATCATGGTTTTATCACAGCTACTTTTTTTTTTCCACCTTTCATCCGCCTCCTTATTTCTTTAAGTCTCTACTAGTTTACTCTTGTTGAATATTAAATGTTTTCACCATGTTCTCATTTTAAACCTTAAGTTCTAATAAGTTCTAATATCACTAAAAGGAGACTTCATAAAGCAAGTCCCAAATAAAACGTTCAATCTATTTGCTGATGTTTCAAGCATTGAATTAATATTCTTGAAGTTCATTCATTAAGTCCCCTAACCTGTAATTAGGATTCAGGCCATGCTGCTGATTAGACAGGAAAAAAAAATCACCCACAGAGAAAGGCAGCTTTTCATTTGAGTCCAATCAGGGAGAGCAAACACACTTGAAAAGAACATGGAACCTTATGAATGGGAAACAGGATTTTTTAGCTATAAGAACTTCCTTCAGCAATATTACTGTTCATAGCATCAGTCCTGGCAATAGACTACAGAATAGTTTTTTCCATAATTTATTTAGAGTTCTTCATTGTATTCTAAAATGTCTGAGTTGGTTTATTACAGCTGGTGGATTCATGCAAAAAAAGGCACGATGGTATTTGTTACCCACTTTTCAAGAAACATGACAATGGCAACCCTACTAGAAACAAAACAACCTTTTAAAGTATTACAAGGATGAAGAACATTATTAGAATGGCAGCCACTAGTAAGAAGTAAGTTCATCCAATTATTTCCAATATCCAGCATGGAAAGATGAAAATTTGTATTTGCTGCAGGGAATGCAATTTAGCTAAGTAACTTCTGAACAGGCTGAATCCTGCTCTTTGTTAATATTCCTGAAGTTCTGTGAGCTCTACCAATATCTGATGGTTGTTCAAGTGCTTTTAGAAATCAGATTTGCTTAAATACTATGTAGTTCTAGTAATGTAATTTTAGACTTCTGGAAATCTTGTTTAGAATATAGTACTGAAGATTGCTCAGCTGCTGTTAGTTTATGAACTGCTTTTTGTCAATAGTTTTCATCAATAAACAGCAGGGTTCTGATAACTCTAACAGAAGAATGTGATGTGCAATCCAAACAGCTAAGTCTTGCTTAAGAGATTTTAAAAAATACATTGGCAGTTTCTCTTACATAGTTGGTTTAATTTTTATGTCTTGTATTCTGTAAGACAGAACCAATCCTGCAGAACAATTAGTTTTCCCAACCATGTTGTCCTTAAGGATTCATCTCTTCTGCCTTTTCCAGGGAACTCTGCACATTTTCCATCTTAAATCCACCCAGCAACTTAGTCAATAGGACACAGACATTCAACTGACAAGGATATTATCTGTTCTGAGAACAACTCACAATAGACCTAAAATAAAGAAATTTACCTCAGTGCTTGATCTGCTTTTAGTTCTACAGGACATCTTGGTAATTTATTATTGCTTAATACTGAAACAACAACAAAAGGACTAACTTCAACATTTGCAAAAAGCAAAGGTATTCAAATGTAGTCCACATAAACTTTTTCCAGAATTTCCCATACATGCTCATGAATAATTTGTTATATTTATATAGATTAATTTTTTAGAAGTTTAGGTTAATAATCATACCCGTAAAATCCATAGCCAACACTAATGTTCTGGGCTAGTTTCTGTATTAGGAGCCTGTGAGCCAGTAAATAAGATTTTGCCATTAATAGTAAAGGCCACAAACTTTCTTTTGACCTCACTGCCATGGGTCTTATGGCTTCTCTAAACTTGCCATGGTCTGAATTCCTCTTAGCTTATTTCAATGGTCATCTATTAGTAGTCACATAACTATTACCTAATCTGAAATGAAAACCTGTCCCAGTTGAAGTTGATGGGAATTTTTAAATTGGTATCAGTGTGACTGAAAAACAGTAAAGACAGAAAAAAAAGTGATGCAACTATCTGGTCCAATATGCAGTATAATCTATAACACAGGCAATGTACAAAACATCATATTACCATAACAGTCTGTACTGCCATAGCCAGATACAGTCCCACACCATGCTTATACAGTGTGACCCTGAGTCCTTCCAATACATGAGATTCCCACAAACATCCAAAGGAATTCTGAAACTCAAAGGATATATATCTAAGATGCCAAAACAGACAATTTTGTTTCAGATGTGTATGCAAAGCCAAAGTATCTCAGGAAACAAAGCAAAACAAAACAAAACAGAAGTGGTAAAACTGACTGAAAGAGTTGAATTCACAATGTGAGAATGGGAAGAAGAAAAGAAAGGAGATGGGAAGACAGCACAAGACAAAAAATAAAAACTTGGTTGATGGGAAAGGAATAAGAAAAAAAAATATGCAAGAAAATGGATGTTATACCCAATAAACTGTAGAAAAGTGGGAGACTAGCTATTCCTTTGAAGTTAAACTTTCAATAAGAGCTGGTATGTGTAATGGCAGGTAAAATGAAGATTTGTTATGATGCAGAAAATGATGGCTCTTGCGTATCTGTGGAAGTATATATTTACCTGTGGAAATATACTTAGAAAAAAGATACGCCTCTGAAACTGAAATGTTGAACTTGGGAAATTAAATGCCAAAAATAATGAAAACAGGATGAAAACAATGAACCAAAGTCTGTGTAAAGGTAACTTTTGTTCGGGCTAGGCAAACTGTTACAAAAATCTAAGGAGAAACAGACACAATTTAAAGATTATCTAGACATGCACTAAATCATAGAATAATAGAATTATAGTATCATAGAACATCTTGGGTTGGTGTGGACCTTAAAGACCATATAGTTTCAACCCCCCCTGCTATGGGGGCACCAATCCCACTCCACATCTCATGAAACCAGGCTGCTCAAAGCTCCATCCAGCCTGGTCTTGAACAGCTCCAGGCACAGGGCATCCACGGCTTTTCTGGGAAACCTGTTCCAGTGCCTCACCACCCTCACAGTAAATGTTTTTTTTCCTGGTATCTAATCTAAATCTCTCCTCTTTCAGTTTCAAACCATTACCCTTTGTTCTATTACTATGATCCCTGAAAGAGAGTCCCTTCCCCTTTCTCCTTTAGGCCTCCTTTAGGTACTGAAAGGCTGTTATAAGGTCTTCCTGGAACCTTCTCTTCTCCAGTCTGAACAACCCCGACTCTCTCAGCCTGTCAAATCTACAAAAGAGTAAAATTTATGGAACACAGTAAGGTGGGAACTTGGTAACAATTATACAGTAATGTTCTTCTGTTTCTTCCTTGGGACCATAAACACACCAGAGATGTGGTCCATTAAGGAATTTCAACATGGAGTCATTATCTGACTAGAAAAGAAAAGGGGTCCTTTATTCTATCCTAGTTTTTTAAAATTTCTTTGTATGTGTTTAGAAGTGAAATTTTTGTTAAAGGTTAGCATTTATCTGAGAAAGCTTAGGTGGTTTTCATTTCTATCACTGTTAACATTCAAATAGAAATGAAAGAACAGAAAGATGTGTCTCTAATTTGCTTCCGTGAAAGAATTGAAAGAATTACACTGAAATAATTTATTAGTTTATCAATTAGTAATGCTGCCTGAGTATTTTCTTTCTAAAAATACTGTTTTTTAATAATTCCTTAATTTCTTCAAGGTTTCCCATTTAATCCCTAAGAACTGG
>VZTM01001757.1:0-30786 GCA_013400555.1 Jacana jacana | reverse complement strand
AAAAAAGAAAAAAGAAAAAAGAAAAAAGAAAAAAGAAAAAAGAAAAAAGAAAAAAGAAAAAAGAAAAGAAGAGTCAGGCATAAAGAATTATTTTGGTGTGATTTACTGGGAAGAACGGAGAGAGAAACTTCAAACTTTCAGGAAGCACTGGCAGATTATTCTTCTGTAGCATGGAAAAGGAGGCTGAGGAATATTGCCTTGAGTGAGTTTTCTGTCTTCAATCTACATTAACTCCTTCTGCTTTACCTTTATAGGCTAGCAATGATGCATTCAGTAATTTTCTCTTAAGGTGGTAAACCATGAGGTACAATGACAGGGAAAGCAGGATCCCAGGGACAGGCAGCTGAGTTTTGGATTCTAGCTTTCAAGTAATCTTAGATAAATGTTTTTCAGCCCTGAAAGACCCCAAGACAGTAGCTATCTTTTCAGACTCCAGTGATTTAAACTATTAAGGGTCTAGCAACTGGTGACCCTTGGAGCTGCATGGATTCTGGCATTATCACATCAGAATACTTTAAGTTGATCAAGTTGATCATTCTGTTTTGAGATTTTATAGTTGTGGGGTTTTTTTTGTTTGTTTGTTTGTTTGTTTTGTTTTGGTTTGGTTTGGGTTTTTTTGTTTTTTTTCCTTCTAAATATATCCAGAATAAAATACAACTTGCTTCATATGAGTAGAGCACTTCAAAGATTCCAGTAAGGGCTCCAGCAGCCTACTCTGGTGGACACAGCTGGCTTTTGGGGCAAAGCTAGCACCCTAACTTGCACTACTGAGTGTGGCCTTCTTAGCACCTTTAAGCTCCAGGAGCTGCCTCAGGATGAGTCCATGAATTTAGTACAATTAGAAAAAAGGAGGATTTCCTCGCTGTCTTCATGCCAAACCTCAGCTTGTGCTGCCAAACCTTGGCAAGCATTAACAGGAGGACAAGAACTGGAGCAGGCTGAGGGAGGACAACTATTTATTCCCAACAACTTCCTCCAAATTTGTTTCAGTTGGGCACTGAAAAGAAAATAAGATCTTTAGAAAAAATGTTATGTAAATTGGAGTTGTGCAGAACCATCTGTTCTGAAAATGATACGTTCCAGTTTTCCATTTTTCTGTTTCTGCTGTGTTGATTAGAAAGATCATCCTGCTCCTCAGATACCTTTCTGCTGTATACTTAATGGAAATTTATGTTTTGATTAAAATTACGAGGTTTCAAAACCAAAGCATTTCTTATTTACACAAGAATATTAAGATAAGAGGGACAACGTGTTGATAAGTCTACTCCTCTGCAAGTGCAGGCAGAAACAGGTCAAAGTTTAAATCAGAAGGATGCACAGAGCATCTCTACTATGTCTTGCAGAAACAACATAGACTACAAGAGTTGTCCTAACTTTGCAATAAATGCATAAGCTATGAAGCAGGGACAAAACCACCCCCATAGTGGACTACAGGCATAAAGCAGGAGAACATGAGAATATTGCTAGAAACCAAAAATGTCAGAGGTAGTTGAGATTATTTTTTTCCCTTCAAACTCATGGGCCACCTTCAGAAATCATGTCATTCTTTCCTAATGGAAGTAAAAATTCCTCAGTATTTTCTACCTGTCTGAGCATGGAGAACATTTCCTTCTTGGTCCCAAACACAGTGTTTAGTTTAACTTTTGCACATGAACAGCCACCACGTTAGTCAAGCAGAGTGGAGAATCAGTGCCCTGTGCCTTGTACAGAGCTGTTTTTACAGTGAGCAGCCTCCAATGTTTTTGGGAAAGCTTTAAAAGGAAAACAAAATGCTATTTTTTGAATCATGGTGCCAGAGAAGATGGGGAGAAGATATGGGATGAGAGGTTGGAATGTCCTGTTTTCTGGAAACAGGCAATGATCATGGCTTAATATAGAAAATATGGTGATATGCAGAAATTCGGAAAAAGAATGTGATGACCAGGACTGGAAAGCCCACAGCAAATTAGTGGAAGATTTGAATACTTTTGAAATGTAATGCTTTATCCATGTGTATGCCTATTTGTAGCTGCTGTCTGGATCATCTGATTAGCTGAAGATGTACCTTTCTGTTAGCTGAATATGGCCTGCTGTGCCTTGTGACAATAATTTGGCTATTTTTTCCCTGCTACACTACTTATGTTCAGCAGCCCTGGGCACATAACATCTGAGGTATGGCCAATGTGATCAGATCCTTTATGGACTTCATTTGCTTCACAAGCTGGGAAAAGAAAAAAAGATCAGAGGGAATGCGCTTGTTTAGAAGCAAAGAACATATTCACCCTTTTCCTGTTGATGTTTAAAAACCACAGCCACAAAATTTTGTTTTCCACTGTCTTGCTGTAACTATAACTCTGTAACTGAATAAAACAAGTGGTGCCAAGGATTTTTTCTCCATCCTTTTTTATCTTGTGTAGCATTTCCCCTATTTCAGTCTTATGCTTGCACCCAGAGTGTAATATGAATGACCAGGAGTTTGAAGGGCCTGACAGAAGTACATTTAATCACTGTAAATTTACTTTCCACGTGCTATTGACTAGATTGGTCTGTAACTTTGCACATACAAATACTTTCACCTCTCCTTCCTTTTCTGGAGGACAGGAAAACAGGTGGTTCTAATGAGGAGACCAATATTTCAGAGCACAGACTGCCCCGTGCAAAGAAGAGGGTAGGCAGGAAATTTTTCCATCTAGAGTTGCTAAAAGCAACACTAACTGCAGTCTGTTGGATTTTGCTGTCTCTGACAGGCATTGCAGGGCATGGACATGGGCATCTGTGACAGCACAGGTGCATTGAAACAGAGATAGAACAACCACATTATCTTGGCTTGTTGTCTTTTTTTTGCAATCTGGCCTCTTCCTGGAAAAAATAAGTTTCTTTTTTAGTATTGCATATATTTGTAAAGTTCTTTCAAGTTTTCTCATTTTTCAAATATCATTGTTTTAATGATCATTAAAAAAAAAAGATGGATTTCAGGTCCTTGATATTAATGTGAAAAACAAATGACTGGTTTAGGAGAAAATAGCAATTACATTTTTTGAGTGGCTGAGCAGAGTTGGTAGCACTTCAGTGCACTTCCATGAACAACAGCGACTGAAGGCCTTGCTTTATTATGAGGGTTGTTACATGTTTTATTTCTCCTTCACAAAACATCAGTTGTTTTTTTTTTCCTTATTTCCTGATTGTGCAAAAATAAAACATTTCTGCAAAGCACTTATCTATTAGGAATCTCTGAAGAACAAAGTACATCCTATTTTTTGCTTTAAATATTCAGTATGTTCTGGAAATGCTTGTATGTCATTCTGGAAACACAGCAGAGCAATGAATATGAAAAACAGGTTTGTGAAAAGTGTTCGGAAACTTCTGTGATTTGTCTTGAAGAAGCATCCTTATTTTGCCTTATATTTTTAGAACTTAGTACTTCATGTTTCTTTGAGAAACATGTTTCTTTGAGAAACATGAAGGTCACCAGTAGTCAGGTCTCTGGAACCAAGATAAATGGTGGGTATGACACAGGAGGACATAGATGTATTTCTCATTGCAGGAGATTACCTCATCTCTCTGGACTCAATTTGTTGTCTGCTACCCTATTTGTTGCTTCCAATTGTGACATGTGGACATATGGGACTAATTTAATAGAAAGCTGACCAGTAAATAAATTTTGTTTCCATGAAAGATTAAGAAAAGATTTGCTAGCTTTAGAGGCATATTTTTATTGAAAAATATACATTTTTTTTCAGCAGCAAAATACAGATATTTTGATTTTTTGTTTTCAATTTTTAAGTAAAATATAAACCACTTAATTGAATACTTTTTTTTTTTCTTAAAATCAGCAATATTGATGAAAAACTGTTATCCAACTGAGTGGAGAGATCAAGTCTCAGTTGAGGACATTTGGGTGCTACTGCGCAGAATGTCAGCATTCCCTTTTCCATTGTACTTGGAAAATATGCTTTTGTTTTCTTTTTGGAGGAGAGTAAAATTTCTAAAAATTTGCATGGACATTGAAATATGAGTATGAAATGTCTGCTTTGCAAGTTGTATAAGCAAGAATATGAAAACTCAACTATGACTGCAAGAAAGAATTTGGGTGTGAGAATCCTCAAGAGCTGAGTGACTTATGCAATCCATTGCTCTGGACAGTATGTGACAGACATCATGCCTAGTGGTGGTAGCATTTAATCAGATTTGAGACCAAAGTATGTTTTCATGTCTGTGGATGTCAAGGTATTTGATGGTTTATGTGGAAGATAAATCAAATAAGCTCCAGAGATGCAGTGACTTGACAACATATTTAAATAAATTATGAATTTAAATGTATTTAAATAAGCCATTAAGTTGAATATGCAGCAGAAGTGTCGGTTGTCAAGGTAAGGTATATGTCCCAGTGTCAGAAGCATTAATTATTAGAAGGGAAAATTGTGAAATTAAGAATTTCTAAAGCACTTGGCATTGACCCAGGTCTGCAGGCATTGAAGAAAATTCTCCCATTATATTCAATAGTTAGGCCAATACTGAGTGCTTTTAAATAACTCCAATGACTTGATCTGCTAGAGGCAACATTTACATATCATCAGTATGAACACGCAGCACTTTCAGTAAAAACTCTAAGGTAAAGAAAGACCACTTCTGATTTTCCCATTTTAATATTTTGATAAAGACTGGAAAATTACAATAATTTAAACAATTATCTAGCTGAGTTTGTTCAAAATTAAATAAAAACAAAAGCCTTTTTTGAATATGAAAATACTCTGCTAAGCATTTTCTTATTATTTCTTCATTTTCACATAATCTTATCAAGACTTTGGTCAGGGTGCTTAAGAGAAATACAAAAAAATGTTGATGATAATATGATAGTATCTCATAGCTCTTATATGTCATAATGTTCGTAGTATTTCATATGGAAAAAGATAATCCCTGATCAGAACAATTTAGGAAGGAAATTTTAATTTAGAGTATGGCTCAGAACTGATCCAAACAAAATCCTGAATTAGCCTCAGTGTCCTTGATTTTTAAAAAAGATAATATTTGTAATTAATTAGAGACAAGAGTTGTGAAATACAAGTTTTAAGTTGCTCTTTTTTAGCTTTTCCTTTACTTGCACATTGGTACAGATTGTTAAGGCTTTGTAAGTGAATGTGGTAAGCCATATAGACAGCTGATGTATAAAATGTGAGATAAAAGGAAAAAAAAAAAGATGTTATTAGAAGCGTGTCTTTTGCTTGGATACTTTTTGGTATCACAAGAAGCATTTCAAGAAGCATTTCTGACACGTTAGTCAAACTTCTCAACTGATCTATTGTATTAAGTTGTTATATTGAAGATATTATATCTAGCATATAGGAAATAGTATTTTAGTGTTAAAAATTGTTTAACTGAGCTTACCTAAGGGTTTTGTCTGTTCAACTTTGCTAATGACCATAGAATCATACAATGTATAGAGTTGGAATGGACCTGAATGATTATCTAGTTCTAAGCTCCCTGCCATGGGCAGGGACACCTTCCACTAAACTAGGTTGCTCAAACTTAAATAGAACCTGAAATTTTAAAATGTAAACTATAAGAATTCAAGCTGAGCCCTGAAAATAAGACTTAACCTCAATGAGGTAAAACACAGCATATACAGAGAAAGGTACCCAGGAGATCAAACAGAAAAGGAAAAAATTCTCAAGTTTTATGGGCTGGCAAATTCCTGTACAACCTTCACACTAATGGGTTATTGTACTGACACAGCTGGACAGCTCCTTCTATTTGATTTTGAAGGACAAATAAACAGGTTGGGAGGAATTTTCTAAGGAAAAAAGGATCCACAAAACAAACAAACAAACAAAAAAAACAAACCCAGAAACCTAGAAACAAAGCCTGAGGACACATTAGTGATCAGTAACAGCATTTCAATTTTTCACATTACTTGCAAAAAAAGAGAGATATCGCAGGGTCAGCAAGTTTCATCTAAAACATTGTTTGTTTGTGGTGTGGATGAGATAACTTTTTCTTCTCACTCCACTGATACTGAGGTGATCTGATCTCATTTGGCCTCAAGACCTCACCTTTTGGAAGGATGCCCACATTATGGTGTGTATCCTGCAGGCCCCCAGGAGGGAGGAGTGCTGCCGTAGGAAAGGGCAGTTCCTACTGGAGAGGTGTTACAGGTGCCCTGGTCCCCATCTCCTTGATCTCAGAAGGGGAAGGGCAAGGTGGAAAGAAGTAAAGTGAGGCTGACCTGCTGTGGGAAGGGTACAGGGGTTAATGCTGCTGACTGAGCCAGCATGTTACTGCTTGATGCTTAGATTCTGCCAGTGCATTTTCCCTTTTATGGGATACAGATTCTGCTGCATCTGATCATCAGTAATGAGATCTAGGAATGAAATTGTTCATGATCTCTGGTGGTATGAACACTGCTAACACAGCATTTAAAAATACTGCTCATAAGGTAAGGTAATTTTAGAGATGTCTCCTGAAGATACCCAGAACTGCAATGAAGCATCAATCTTTCCTCACTTCCAGTGCTTCCTATGGGAGCTCCCAATTTTCTCATAAGGTCATAAAAAAATCCCTCTAGGAAGTCTGTCAGGAAGAGTTAAGTCATAAATATCAACTTCTGGGGGCACTTCTAGCTCAAAAACAAAGGAACTGGCATGGGGGAGCAGGAGCCCAGCAGAATGCATCATCTCAAGTCGCAATATGGGTCCTCTTTGTGTATCTTAAAGCAGGCCCAGCTCTGCTGCTTTTACATCTGAGCATCTGTTGGTACCCCAAGGTCTTCTGTACCTCTGATCTGTACTGGTGGTGGAAATATGTCGTAGAATCATAGAATTATAGAATCATTTAGGTTGGAAGAGACCCTTGGGATCATCAAGTCCAACCATAATCATAATCATCTTTTACCTATGTCACTTTGAATGCCTTCGTAATTTAGTTCCCCTACAGCAGTTTCTCACCTCTCTCACGTCAATAAATTTAATTCCATCCATCACTCCCCCTTGCAGATAAAAAAAAAGGCAAATACCATCTCAGTCCTTTGTTAACTTTTAAAAGCAAAAGTGCAAAACAAAAACATGTGGGTTTTTGTGTTTTTTGCAATTATAGAGTAGAATTTTTTTTCCCAATTACTCAAAAGCAGGGCATAGACCTCCTTAATGATAATTAAAAGCAAATGCTTATTCTTATTTCCTAGAGAGAATGACTTTGCCAGACAGATGTTTCTTTCTTTGCCACACCAGGTCAAACCCACATAACAACACCATACACAGGTAGCATGTCAATCAAGCCATTTATTCAATAGGCTTTCCAAAATTCAGTTGGTTCAGAGGCTATCAATGCTGGCAGCTGTGGGTTGGCACAAAAACAAGTCCACATCACACTATGGAGCCCTGTGCACACGTAACAGAGATAGCTGCTGGAGAACCTTGCAGTGTCTTTATGTACATTTCAAAACACAGATCTTACAGTCAGGAAAAAAAGACATAAAAGAAACCTTCCACCTCTCTCCTCCTTGCCTCACCCTTTTATGAAATCTGTATTGTTTTAAATAATATGTAGAAATTTTATAATATGCTGAAAAAATTTAGACAAACTACAGATTAAACAGCCTAAAATTGTAACTGTAAACACAGTGTAAAATATCTTTAAGATATGTCTTTATTAATCTCACTTTATGAATTTCTGCCAGCAAAATACTACCTAATTAGAAAAGCTCAGTTCTGGTGCTGCCTGTTTGTTACATCTCTCTCTTTAGTCTCTTAGAACAATCTTGAAATGCAACTGGATTTGGTTCAACCAGTCTTACTTGTTACTTGTACTTACAGGCTCATTTGGCCCAGGGCTAGGTCCATCAGGCCTGGTGTCTCAGGAACACCAGAGATATGTCTGTGGGAGCCAAGCTGAGGAGAGAAGAAGGTGGGACTGAAAAAACAGTGGTGGCCAGGTGGGAAACATCCAGCTCTGCTGTTGCTTTTACAGAGATGGGGCTGTAACCAGGCTCAAAAAACAGAAGGAGGTCTATTAGGAGCTTCTGAGGTAGAATCAGCAGATTCAGTTCTACTTCTCAAAGAAGATGTAAAAATGGGTCTGGATCTGGTCCTATTTGTTTTTTAATTTTAGTTACTGTTCCTTCCCTGTCTCTGCCCTATCCCTGAAAATCGCAGGTGTGGAAACCTGTGTCAGTTTTTGGTCTCTTCTAACTGCACAGCTCACATCTTGGTGAAATACAGAGTTCTTTCTCCTCTTGAACAGGTTTTTGTACCTGCCCTTGCCATCCACATTAGCTGTTGAAAAGTTTCCTCTTATTATGTGGTGTTTACCATAATAGCAGTAGTTTTTCCTGCCATGTACTCCAGAACTGGAAAACCTTTAAATATTATCCACAGAGTTGAAACTTTTTATAGTCACTTCTTCTGTTCTCCTTAGTACCTCAAAATAATTCCTGAGTTGAGCCAGCTAATATCCTCCTGTTTAAGTGTTTCTGAAACCACTTCATTTGTGCACACACTAAGGGAAGGTTCCCTTCGCACTTTTCACTTTCCATCCCTGTCATTCAATGTTCCAGTCCAATGGTTTTTCCATTTCTGTTTCCAGTGAGCTCATCTTAAAGTTCCAAATGGCTCTCTGCATTTATATTCTCTATTAATTTCTTTAATTTCCATTTCTTTACTTTCTTTTTTCATGTCATTATTCATATTTGAATGTGGTACTATCTTGCAACTCACAGGTTAGATCACATTTTCTTTTCTCTATGAATCTAGAAGGTGTAAGGGTGTGCACTGATTTCTGTAATCAATTTAATATATATTTTTTTCCAAACAAATCCTTTTTCTGCTTTTTCTGATAATCAAGAATTTCCAAACATAAAATTTCTCAGAACAACAGTCTCTTGACAGTCTTCTACTATAAAGTTTTAAAGAAAACATATTCCATGGATGAAAATGAGGGATGCACAGACCATTTTTTCTTAATTGTCAGCTTCCTAACTGAGCTTGAAATCAAAATTCATTTTTGAATGAATTCTTTTGGTATTTATGTTGTATCTTGAATGAATATGAATCAGTACATATAATAAATTAGTATTCAGGTTTCATTTCCAGACGAATTGGAAAGGACAATTACAGCTTTCCTGGGAGAACAGGGGAAAATTGGAATATTATAGTGGATTTGCAAAGTCTGCTTTTCACGGAGATATCCTGAAGGCACAACAAATATTTCAAACTCTAAGGAGCCATAGCATTAACTGCTCTAAGAGTCAATTTTAAAAATTAAGATCTTACCTCAGAAAAAAAATGTTAAGCAAATGCAGAAGACTGAGTCAAACACGGAAGAGGGAGTGCTGGGAGAACATTTCAAAAAGAAAGGACCTCAAGGGAGGAGGACAGATAGGAGCATGACGGATTGCCCACCAGCAATAATAAATCATATGTACATGTTGCATCTGTGAGAAAAGGCTAATGATTATGCTTGTTTCAAAACCCAAAGGCCAAAGAAATCTTGCCTCAGGTTCTACTTCATTGTTTATTTATTTGTATGCCTAAGTTTAGAAATTACATCATATTTCTTTTCTTTGTCTTCCAGAAATTAACCATGTGCTGAAAGCAGTGAGATAACTTGTTGCTTCCAGTAATTCTTGAGTTCAGAAGATCGAGCCTTTTTTGCTCTCTTCTGGAAGAACTCAAGTGCTGCAAATTGGAAAAAAAAATTCTGGTTACTGTTGTTAATGCAAGATCACAGCTCTTGAAGCCCTTCTTGTTTATGAATGAAGATTTTCCTTCTATGAAACTAAGATGATCAGGTTTAGAAACTGAATTTAACTTGTTTGGGAACAGACAATGATGCATACAAAGATAGTTGCTATGCATAGCTATTCACTAAACGATATCTAAATCACTGAATAAAAATCTTTTATCACTGAACATTTCACTGCAGCTTGTCTGTTTTTAATAAGTGATTGGTCACTTGAAACACCAGTCCCTGTTTGGCTTCTCCAGGTCACAGAAACATGCAGTGTGGCACTTCTAAAATTAGCAATTATTCACTGTTTATGGCAGTAATATCATTAATTCCATGTTCTTCAAAAGATAAAAGTAATAGTAGTAATAATAATAGCAGCAATAATAGTAATAATAATAATTAAAAAAAAAATAAATAACAAACAAGAAGAGGAAGATGAAGATACTTCTTGGGTTTTGCCAGAAAGAGATATAGTTCCAGCACAAAGCAATAGTAAAAGTTAATTCTGGGCTTCAGGCTTCTCATGTTGTAGAGCAGTATTTCTTCCAAGGTAAGATGCTGAAGAAAAGTAGGGGGGGAATAATTTCTTCACAAGAACAATGCTCTGGGCCCATTTTGTTCTTCTTCTGGCATGCTTCTCATTAATGATCCTATGGGTTCACCACTCCACATGGCTAGCGGAGAGAGGAAACAATGCCAAAGCAGTGCTTTCATGCTTACTTTGTGTCCCTGCTCTTTTGTCTACAGGGTGGAAACTGGGGAAGAACCAAAGTCTACAGGACATTGCTCCTGAAACTGGAAGTGGTACTGGCAAGGGATGCTCTTCCTGCTTGCAAGAGTCAAGGACTATTATTTGGTGAAAGAGCTCTGCAGAATTACACATCATTGAAGATGTGCAGCAGACTATACAAAACACATATAGAATATGTTTCTATAGTCATAAAACCAGTACTTAAACGCACACTACGGCAAATATTTGTGTATGTGTGGTGTTAATTTTGTGAACAGTGTGTTTTTCTTTTTCTTATGTCACTCGCTGAAATTTCCCCTGAGATAGAAAAGCAAACTTTGGTCAGATTGTATAAATACACTCGATAACAGAATGAAGGTTGGTTTTGTTTTCTTTGGCTTTTTTTTGGTGGAAGGGTTTTGGAGTGGGGTGAGGCCGGTAGGGTTGGGGGTGGAAGGAACTGAGCTAGAGCAGTGCTTTTTGCTTTATAGTCAGGAATCACCTCCTATTCACAGCCCTATCCCTGGGAGATGAAGGTTGCTGTCTTGCATGAGGCCAGCAGCTGTTGGTCCACCAGGCAACAGTCCACTAAGGTGCCTGCAGGAGTGCTACGGAGACCTTCACTGTTCCTGGGTGACAGACGCAGAAGCAGTACCTCTGGTTTTATGTTTGGATACATGGAGAAAATGGCTGGGGAGACTGAGGCCATCTGGGATGGAATAGTCATCCTTTGGGTAAGGGCAGTCCCTTCTCTCTCATCCCCTGAAATATGAGACAAAAATAAGGAAATGTGTTCTGTATGTGTTAAATCCTATTTGATTAAATTATGATATTTCTTTAAACTATCTGCCATGTCATATTGATAATAACTAAATAATCTCATATACATTATCATGTGGGAATGCAGCCTGTTAACCACTCCCAAGGAGGGAATAGTGACAGCAGTTCCCTGAACTTTTTTTGCGAGGCTGGTCTGTGAATCCCTGCAATACCCCACTGCGTGATACATTATGTATTAGAGCAGCAGGAAGAATGTAGTTTATATCTATTTAGGAAATAATGGTCAACAATATGCTGGTACAGTTTTCTGGAATTTTTATGTACATACATACAGTTGGAGGGTGAAAGTGCAGCTGAGATGCAGAAGTGGTTCCACAGATCATTTCTGCTTTGCAGGCGTGAGCCCTGCCTAAGCAGATGATTTGGTAAGTAAAGTGTTTTTCTTCCATCACTAACTCTCCAGGTGTTAGTAAAGTCTGAGTAACTCCTCAATATTTTCTATTGGCTGAGCCATCAGACTGAGACAGCCTATGTACTTTAGGATGAAATTGTATCCCAGGGTATTTATATTAAAATATGATTATAGAACAAAAGTGGATAAGCAATGAGCAAGTTCACCCAGCAGAGATTTCTCATCTCCATTTTTCCCTTCTTTTCTGTTTTTTTTCCACATACAAAGTCATCAGAGTTTTATTTTTTCCTGATTAACACATTCCTTCATCAACTATAATTGCAACCATTAAATTAGATTGCCTCCTGTTAATCTTCCACTGCTTCAATCCTACTACGCAAAGAAATAATGTAAACTGTCAGAATTAGAAGATGCAAGTGCCAATCTTGAAACTAGAGAAAAATATTGTTTTAATAAAAAGCCTTTCCATCATAGTGAACCTAAAAGCACTACATAGATGGCATTTTCTTTAACCACTGGAAATATGCATTAAAAATGGAAAATCTTTTCATTAGCAGGAAGAAATAAACATCATATCAAAGCTGATGGCATTCTCACATGCATCATTTGTATAGCTCAACAGACAGCTTAGAGTTACAGAGAGCCTCAGGCAAGGAGTCAGAGAAGCAAATAAGAGCACTTGAAGTCTTAATTTATATCTCAATATAAAGTTTATAAGGCTAGATACAAAAGAAGGTAGTGGAAACATTAAGTCCCAGCAGTCTAGCCAGTCTGATTAATATCTCTTTGAACAGAACTTATATTAAGACAGTTTGGGGAAGACACAGCTGGGTTAAAAGGCAAAGCCTGGCACAGATGTCAGGCTTGGCACATAATGCAGGTGGAATATTTCATCTAGAGATATCTTATGTTAAAATACAATATTAATCTTGCAGTGAGTTTTAAAGATCTCACAATCTGAGTCATCATTTTTGCTTTTGCAGCACTGAAACATTCCAAACATCCTCCTGTGATTTTTTGAAGACTTCATCAAAAATTAATTACAGTTGTATCGTATTTAGAAAAATACTGCATTTTTTAAATGTTAAGATAAATTATAAACTGTCCCTAGTTTTCTAGTGTATAGATAAAACCAGTGATCCCTGGACTGAATAATTGATCTTCAGTGCTACTGTAGTCCACTGTCAATCAATCATCTCTATATTTGAGATAGTAAGGGGAAAAATGTTTATTGCCAGAATGAACAGAATTATTTTGTCTTTACTGTGAAGAGTAAAATATACATAATCAGCGAAATATACTGTTTCCCAAGATGGCTTGGGAAAGCGATCATTGGTGGATCTTAGTAGCTGGTTGTTCATTCAGAAAACCAGCAACTGGAATAGAATCATAGAATCATAGAATCATAGAATCATAGAATCATAGAATCATAGAATCATAGAATCATTTAGGTTGGAAGAGACCCCTGGGATCATCAAGTCCAACCATCAGCCCTACTCTACAAGTTCTCCCCTACACTAGATCCCTCAACAACACATCTAATCTACTCTTAAACGCAGTCAGGGAGGGTGACTCCACCACCTCCCTGGGCAGCCCATTCCAGTGACTGACCAGTCTCTCTGTGAAAAATTTTTTCCTAATGTCCAGCCTAACCCTACCCTGCTGCAGCTTGCAGCCATTCCCTCTTATCCTGTCGCTCATTGCCCGTGAGAAGAGACCAGCACCAACCTCCCCACAATGCCCTTTCAAGCAGTTGTAGAGAGTGATGAGGTCTATACTATAAGAAAAAAAAACAACCAAAACCAAAAACCACAAACAGCAAAACAGCAGAGCATTTCCACAGACTCCCAGCTCACAAATTGTCATTCCAAGGTTTCAATTTTTCATAGAATGATTTTTTTTTTTCTCCTGTAGGTTATCATGAAGCTATTCACAGAATTCATGCAGGCTCCCATTTTTAACGGTTGTTATTAAAATAAGTATCTTTCCTGCAACAGCAAAGGTTCTCTCCCACATTTTTTTTCAGGTTTATTCAGGCTTATTCAATCTCTTAAGTCCTCCTCTCTTTGGTTCAGAAACTTGGCAGTCCTCCAGCTGTGGCCTGCAGGGATTAGTTGATGTCCTCTGCCAGGACAATTGTTTCAGTTCCCATAGAGGTTGAAAGATGCTTAAATATATAATATATGTTTTTATGACTTTATATTTCTGCATAGCTAGTTGCAGTAGCTGCCCTAATATATCAGGAGAGGTGTACATTGTTGTCTACTCAGGTGTGGTCGTATTTGGAAGCAGGTGACCAGCAGGTCTTCAGCAGGGACAGCTGGGAGACCAGATCTCTGGTTCTGGTGCTGCTGGCTAAGTTTGTCTCGCCAAGGGGCCGAGGGGTCCCTTTGTGAGTGAGCTGGCTATAAGCAGAGATTGAGGGGGAGGCTCAGGTCCATGTTTCTGGTCTGCAGTGGGATGTCTTGATCATAGACAACTTTGTCCGTTGTGTACAAAATTTATATGATGTAAAATATTACTGACAGTATTTGGAAATGATCGTCCCCATGTTGACAGTGAGGACAGGAACTGTTTTAACAGATAAGGATGAAAAGTAGATTCTCCATGGAGTACTCTCCATAGCAAAATGTGTTATATCCTGCACAGTGGCATGTCCCCACAGGAAAGCAAAAAGAAAATAAGAAAATGGGAAGGACAACAAGGAGGAATTGGTTGGCGACAAGAAAAAGAGACAAGAAAAGAGACATAGACAAACAAGGCAGACATGGAACTGCACATGGGGAAGAACGGACAGAAAGAAACAGAAGAAGAAAGCTTCACAAAGTTGCTGAAGGAAACTAAAATGAAAATAAGGGAATGTGTGATTCTGAGAAGAATAAAATCAGTGTGAATTTGAGCAGTCACTGAAGAGAGACATAAGGGAACCACCTGCGCTCCTGCAGGTGTGGGTAATAGGGGGAGCTGGCCTATTTGCTATGGTCGGCACCCAGAAAACCCATAAAGCAGATGCAACAGCAGCATCCCTATCTTCTTCCAGGCACATGCTTGGCCCTTAATCCTTCCATCCAATTCTGACTTCATAAAAACCCAAAGGTACTCCCTGAAGTATATGAACAATCAGTCTTTGCTGAGGTCCTTCCCTGTGTGTAAATGACATCCATCATAGAGGAAAAGGCCCCTTGTCACTGGTGGGGTGACACACCAACGAGGTCTTAGGAAACATCACATCCCCCCGTCCCTGCCATGGTGCTGACCTCGTATGACTTGTCTTGCTCATTTTTCAATTATGTTGTCACTCTGGCAGTGGCAATATCCATATAGTCCATAGGTTTCCACCTGAGAAACATCTTGTCAGAAGTGTATAAGAAATTTTTCAAAGAATTTTCATCCTGTGTCCTTGTCTCTCAGTCCATCCTATCTATTTCTAAACTACCTACTTTGGCATCTGAGCAAAAAGTGTACTATTGCTTCTTTCTATGAAGTATTTCCTAAAGCAGTTTGCGAATGTGTGGGAATGTGGACTATAGGAAAATTACAATAATCTCATAATTTTCAAGGTAAAAGTTACTGTATATTTGCTAATTACATAGTATTTTCATAATAATTGAAAAGTTATTAGTGGAACATAGAGTGAAACATAACATGTAATCACTGTTTTGTCTAATTTGCCCATAATTATTTGTCTAAAAAGTATATGGAGGAAATTGCTTGCATCATACACTCAAAAGCATTTTGCCAAAAGGAGTTAATTGTTCAAATCTGAATGAGTGTTGAAATGCATTCTCTCTCTCATCCCAAAAACTTTACATTCAGTCATCCTTCTACAAACCATGAAAATACTTCTGGTGGACAGACAGCTCTTCAGCATGTCCTCAGATGCTTTTTGAGATAAGATGGAGATATGGAGTAGAAGAGCATCTGTATACTGGGTGATAAGGGTGAAAACATAGTGTCACAGTGATTTATAGTATACCCGAGATATATGTGGAATGTTTTTTCCCTTTGTTCCTTTAAAAGAAATTGAGCATTGCACTTGAGGCTAAGCTTGGAACTGTTACTTGGGAGTTACAATGAGTTGCAGTGAGACCGCTGCAAGATTACACAGCTGAAGCAGAACAAAACTTTTCCAAAACATGGATAATTGCATGCAATTTACCTATGGGGTTTTGCATTATTTTTCAAAGTGTTTTGAATAGCAGTGATCTTCACGGTCACAGTATTCATGAGATAACTGATATCTACTAGAGAAACATTCCAGGCAAACTTTCAATGACAGCTCTGTTATTTCTGCATATGCTACATCTTTAGGAACTCCATCGCACTGTTTTAGCTCAACCTGATTTTGAGGGAGGGGCAAGGTCTGGCTCCCAATGGCCTTATTTCATGTTGGAAGAGAGAGGTGGTCCTGAAGATATTCAGGTCTATGTGTTAAACCAGAAAATGGGAAGATTTCTTTTAACCATTTTTTTGCACTGGTGAATCAAGGAGAAGATATGATGGAGCACCACTTAGTCAGTAAAAAGAAGAAAGTTCATAACTGAGACCAGGATTGGGCCCATTTGCTACTGATGGTGGTGGAAAACAGAATGCAAAGCATCACCAGTGCCTATCAGGGGATCAAGCCAAACCTCTGCTAGGAATGAGCACTGCACATCTGAATGCATCACCTGGGCTGCACTTCATCTTTCTCTTCCTCCTCCCTACTTGTTAAAGAGGTGCCAATATGTTTCAAAAAAAACAACGCTGGTGGTGAATGGACTGCAGCCTGTTCTTCTCTCCCAATCACTGTTGACAAACTGAGCCCAGCACCTATACCAACTGTTTTGCACAGCTGTCTGTTGAAAATGTCACTCACTAGGGGAGGATTAGTGATGCCATTGCTTTTGCTGGCACCACTAGACTTTGTGCGGATCTTGGAAAACATGCAGAAAGGGCTTCCATGGCCCTTCACCCCTCTCTCTGATCCTGAAAATGAACCGCATGGCAGTGCTTCTTGAACCACAGCAGCTTCTATTAGGTGTTACTACTAGGCATGAAAACAGAGGTCTCTAATGCTTACACTAGAAAATTCTTCTTACAGTGCAAATGTATGTGCTTTACAAAAAAAAAAAAAAAGAAAACCTGAATGCTTTCTATTCTTCGTGTTTAGCCATGGCAAGAGAAAGACTGGAAAGAAGCACTGACAAATCATTTATTACAAAATTGGAAAGAAAATTTTAAAGCTCTTAAAAAATTTGTACATGGAGCTATTTTAAAACTAACAACAGAGTGATGACATCTTGGAATGAATGTCTACAGAGTTAGCAAGGAAAAGCATCGGGTAAATTAGTTTCAGATGGATGACAGACATATTTAAAAAAAATCTTAAGTGAGTAAGAAATCTAAATTTTCCTTTCAGTCATGGCTAAAGGCACTTAGAGAGACAGCTTTTTTTCAAAATATGACTTGAGCTCCTGAGTTACAGGCAGCCTTTGAAAACTGTTTAAATGTAAGACAGTTTTCTTTCTAAAGTAGAAAATGTGACAAATTTTAGATAGCCTTAGATGGGGATGTTTGTAAGAAGCTTTACTGAGTATTGTTGAGATGAGACTTCAGGAAAAAAATAGATTTCTTAGAAATGGCAAGACTTACCTAAAGGATCTCAGGCTACTTACTGACCTTTCTGTTGCTCATTTCCCCAAATGAGGAGCAGTAGAGGTAACTGGAGCAGATGAAAATATGAGGATCATTCGTGAAAGCAAATTATGTTTAGAATTTGTCAGTAACCAATAAGGAAAATAGTCAATTTTCCCAGAAATTCAAGCAAAATGTACAGGAACATTTCCAGGGAGACTTTTCCTGTGGGAAGTGCTATGTGCCCTCTGCTTTCTCATCCATCCTTGTGCTTTTTGTGCTCTGGTGTCTATCATGGAAAGCAAGCTGATTTTAGTGTATTTAGTTCATTTAGTTACTAAAGAATTACTTATTCTCCAGGCTCAAGAGGTATTGATGTATTTTCAGATGGTACAGTCTGAGACTATTTGTTCACAAATTGCAAACTCTGTTACCACTCAGTTTGCCAATACTTTATGTCCCAAACCTATAGATTTTATGGCAACTTTGTGATAGAAATTTGGGATAAGAATTGCTCTGATGCCCGTGTTGCAGGCACACAGTCTGAACAATGTTGGAATTATTTATCAGAAGTGTACAAATATTGATGTTCCTCACAAAGGCCAAATGAAATGAACCTTTCTTTATGAACCCGTATTCTCTATATACAGCAGTACTTTTGCATTGCAGGTACTTACAATTAGCACACTACAGTAGCATCTCTGCTGAAACATGAATCTTTGGCATTAATTTCAGAGTTTTTGTTTAAGGAGTAGAACAACACAGTCCAAAAAGCAATCACATTTCCAATGTTATGAGGTTAGTAATTCCAGTAAAATACATCTTATATGCTTGATTCAACACTCAGGTGGGTTTTTCCAAGATTTTTTTGGAGCACCTGTATACTTTTTGTGAATGTCAGGTTCCTGATTCTGACATGAAAAGTTATCATCATGTAACTATATTAAAAGAGATACTACCAGACTGTACATTAGTTTCTAAGTTTGGGTCTCTGTTCAATATTGACCACGTTTTTCTCAGTATTTTGATAGGACTTCAAGGAAGACATGTTATGGCCAGGAAAACAGTAAGACCATTTTAGGTAAACAAAGCTGAATAATCTGGTTACATCAAATACCGAGTACTGTAAAATAAGCTTCATTGATTCTAAAGCAGACATTTTCAATAAAACCAGCCACCCACAGACATATTTAATCACCTTAGTAAAAAGGATTTGATTTTCTATGGCAACTGAACATCTGTCACATCCATTGACTTCCCAGATACTTTGATTTTTTTTTGTCCCAAAATGAATGTCCGTAGCACTCATCGAGTGAATATTTGATGTTCCATCTGGCCCAGGCGTGTACTCCTGCAACTGCCTTTGTACCAGTTGGAGATATTTAGAGGAAAATTTGTAAACAATGTTTTCTACTTTTGAATGTTTAAACCCCTTCAACCTCACTGGACTTAAGACACCTACTTAGGTTTAGACTGAAGCACACATACTGCTCTGGGTATGTCTGGTCTCCCAGTCAACATTTATGCTATAAATCTTCTCTGTTCACATTGTTTTCAGTACTTTAGTCTCATTTGTACAAAATGGAGAAGAGTCAATTTTGCCTCTTTTAAATTTTTGCTGAAAATTGTTAATGTGTCTTTCCATGTCAGAATCCTAAGAAGTGCTATACCAGAATTGTACATTAAATTTATATTACATGGACAAATTCTGTACTTGGATATGTGTTTCCATTTTTGCATGTAAGACAAGAACTTGATCCATAAAGTAAACCTTTTAGCTTGATTTAAAAAAAAAACCAAAACCATTAAGTAATTTTATGTTGGGTCAAACATGCTTAATCCAAAATATAATGCTGCATGGATTTCAGGGACATTTAAGTTTTGCTTTTATTACATATCTTAGTACTTTGATCTGCTGGAAACTCAGGTGTAACTTTCTTCTCTTTGGGACAGTTTAAACCTGCTTCCATGGATATGAAGTTTTTATGGTTGAATTTGAAGATACTCTGTGGTGGGTTGTTCACAGTTTCTTTTGGTGTCACTTTTTCGCATGTGGGGTCATAGTATCTGTGAATTAATAGCTCACTCATGACTATAAGTGCCAGGCTGCAAAGCTGCTGGATCAATGATTTCTTACTACATGATTTTACATTTTTTACACTTTACATTTTGTTCTACCTACATTCATTTTGCAGTACTTCATAAAAGGTAGGAAACATTTCCCAGAAGAGAAATTCAGTGCATTGAATGAGGCAGGATTCTTGAGAAAAGTAGTGTATTGTCATGACTTGAAAGCCTGACATGTAAATATTCAGAAGAGGCTGAATTAAGATTTGAACATCACTAATGAACAATAGGGACAGGTAATAGAATCCAAACAGAATGCACATGCACACATGTACATCCACTCCCCTGCCCCAATACACACCCACAATAGACATGTCCAAACCCCAAATCAATAAAAATCTCATTATGAACACAGCAAGCACTCAGATGCATAGAAGTGACAAAAATAGGAAATGAACCTTCTGGCGCACACATCACAATCGCACATTATATTTTTTTTACCCATTTATTCAACATATTGGATATATTTGCTCTGGGGAAAAATCAGATTTAACTGATGAAAGAACCTTTAACTGCACAAATTGAAATTTGTTTAATATCTTTATCCAGTCTTGTTTAATGTCTATTGTTAATCTGGATAAGGGGCTTGAGTGCACCCTCAATAAGTAAGTTTGCAGATGACACCAAACTAGATGGGAGTGTTGATCTGCTTGAGGTTAGGGAGGCTCTACAGAGGGACCTGGACAGGTTGGATCAATGGGCCAAGACCAATGGGATGAGGGTCAATACAAGTACCAGGTCCTGCGTTTCAGTCATGACAACCCCAAACAATGCTACAGGCTTGGGGAAGAGTGGCTGGAAAGTTGCCCAGCAGGAAAGGACCTGGGGGTGCTGGTGGACAGCCAGCTGAACATGAGCCAGCAGTGTGCCCACGTGGCCAAGAAGGCCAACAACATCCTGGCCCATATAGCATGGCCAGTGGGAGGAGAGAAGTGATTGTGCCTCTGTACTTGGCACTAGTGAGGCCTCACCTTGAGTACTGTGTTCAGTTCTGGGCCTCTCACTACAAGAAGGACATTGAAGTGCTGTAGCATGTCCAGAGGAGAGCTACCACGCTGAGGGGTCTAGAGAACAAGTTCTGTGAGAAGAGGCTGAGGGAACTAGCCATGTTTAGTCTGGAGGAGGCTGAGGGGAGACCTCATTGCCCTCTACAGCTACCTGAAAAGAGATTGTAGAGAAGTGGGTGTTGGCCTCTTCTCCCAAGTGAATAATGACAAGACCAGAGGAAATGGTCTGAAGTTGCAGCAGGGGAGCTTTAGACTGGATATTAGGAAGAATTACTTTACTGAAAGAGTAGTCAGCGCTGGAACGGCCTGGCCAGGGAGGTGGTTGAGTCACCATCCCTGGAGGTATTTAAGAAATGTGTAGATATGGCACTTCAGGGCATGCTCTAGTGGCTGAAACTGTAGGGAGTGGGTTGTGGTTTTGTGTATAGTTGGACTGGTGATCTCAGAGGTCTTTTCCAACTGTAACAATTCTATGATTCTGTGAAAGATATATAATGGATATGGCATAGATATGGGATAGATAAAGGATGATCTGAGCATTTCTCTCACGGAATTTTTTGTATACTAGACAAGATTGGGTTGGTGTCTTGGGACTTTTGTGTGCATAGAACAAACATAAGTTATTGACAATTAATAATAGTCATTGTCTTTGGGTTTGGTTTAGGGTGGGGTTTTTTGGTATTGATGTAGTGGTATAGTGATGACTTACACAACTGGGAAAATACATACAATTATATCCCTTTGGATTATACTGTAAGACAAGAGAGTAATTTGTGTGGGCAATTTATAAAGTCAGCAGCTGAATAGCTCTGGCAAATTTAATGAGAGAAATCCAATGCTGTTGTCCCATTTCCTCAGAATTAAAGGAATTTCTCTGATTATTAGTGTCCTTACAATAGCTATTAAAAGTGACTCTGTCAGTGATTCTGCAAAGTCTAAAAGCAACATGTCACTTCATTACCTGTGTGATCATTATCAAGCTCAGTATAAGACTTTCTCCCTGTTGGAGACCAGTATTCCAAATAGTTTCTGCAAAATACAACTACACGTGCAGTGTCAATTTTTGTACAGTATGCTATAACTGTTTAAGTAAGGTAAAAATTTTCCTTGGTCACGGGTTCCAACAATTGCAAATTGCTGGACCAGTGGGTCTTCTAATGCTCTGTACTTATAGCATTATAAAATCCCTTTTGTCTGTAGCTTTAAACAAGTTTATGATTCCATAGTGCCTTGCATGATTGTCCCATTAATTATTTCTACTAAATAGTAGCTTCTCTCACAGTCTTTTGCTATCTGCTATTCGCAATTGTGCTAAGAAATCTCTGAACAGTTCCTTTATTAATGCTTGCTTTAATTTAATGTGATGTTCCAGATTAAGGACAGCTTCTGGTCTATCCAGTTAGCCAGAAGGCTTTCCTGGACGTTGGGCTTATTCTTGTTCTCCTCCTAATGCTTCTGTATTTAAACTCTGTTGCCCTCATGAAAATTAGGATCAAGACCTCCATCAGCTTTGTATCACATGATGAAAATCAATCAAACAAATACAAATAAGGTTTAGTTTTCTCAGCCAGTTCTCTGTTTTTTGAAGGCTCCTAGATGTCTTCAAAATGGAGTGCTCTGTTTCTTTTACCACGCCCCCACCCCGCCTCCCCACCTCATTCAAGAGAAAGTTTCTGTGAGAAGGAAGCAGAGGAACAGTATGTTGCTGAGGAAAAGGTCAAGCTTTTCAGTCAAAGCTGGTCTCAGAGGTGGTGTTCTTCTTTGGTATGCCATTTAAGGGAGGAAGAACAGTTTAATTCTGAGCTGGGGCGGTGCTCACCAATGAAGATATCTTTACCCAAATGCATTTTAACTGGAGGATGCAAGGGCAGAGGGATTTTTTGCCTTTGTACAAATTGTTCCTTCTAGTTTTACAGGAATGTGGAACTGTTTTGAGAATTACACTTGTAGAATATCTAGGGTTGGTAGGCACCTCTGGGTCATCCACCATCATCCCACCCTGGGCTCACAGCAAAGTCTCATGCTGGGTTGATCAGGGCTTAATTAATGTGAGTTTTTAATATCTCCAAGGATGGAAATACCACCAGCTCTCTGTTTTTTTCAGCACTTAGTTCATCTAAGAGTTAGACTAGGCTGTTTTTCTGCAACGTGAATACAGATACTATTATGTGCTCCGAAAGTCGCGGCTGGCATCTTCTATGGAATTGTCTAGATAATTCCCTTTAGCTATGCTATTAACTGGACTGGTTTTTGCTTATTTTGTTTTTCAAAGGACTTTGTGATTTTCTTCAATTTTATCTCCAAAGGAAGGGCATAGCAAGTTCACGTCACCAAGTGCAAGCCACCTGATGGAGCCATCTTAACAAAGAACTGCAGTGTGCCCATCTCACATTGTTAACAGAGAAGAATGGCGTCTCTGGCAAAAATACCTGTGCCTGCCCAGACTCTGTCAGGTTTGTAACAAAATGTTGTCTCAATGTAAAAATGATGAAATGTGTTAAATAAGTCAAAATAAAGTATTCCAACTTAGGGAACAATTGCTTTTTTTACTGACAAAATAATTTGTCACATTTCACAATTCACAAATTCCATGCATTTCTCAACAAATGAAAGGTTTAAGGTTTCTGCCCTGCCTGCATTAATTTTAGATGATTAGAGAAGGGCTTTACAGTTCTAAGGAAGTGAATTACCTGTGAAGTGAATTACCTGCCTGTGTTTTATATTGTGAAAATTTTAAAATAGATTTTAACTCAATTTTAAGAAAAACAGGCTATTATTTAGGCAGATTTTTAAGGATTTTGTTGAATGAAAAAAGGGGTTTACATATGCCAAAAAAGCCCTGTTGAACCAGGGCTTTAATGAAAAAAAAAACAAAACAGTTTAGAATGGCTTTACGCTGCAGTAGAAAATTAACCATGTACTTCTGATAACTAGATTTGCCCAAAATTTAACAACTTTTTTTTTTTTTTTATTCAACAGAAAGAACTCAACCTTTTTGAGTGAAGGTAGAAAACCTTTTTATATTATGAATTAATAGAAAAGAATCAGACAGAATAAACTTAGATACAAACATTTACTAAAAACAGTTTAGCTAGATCTCTTACATTATAATAACACTATCTTATGGATTTTTTTATTCCCTTGTTTTGATATTATTATGGATTCTGTCTCTGCATCTTCTGTCAGCTGAATCTCTGATATTTCCTTTTAAAAACAGTCAAGAATGCAAACAGTACTGCACGGTTGTGTTTGACTGTAGTGATGCTTTATTGCAGGATCTTTGTGGCTAGTCCTGCTAGACAAAATATATGGCTGAGGACAAGCAAATAGCTGGCATGCTGTATAGAGGACAGTTTGTCACATAGTCAGAGTAGAGGTCTTCAGGGTCTATGTGTTCTGTTCCCACTTGCTGTGCTGCAGCCTACTCTGGGAAACTGCCCCTTAGGCAAAGGGGCATCTTGAACCCCAAGGTGCTGCTTGTGAATGAAGCAGGGGAGGAGGTGATAGGGGTCACCTGAAAGTCTAAAAAAGATTCAAACATATTTCTTTCTCCTCAGTGACCCATTCTACTCCGTCTCAGCTGCATGGGAAGCAAAAAACCTTTTACCACAATGGGAATTTATATGCAAATGAGTTTTGCATTGCATTGAGAAGGAGATTCAAATCCCTGAAGTGCCTGGGAGCCAGATCTTCAGATCAGGTCCTCAATGGCTTTTGGTAAGTAAAATTCCTTAGCACTGGACTGATGTTGCTAATTCTATGATTCTCTACACCCAAGCAGCAATGGTTGAATTTTTGCCATAGTTCTCTAGCTTCCACATCAGAAATGGCAGCCCAAGAAGAATCAACACCATTCAGATGTGATGAACAGACTCTATTTATTCACTTTAAATACAAATAGTGGCATCATCTCTGTGCCTCTGTTTAGTCCTGCAGTGATCAAAAAAAAAGATTCAATAATGAATATTCATTTGAAAATGTTATTTGTGATAAGTCAATTGCACATAGGGTTGGTGGCTTACAATGTGAAAACAGTACTTCTAGGTATTTCTGAGGAGAGGCCTCTGGTTCAGGAGCTTTCTTGAAAGTTAAATAAGAGTGTTAGAATTCTAACACCTGAAAAGTCCTCTCCCCAGGCAGAGCAAATAACTACAAAATTGCTGGTATATCTCTCAAACCATGTAAAATATCCTGTGTCTAATTATTTGAATACACATCCTTCAACCTGACTTTGCATGTCTGCATACATACAGAAATTTGACCTTCAGAGTTCCCACGTTCTTGCAGTGATCTAGCTTCAGTTGGCCTAATTTATGTAGAAAACCTCCAAAACATAAAAATTCTCAGTGTATCACAACTATTTGTCTGATTCTACTCACTGTGAACAAGATTCAGGGTTTATAAAAATGAAAAGGTCACTGCGTTACTCCGTTGCAGTGAAAAAACAAACAGCATTAGGAGAGGAAGAACAAAACAGAAAACATCACCAGGTTACTCTATAGTACTTTCATGCACCATGTCTGGAAAATTGTGTATAATTTACACACGTAAGCTTCTTTCCAGTGTAACCTTCTCAAAAGATTGGAAGTAGAATTGAAAATAGCACTGAGAAGGATAATGGGGATGATCACAGGTACTGGACAGACTCTGCATGAAGAATGACTAACTAGACTTCCCTGACTGAAGAGAGATGAAGAGGGATGGTGTGGCAGACATCTGTGAAATCACATGTGAAGAAAGGAAACAGAAAATTAAGTTGCCTAATGCTTGAGGTGCCTTAGTCTTTCAGGATCTGTAATGCTAGAGGTCTGCTATTTGCAGCTCTGTAACCTTTCATGCAAGCTGCCTGGAGCCTTGTAGCCAGTTTTCCCTTGCATTTCCGTGTTTTTATTCTGGTGCTGTTAGTCTCATGTCCCTGCATCTGCAGACCTTGATGCTGTTGGTACGTGCGTCCTCTTGGGAGGCAGCTGCCACTGACATTCCTGCTTACCCTCCTTTACTCTTGTTTTGCCAATTTTAGTTTCTGCTAGGGGAAACCAAGTATAATGCACAACAAAGCAGGTTGCAGTCATTTAAATACTTGATAACCACTATACAGAAATACATGAGCATGGAGATTTTAAAGCTGATCAATAGGTATCCCCAATTCCTTGATAGCATGTTTCAGCCAGCGTTAATAGCATGAAAGCAGGAACACCAATAGGGAGTTTAAGCTGGTTCCTATGCAAAGTACACAGTATTGGGGAAAAACATGGTGAGATTAGGGGAAAAGAAATCAGCAGCACCAGGGGAAAACCATTGGGAGACTCAGGAATGTGAAACTCATCCAAAGTTACAAGGTGAGGAGGTAGATGCTGTAACTAGGGCCAGGTGCTTTCCATCACATCCATAGTTAGAAGAACTAGGAAAGACTTCAAAGATAGCAGGATGGAAAGGAGTGGATACACATGTGTATGATCCAAATAACTGGGAATGGACACACTGTGTTTAGTGGTAACACATTGCAGAAAAGGAAGTTACAGACCTTTTAGTGCCTTGGTAAATCCAGGTCTGAGAGGGGAGATGCTGCAGCATTATGGCTGAGATGTCACCATGTGTCCTATACCTAACATGTTTGGCCACAGTTAGCAAGGTGACATCCCTCATTCATGTCCTTAGTGAAAACTGAACATTAAAAGGACCACGGCCAATATTTTAAGTCCAGATTCTTGTGTATCTTCAGATTGTATTGTGAAATTTCTGACAGTTTAACGTAATGGCACAAGGGCAGAGACACATTTCCTTGTGGCATTTTTTTGTAAGATGTGTCCCTGTGGGAACCAGACAGCACTTGTGACAAGTTTCCAGCCTGTCAAAACCAGCAAGATCAACAACATGAGCAATGCTTGGACAGACCCACCAGGGAATGTTCACTCAATGTATTTTTCTCTTCAGATCACGCAGAAGCTTAGCATGTAGCTATCACTTTAGTGTATGAGGAAAGAGAAATAGGTTTCCAATCTGTTCTTCACTTGATAAGCCCACAATTTTGCAAAGGAATTTAAAGGTTAACAATTTCATTTAAAAATTAAAGCAGTTCTAACTGGTAAAACAAGTTGGGTATCTGCAAGGAGTAGCTGAATTGCCCCCCTTGTTGCTTAGAACAAACCTACAGTGCTCTACTAGAGAGACACCTTAGAAACCCTGAGAACTATAAGACCAGTCAGGAACTCATCAATATGCGTGTATTAACACACCATTAGTAGGCTTTTTGTGTTCAGCAGTTTCTCTGGAAAGATAGAGGGCAGGATTTTTCAACGGATGTGAGAGGCTTAAGAGCAAAAACTTAAAATTACTTTTGCTGAGTTTCTCCCATTCCATCTGTGCTTGACTGGATCATTATTGGGCAGAATGATCTGCAATTGTATAAATCAGATTTTATTAACATATCAGGAACCATACATCCCTATGAGGCTGGAGCACACAGCATATGCCACTCTGGTGGGTGCTTTGTTTAAGGCCAGCCCCTGGCAGGGGCAATGCTCAGCAGCAATACCATCTGCTACACTGGGAGGTTGCAGAATAAAGCCAGTGTGAGAGGCAGGCAGGGGAAAATGCTGAAGATCTCACCCTGTCACTGTATGTGAAATTATGGATTAAAGTGTGAGATACCCAGGACAGTTGCAATGAAACGATGTCTCTCAAGCATCCTGAGCTCTTATTATTATGAAGAAAGACTGGAAGATGAGATGGGAAACTGTAAGTGAACAGGCTGCCTACAGTCATTCAGATAGCATAATGGTGGAATGTCGACAGTGAGATGTCCCCTCTGAATCTCAGATGACATTTCACATTGTCTGGTTCATTGTGTGTCAGTGCTTCCAGACTAGACTGTGGCAGTTTCTCTGTGGACAGTATATGGGTTTTGTTAGAAACTGGTGATTCTGGGTGTTTTCCTATACCAGGCAACACGCTCCATTTTGAAGGTACTGCTAGTCTTCAGCAATGCTCTTGAACTCATTCAGAGAAATGGGAGCAATGCTTTAAGTATGCTAAAATTTTCTTATAGCTATTCCATTATAAAGGATTCTATAAAGACATATAAAAAAGCTTATGTGTCAATGTTAAGTTAAGGATATACTTTAAATGTTCTTTCCCCAGAACTTGTGAAACACAGAAGCAAGAGCAGGTTTAGTTTTGGGGAGAACAGGACTATGAATGTGCAGAGACCAAAAAGAGAGAAAATGGAATGAGACTGCATGCTTCATGCCTTGGAGGCAACAGGAAAAAAGATTATATGGTACTAATGGAAAAAGCTTTCTTTTACGTTCTGGTTGCAAGGACTGTTGAAAGGCAAAATGGAATATGAGCCAAAGAGCCAAAGGTAACAAGGAACGTTCCTGACATCTCTTACAGCAATGCTAAAGGGAAATATGTTAGAAATAGTAGAACTAGTAGAAACTATAAATTGTAGTAGAAGGGTGTGTGATGAAATTAATGGAAACAAAAGTAATTTCAAGCTCTGCACAGAGAATGTGCATAAATGGTCACTGGGCAGGTGACAATATTGAGTCTGAGGCCTCTGGAATAACTAACTTGAACAACAAATGAAACTTATAGAAAACCAAAAAAGTTAATGACATGGAAAGTGCACTAGGCAGAATGATGCATATTAAGGAATTCTCAGAAAGTTCAAAAGAGACACAGAGTTACATTTTTCTGCTGCTGTAGGATGTAGCTAGCTCAGAGGTCATTCCCCAAAGTCAATTACTGTTTTATTTTCCTTGATTCCAAGACAAAAAAACCCAATACTTATAAAAGCAACCAATATGAAGACAAATATGAGAAACCAAAGGGTGTTTTATCTAGGTAAAGCTGGGGTTCATTGAAAACATGGTGTCATTTTGATAAAGTGAGGGAACATCTCAGGGATAAAAGGTTTGATTTGTATTATTTTGTTCTCCTAGCCTGAAATTCAAGTGAAATGGAGCACAGCACATGCTTATCCACACAGGCAACACTTTATGTTCAGTCAGAACAAAAAGCTAGCAGGATCCCAGAGCACAGCTGCTTGGAGAGCATCTGAAGAAACGCTCCTTCATTTCTCTTGTTTCAATACCCATTTCTTTAAAACCAATCTTCATTTTTACATGCCGGGTACTTCCTAACTTTACCTATTTCAGACAACAAAAAGGAATGAGATGCCTCAAATAAAAGCAGTTTTTTCTGTTGTTTTTTTCAACTCACACACAATAAGCTTATTTTGTCAGGAAATAGAGTTCTTATAATATTACTTGTAGTTGTCTGGAATTATATCATAAACAGTGACAGTCATTCTCAGACAACTGGAGATAAAACACCTCCCACTCCCAAAATAACAACTCTTGGCACTTCAGCTGAAGAAGTTGTCCTGTAATAGCTACGAATACTTGACGAAACATCTTCTGTTCTTGGGAGCATGGCAGAATTAAAGAAGGCCATGTCTATTTGTCACTTAGGCAACCTGAAGTCATTGTATACTATAAAACATCTTGCATACTCCACCTGAAAACCCATTACTTTCTGCTATGGAGATTTTACTTTCTTGAGGTTGCTGTGCCAAGATACACTTCAGTAGCTCCTGCTATCTCCTTTGGCCCATCCGTAAAACAGACCCACCTGAACATTAATCTTGTCTCTCAGACCTGTTCTCCCATGTATTATTTCAGAATACTTGAATTCCTTTAGCAGTGGTTGCTGCCTTGTGGCATTGTTGTACCAGCAACAAATCTTTTCTATTGAAATTTAATTCCAGTAGAAATCAAGTGAGGAGAACAGCAAGCTGAGTGTGGAGACTTCATTTCGTTTGTAGTGATTACTTATATTCCTCTATTTCTGTTGTTCCACTGAGGGAGAGATACTGATATTTAGCCATAAAGATCAGCTAAAAAACAGCTCAAGAGTTCCTAATTTGACCAAACACTAAAATTGTGTTTGATGTCAGACTGTTTCTGTTCCATCCAGTAAAAACTTCCAGCACTCCAGAGTCCTCACCTTGAGCTTTGCCTCCAAGACCCGCACAAAATGGTAGCAGAATCAAAGAGTTAACCTAGACCAGCTGAAACAGGAATTAATTTCAACTTCCTTGCAAGAAACAAAACCTTCAAAGTTCTGGGTTTCTCCAGGCATTTGCATTGCACGAGGTGTCTGTGCATGGAACAACCTTCAGATGTTTTTATTTCCTATTTTAGCTGAAGGTCAAAAGTTAATTCAAATTTTGAATAAGTATAGGAGATGGTAGAGAAACTTCTGGGACTTAGGAGGAATTGCCTACTCATCAGCACACAGACCGATTCCTTGCCGTGCTGGGGAGTGACGGCTGGATCCTGCACTGTTAGAGGTTCTTTCTGTATTCCTGGTTATGGTGCTTTTTGGACTCCCAAGTTTCGCATATATCAGATGTTGTTATGCTTTTCCTAAATAAGAAAAAAACGTATTTTTGTATTGGAAGGTATTTCAATACTGTGTGATTTATTCACCAGCCAGATCTAAAATCGGACTTGATGTAGGGGACCTCATTTCAATAAGTTGATGCAAGTGAATACTCCTTCAAGAAGGCTCCATTTATCCTCCAGTTTTGTTATGGTAGTTTTTAATCCATTATTCCCCAACACTCCTGTATGACTTCTTCCAATCACGATAGGGTACTTTTTGTGTCCTGTGAAATTCCCACAGACACAGATGAACAGGCAGATGTTGGAAAGGAATGAAAAAGTTAAAGAGTTCTGTAAATAAATAAACATTGTTTGCCCTCTGAAGCTGCTTATTTCTATTTCTCCTGGTATTTTAAAGCTGCTTCAGAAATACTGATGAAGTAAGATTTCTAGATAGTCAGGTAAGTATTATTATCTTGTATTACTAACATTATTACCTTTTTCTTTATGTTAAAGATTGCCAAGAAGTTTTTAAGACTTTCCTTAAATTTGTTTATGATTTTAATGTCTTCCCATGGTTAAAAATCTCTGAAAACCAATTTATGGTAAACCTGAAAACCCATTACTTTCTGCTATGGAGATTTTACTTTCTTGAGGTTGCTGTGCCAAGATACACTTTAGCAAAACATTTTTGATAATGTAGTGAATATATGCAAACACTGTAATTACAGGATATTATGGTTCACCAGCTATCCAAATTAAATACAAACACTTTGCTACATCCTGCTAAAGAGAGAATTGATTTGACAAAGGTATATTAAAGCAATGTATCTCTGAATATAACACAAAACTGCAACAAGAGATTCAATATTTTATGACAGCTAAACAATTTTGTCAGTGAAGTAGTGATACTTTTACTTTTAAGCTTCACTACAAAGACTTCCGATCACCTTGTAATTTTGAGTTTGCATCAGCTTTTGCCAATATAATGGCAATTAAGAAATTATCAGTGGCTCAATTTAC
>VZTM01001756.1:0-10903 GCA_013400555.1 Jacana jacana | reverse complement strand
TAAAAAGGAAAGGCCCCAATACTGGGCCCTGAGGAACACCACTTGTGACCGACCACCAGCTGGATTTAACTCCATTAAGCACCACCCTTTGGCATCATCCTTCCAGCCAGTATTCGATCCAGCAGATCGTACGCTCATCCAGGCCATGAGCAGCCAGTTTTCCCATGAGAATGTGGTGGGGGACAGTGTCAAATGCTTTTATAAGGTCCAGATATATTATATCCACTGTCTTCCCCCCATCCAACAATCGGGTCATCTTATCATAGAAAGAGATCAGGTTCGTCAGGTAGGACCTGCCTTTCATAAACCTGTGCTGACTAGGCCTGATCCCCTAGTTGCTCATTACATGGCTAGTGATAGCACTTAAAATGATCTGTTCCATAATCTTCCCTGGTATTGAGGTCAGACTGTCAGGTCTATAGTTTCCTGGATTTTCCCTTCTGCCCTTCTTGTAGATGGGTGTTACATTTGCCACCTTCCGGTCCATCAGGACCTCTCCAGTTAGCCACGACTTAAGCAAGATGATCGAGAGAGGCCTGGCCAGCACATCTGCCATCTCTTTCAGCAAAATATGCATGCAAGATTCTAAGAGAAGGCTTTAAAAAAGGACAGCTGAAAATCTAGAGTGAATGAAGAACAGCTGAAGTGGTGAAAATAAGATGCAGCAGCTCCCATTGCTTTGCAGTCAGTTTCAGGACAAGGGTGAGAATTCAGCCTGCTGATGGATCTGTTTCTTGGTGGCTGCTGTACATTGTCTATCTCATTCCTTCTCTTCCAGGACCTGAAAATAATTTGCTGGTTCTCTGATAAAGGGGTGAGACAAGTACTGATGCAGCTGAGAATGTGTTAATTTTTGCTGAGGTATATGGTTAACGTTCTCTATTGTTTTTAATACAATACAATTTTAATGTTCTCAATGTTTTATTGGAAGTTTTTATACTGTTGTTTCGGTTTATTTCCTCTCCCCTTCTCCATTTACTGAGGCTTAAATGCTTTATCTGCAGGCAAATGTACTTTTTGTGCAGGCTTCTGAAGGGGATAGAGAAAAGTATAGGGATTCGAGGCAGTGCCATTTAAAAGCTACAACACTTTAACAGGTAGAGAAAAGTGATCTACCTACCTCTCTGTGGCTTTCATTCTCTTCGTAGACTTGCATAGACAGTATGTGATGAATAGGTATTCATTTGTATTGATTTATAATCTTCTACCAGTTTTTCCTACATCTCTCAGTACTGTTTTTGAGAATGAAGATGAGGACAGATCAAGTTAAAAAAATAATTTAAATGAATATTTCTAAGATTATTTTGTGACTGTTAGGAAAGTATTTTGCAGGTTTCCCATCATTTATGTCTTCTCAATCTTGGGGGCTTGGGTTGTGGTGGTTTGGTCTGGTGGTGGTTGATTTGGGTTTTTGTATGTGGTTGGCTTTTTTGTGTTTTCCATGAAAGAGTTTTAAGCAGTCAGTCCAGGTAGTGAATTTTTAAATTATTGAAACCTACAAGTATACAGGTGTGGACAACAATCACCCTGAAATGACACTGATTTCTGTGTGTTACCATGGTTTTTCAATGGAATAAATACATCAGAATGAGAAAAATTGTTTTAGAAAGTTGCTGCTTCTATGATTAATGACTTGGCTACAGTATCAAATATAATGAAAAATAAACCTGTGGTTGTATCAGTAATGTATTCCATACAAAAGACTTGGTAATTTGCTTCCTGTTTCGTAGAATTGTCTAGGTTGGAAGGGACCTTTGAGATCATCTTGTCCAACCATCAACCTAACTAGGATAAAAAAATAACCAAACCGACGACCCATCACTAAACCACATCACTTAGTACTACGTCAACCCACCTTTTAAATACCTCCAGGGATGGTGCCTCAACCACTTCCCTGGGCAGCCCATTCCAGTGCTTAATAACCCTTTCAGTGTAAAAATTTTTCCTGATATCTTGCCTGAACCTCCCCTGGTACAACTTGAAGCCATTTTATCTTGTCCTGTCACTTGTGACCTGGGAGAAGAGACTGACCCCTGCCTCTCTACAACCTCTTAGTAACTAATGGACTAATGTTACAAATATGTTTATAGAAATTCTTTTTATTGCTTTTAACATCTAAGGCCAGGTTAAGGTCTAGTTGGGCTTTGGCCTTTCTAATCCTACATAACCTTACAACACCTTTGTAATCTTCCTGAGTGGCCTGCCTTTTATTCCCAAAAGCCATAAACTCTCCTTTTTTCCCCCCGAGTTGTGACCGTATCTGTTTGTTCTTTTCTCCCAGTCTTTTCTCCCAACAACTTGCTTTACAGCGCACAGGGACGGCCTGCTCCTTCACTTTTAAGACTTCTTCCCTGAAAAATGTCCAACCTTCCTGGACTCCTTTTCCTTTCATGTCTGCTTCCCAATGGACTTTCTCAAGCAGACTCTTGAGGAGACCTAAGTCTGTCCTCCAGAAGTCCATGATGGGAGTCCTGCTGGCTCCCTTCCTTGCTTCTCTGAGATTTGAGAAGTCTATTAATTCATGGTCACTGTGCCCAAGATGGCTTCTAACCGTCACATCCCCCACAAGACCTCTGCTCACAAACAGCAGATCCAGCAGTGCTCTCCCTAGTTGGCTCGCTTACCAGCTGGGCCAGGAAGTTATCCCTTACACACTCCAGGAACCTCCTTGACTGTTCCTTTTCAGGTGTATTGTGTGCCTAGCTGATATCTGGTAGGTTGAAGTCTCCCACCAGGACAGGAGCAAGTGATCTTGAGACCTCTACCAGCTGTTTATAGAATATTTCATCCATCTCTACATCCTGGTTGGGTGGTCTGTGACATACTCCTACCACAATATCAGCCTTGCTGGCCCTCCCCCTGATTCTTACCCATAGGCACTTAACTCTAATATTTCCCTCAATTAGTTATTGACATTCATAATCCTCCCTAACATGTCATGCTTATGTGTCTTTACGCTTCTCCCTTTCTGGTTATCTAAACCTGTCTGGTTTGGGGAGGGACTCTTGATCAGGGAGCATAGTGATAGGACAAAGGCTAACGGTTTTAAATTGAAAGAAGAGACATTTAGATTAGATATTAGGAAGAAATGTTTTATTGTGAGAGTGGTGAGGCACTGGAACAGGTTCCCCAGAGAAGTTATGGATGCCCCATCACTGGGAGTGTTCAAGGCCAGGCTGAATGGGGCTTTGAGCAACCTGGTCTAGTGGGAGGTGTCCCTGCCCATGGCAGGGGGGTTGGAACTTGATGATCTTTAAGGTCGCTTCCCACTTAAACCATTCTATGATCTGTTGGAGTGCTGTAAACTATATTAGCTCAGAACGGTATTATCTACCTGAGGTAGGTTGATCAAATAAATTGGTACTATTATGAAATTAACATTCACTGACAAGAAACATAACTGAGGGATTAAGATAAATAGTGCCTTGCATGCTTTTGTGTCTATAGGAGGCTGATAATTTGTGCTTCTTGTAATCCTGTGGTTTTCTTTAAACTGGGAGTTACTGGGAAATATACAGTACATTTTAATTCTGCCTGTACTGTATCATAGACTTTAGAAGGTTTTCTATTTTTAAAAAAAAACCTTTCAATCGTTGATTGTATTCTAAAACATTTTGCTTGATTGATGTATTAGATTTTTATTTAGATTTGGAGAAGACTGAGGATACAGTAGACAATACAGTGGTGGAGTTATTAGTATACATGATATAATTATATTCCCTCTTTAATGACTGTCTATAGAAGATGCCCACTGCTAACTAATGAACCTTTAGGTAATGTGTCAGTCTTGGCTAATGTGAAATATGTCAGAAGCATGTTATGAAGAATTCTGAGGCATTTTGTTTATATAATTAAAGAAATCTTTTGGTGAATGTATTTCAATCATGAGTTCCATACAGACAGACAGAAATAATCACTTTCTTGTGAAATTCTTTCTTTCTTTCTGAATACGTCTGTGCTAATTTATCTTGTGTGAACAATTCAAATGACAGTTTGCCCACATTTTGTTTGTGTTTATGTAAATACCTCTATTTGCAGATCTGATCTAAAATATTCCATTGTGCATGTTTTTCTTACACACAAGAATAACTCGTACAGGAAAATGAAATCTTGCAACAAAGGAACAATAATAAATATAGGAGGAATTTCATAAATAGCTATTTGTTGTCTTAATGAATAAAACAGTTTCTTTCTGTTGTTCTCTTGTGTCACTCCAGAAGCAGCTTGTTAAAAATCTGAGGTTAGAGTGTTTATTTATTTATTTATTAAAATTTGTGATTAAGTCTATCTTCCAGGTACTTCTAACTTATTCTGTCTGGCTGTAAATGCCCCATTAATTTCTGAGAAGGAAAAAAAAAAAAAATTTAAGTGGACCAGATGGTGCCTAAATCAAAAGTATTTTTTTTTTAAAAAGAATAAATAAACAAACTGGAAAGAACTTGTCTTTCTTTCTCTGCAAGGTCAATTGCTTAAAATTTTTCCTGAGATTGTACAAATTCTTCAGTGCCCAGTGGGCCTGCCTGTCGTTGCCCTGAACCTTACACAGTCTCTTAGCTGCTGCAAAATAAGTGAAAATAGATCAAATGCTATCAAATCAGAACAGTTGTCTTCCACATCAATTCTGTATATGGCATAATTGACTATGTAAATTACAAGCAATAAGTGAGATTTTCCTGTCACTAGATGATTTAAAGTGAAGTGCAGTCTTGGTATAAACTCAGCAATTCCTTTCTGGTTTTGTTTGTTTGTATGAAAGCCTTAAGTTTTTCAGAAGAAACACTAACCTGACTTGTTAAAACCTGCAAGCTTTGGCTGAATCATGCTGACAGGTAAGAGTAAACATATAAAAATGGAAGGTGTTTCTCTTCAAGTGAGTTTCTAAATTGAATACAATCTGGGGGGGAGGGGGCTATTTTATGATGCTTGGTAGCTGTTAATTCTGAGTTTGAGCTGGACCTATCTTTAGCTGATGACTTTAGTATAGCCATAATTGAAATTATTATGTAAACAAGATCTTTTCACAGGGAAATTACTAGACTACCAAACTCTACAGTCAAAACCTCTGGTTTTGTCTAAAAAGGATTCTTTTAACCTAAAATTCCCTATCGTTTTATCATTACAAATACAGGGAAAGTATTTAAAATACTTCTAGTAACTTAATTCTACCATTATTTTGTATAAAACTAGCTATTTCTCATATACTTATGATCTTGTTTTCTTTTAAATGTCCTAGGACATTGAACATTTTCCCCTGCAACTAGGAGGAACTGAGAGAAAGTCAATTGTGCTCATCTTTTTCATCACTTTCTCCCACTCCATCCTTTTTTGTTGTTGGTGGTGGTTTTTGGTTTTTTGTTTTTTTTTTTTTCTTTTTACTGTCCAAATCATAAATCCATTCTGCTCATTCTCTAATGTAACTTGTAACCTTGATGTGCAGGCGAGGCAAAACGTACCTTGCAAATCAGTTGATAGCCGAAGTGAAGTGGGAAGGCAGATCCCTAAAATGCGCTCGGGTCCTTGACCTGCTTTGATTGACACAGATACGCACGACTGATGCAGTGGCAGGCTCAGCAAGCCATGAAGTAGTTTTATTTAACCAGGGAATTGTCCATGTCTGAGAGTGTTACTTTTATGGTGTGTGGTGTGTGCCAATGAATAAATATTTAAGTTTGTATGTTAATGGTGCCTTTTCAGCTGAACTGAACCTCTCGCTAAGATTGCAGAGTGTGATGCGGATGTGCTGAACCATGAATTGTTGTGTGTGGGGGGGGTGTCTCCTTGATTTATGAAGTGTTGGTATAAGCAATTTTCCTTAACATTTAACCTAACCAAACTCGGTGTTCACGAAACCAAACAAAAAATCTTCTTTGAAGGCCAGTGCCGTGCTTGCATCACTTTTGTTTACTAGCAAATGAGGTAGTTCCTATTCTCCATATCACAGTGTGGCTTTTTTTATTCCTGGGGTTGGGGTGGTGATGGTGGGGTGTTATCCATTGATTTATTTATTTGGTTTTGATTTTTATTTGGTTTGGTTTGTTGGTTTTTGGTTTTGGATTTTTTTTTAGGAGTTTCACCAGCCTTGATCTTCTGTCCATTAGCTTGTAGATGGACTGGACACAGTTTCAGCAGCTCTTGTCTGTTAGGAAACAGTGGATTTCTCCCAGTAGTGGATACTGCAGCATTATCCCGGCTAATCCCAAAAAATCCCTTTCCTCTTGTACAAACTGCATGAGGGTATTTCAGGCTTATCCTGTACCATTAAGGTGATTAGGGTACCTGCTATTGAAAAGTGATGTTCATAGCCTGCAGTAGAACAAGAGGGAAGAAGCAGAAATATAGCAGTGCAACAGAGGGACTAAACCCAAGCCATTAGTTAACAGAGCATTTAAAATAGAGTAGTTTGGTTGTTGAAATATTGAACCGTTTTAGATAGCTGCTGTGCCTTAGCTATTAAAAACTGCTCCTTTGCTGAAATGTTGATTACTGGGTGAGAACTCTCTGTTAAGTTTGTGTAGGGTTTTAGAAATGGTATTTTTCCCTTTTCTAACATATGCTAGGAGTGCTCAGTGTTGGTTATTATCTTTTGTCTTAGGGTAAGTCTTTTAGACGTGCACTTACAATGTAGCTAAGGGGTGGTTTAACTGAAGTGCTATTTTATTTCATCAAATTAATACTTTCTCAGCTTAATCCTTTCTCTACATCCTTGTGCATGTATGTGTGCAATACTCTTAAGCAGTTAATTGATTAATACTTAGTATTTTATGCATATTTTGATTATGTTTTTAAATATGACCAATTGAATTTCCTTGGTAACATTTATTATTTATGATATTTGAGTTAAAACATACGGGTAAGGATAAGTCTGTGACAGAGCTGTCATTGTAGATCTTTTCTGAACAGCTTTCCCCAGGATTGGGATAAATCTTTTTTTCTCCAAGCATCACATAAATCAAACCTTTCTGAATGCTGACTGTGATTAGTGCCCTTATAGTAGGTATTTCCCTCAACTGTAGCTCCTGATTCTGCACTCTTGCCAGCAGCTGCAGTATGGGGATGTGTTGTTTGGAAACCTCTGTCTAGTTATGTGCATCTCAGCAGATTTATTTACTAATGCCAACTGTCACCCCTCTACCTTTTGCACCTCTTCCAGTACTCTCACCTTTTCTGAATATCTCCTGTTGTTTCCACAGCCTGCTTGGATTTTGTTCTGAGCTACCTTTTACCCTGCTGCTGCCTCACAGACATGCTTGTGCTCTGCTCACATATCACTTTATTATCTCAGTATTGAGCGTCATTTGGAAAGTGCAATGCTGTCTGAAGTTATAGTCTTCACCAGCCAATCTATCAGGCTGAGGGATAAAGATTGCTTGGCAAAAACTGTGACCTTTATAATGATAAATATGTTGTCCTATTCATCACAATAAATATAAAGCGTTGTCCTGACTTGCTGATAGGGCAGTGCACGTACTATGAAGAGCAATGTTATTCCATGTATAACATTTCTACGTATGCATGACTTTTATTTAAGAATTGAATAGGATTAAACACAAGCGTGAAGGTTGAATAAGACAGATTTGTGTAATTTAAAAGATGTAATTAAAACACCATAGACAGGAAATTTATTACTATTAAAATCATTTTAGAAAGCATCTTTCTATACTAAAGAGCTAATTTGTATTTTTACGGCTTGATTAATATACTGTGATGAAATTCTAAAGCTGCAAAGCATTAATTGTCATACAAGTAAGACTAAAGCCTTATATTTTAATTTTAATGTGTTTAAAGTGGTTTAATGCTGCTCAGTTCTCCATATTCTGTGTGTTTTTAGCAACTAAAAGATTCTTTGATATTAAGAAAGACTAATTGTTTTAATTTTAAGCAGGTTCAATGAATAGGGCAGAGCACTGTGGCTTAGAATATTAGAGTTCAATTTTGGTACCTTTTTACTGCTCTCTAACATGATCTACATCAATTTCTAACCCTCATTTTCTTTGACTCTTTTCTGTGGTTTCAGGAGGCTCTGGAGTAGTTGCCCATTCGATGCGTTTATAAGATTCCCACTACCTTGGGGTCCTGATCTTATCATCTTCCAGCAATATGGAAGAAACTAATAGAAACTGTGTACAAATGTGAACAACTTTATATAAATAGGGTACTGATAGTAATTCACTATGTACTCATTATATTTGTCTATTCCTTTAGCCCCAAAATGTATTTCCTAACATTACAACTGCCTAGTGTAAACTTTCTTATAGCCATAATAACTTTCAAAGTAAAAGGGAAATATACTGCAGATTTAATTTTATTTTTGCCAGTGCAATTCAAAACTTTCTCTAAGATTCATAAAACAAAATGTAATTCACTGAAGAGTAAACTTCGTAGTTACTCAAAATTGAATGTCTACTACACCATGTTTCTGTTCATGACTAAAGATATTAATTTTATGCAGTGGGAACACAGTCACCCTTAACTTCCTGGTACCTATTTTCTTTTGAAAGAAAGGCAGAGATTTTAAGCCTGCAGTATATTTATGTTTACACGTGTCTTTTGGGGGATCTATGTACAAAAGACAGAGCTACTTTATAGTAAAGAGAACACAAGTCATGTTTATGATAAAGGAATTATGTGCTGAAATTTTATCCTCAACATTACAATGGAGGTTAGACTAGGTTGTAATGTTATCTTCTGATTTTAAAAACTGAGTCACTGAGCTGATTCTATCTTTCTTTGTACTCAAAGAAGCACCAATTCATGATCCCTTGTTCTTGAAATGAAGTATTAAAATGTTTCTAGTGTGTTTAAAATATAGCAAATTCTAAAGGCAGGGGCTTTTCCATTCATTTGTTTCTCCCATTATACATGATGTATCAGCTTACATACATAACATACAAGTTATCAGCTTCCATGTGGAATGATCTGAACTCATACTCTCATGCATTTTCAATCCAACAAAATTTGTCAAGTGGAATTCTGCCTCCACCACCACGTATTTCAGGAGAAAACATAGGACTTTTCTCATTTTTATTTTCCCTTTTAGTAATAGTGGAATACATTAGGGCTCATGGGGTGTTTGTTTGGGTGACCATAGAAGCACCCATTTGTCTTTTTCTTTAAATAAATCGGGCTTTCCAAGCTATGTTTTTACTGCTTAAAAGTGTGGAAGTATTTAATGTTCATTTAAAGTTTCCTCAGGCAGCTTCTGTGAGTTTATCTGCTCATTAAAGAATAACAGAGCATTTCAAATAAGCAGTGTTTCTGTAGTGTTTGATACAGAAAGATTTCAGCTATATATATCTTCATTCTTCCCCTGGAGCTTCTCTCAGATAAGTAATGTTTGGGATAAAGATAGGTGGAAGAATAATAAAAACTGAAAAATATTGCTTATATTTTTGATCAAAACCCATTATATTTTGTTCCTTTAAGGTTTAATTAGCTCTGTTTTTCTTTGAAATTAAAAACAGGTTGTTCTGTGGTAGTATTCTCCCGATGGCTACTCGATGACATGTGTTGTCTATTCTTTAGCATTATTAAGGAATATTTTATAACTGAATTATTCTAAAATGTTTTCCCCTCTCTCATACCTTGAAATTCTACCAGAAAAAGAGCATTCAGGTTAATGAAAAATGTTTCAATTGGCTACCAGTCTGCTCTTAGTGCAGATGAGTTCCAAATTATGAAAATGGTTTACTAAGAGGGTTTATCTATAGATACTATCAGTCTGATGAAGGTTGAACAGAATACAGCTGCAGGCATAAACACTCAATTACCTGAGAAGCCTTTGTCCACCATTATTTTCAATTTGAGCCAGAAACCCTGTCCCTGATAACTCATAACCCATCACCCAGTCTCTTTATTTATAATGACCTGAGGGGAGAAATAAAATCTCAGCTGAAAAGTTAAGGAAAATACAAAAATACTCTTTCTGACTACTATGTAATCCAGGCAAATTTTATCACTCTGCTGGGACTTCATTTCTGTGAACCTTTTGACCAAATTTATCAGGCTGATGGAGATTTGGTAAAGGTTTAGAGAGTGCCATTAAAATCCATACCCATTGAAATTAAAATTACTTTCTCTTTTTGCACAGAAAGTGAATGCAAAGTTGGTAATAAAAGTGCCTTCTATTAAAGAAGATTGCTTATGTCAAAAATGCGCTCTTTAATCTGACTGCCTTTGAACTCATTAGGTTTTATCAAACTTGAATATATTGGAAGCTAAGGAAAAAAATGAATTTTATAATGAAGCATAACATGGGGGGGAGAGGAGGAAAGAAAGTAACAAAGATGATTCCTTTCAAAACTTATGTGTTTCAGAAGCAAATACAAGAACGGCTTGAGGTTGAAAAGTATTTTGAAGGAAAATTGTTAGGTATTAAAGATTGTAGGACTGAAAATTAACTTACGTGATTAAAATCTGCTACCTGTATTATGTTACATCATAGGTGTGATGATAGAACTCCAAAGTAAAGGAAAGCAAATAACCGGATAACCAATATATGTAAAGAAACTCACAATTTGCCTTGGTTAATTCACTCCGGAGTGTCAGTAAACAAATACTTCTGCCTGTTAGGTACATTTCAGATCAACAAACTTTAGTGTACAGGCTGCGTAGAAAAGATGATGTGGCTCTAAACCAGTGGAGATGATGAGCACTGCTGCTAAGACTGGCTAGGAAACTCAGAGTACTAGATATCCGAAGTGAAGCAGACGGGTTTTGGTTAGCCAGACTCAGTTGTTACAGGGAGGTTGGGCCTGAAACAGCATTTCAAGTGAATGTGAGTACAGCACAGAAATCTTCCCCACCCAAGAACACATTTTTTCTGATAGCACAACACAGATTTCTGACGTATTTTAGACTTTTACCGGTGCAATAATTTTAATAAAGTAGAATCATAGAATCATAG
>VZTM01001755.1:65952-98133 GCA_013400555.1 Jacana jacana | reverse complement strand
CAGGTCTGCTCTCCAACCTCTCATCCCCCAGTTTACAGCCAAGATAGCCCTGTCCCAGGTAGAGAATCTGGCACTTATTAAATTAAACATGGTTGGTGATTGCTTAGCTCTCTGGTCCATCCAGAGCTCTCTGTAAGGCCCCTCTGCTCTTGAGGGAGTCCACAGCTCCTCCTAATGTAGTACCATCAGCAAACATACATTCAACTCCTGCGTCCAGATAATTTATAAAAACATGAAAAAGTACCAGCCTTAAAACGGAGCCCTGGGGAACCTCACTGGTGATGGGCCGCCAGCCTGATGTCACCCCATTTACAGGGTGGGCCTGCCCCAACAGCCAGTTGTTTACCCATGGACATCTTCTGTCAGACTTTCCTGTCATGAACCTCTGCTGGCTATGGCTAATGACTCATTGTTACTTGAGTGTTTTTTAATGACTCCCAGGATAAACTTCTTCATAATTTTACCAGATGCTGAAGTGAGACTGAGAGGCCTGTAATTACCAGGGTCTTCCTTCTTGCCCTTTTTGAAAGTTGGGACAACATATGCAGCTTCCAGTTGACTGGTACCTCTCCAAGCTTCCAAGACCATTGAAAAATAATGGAGAGGTGCCATGATGATATCAGCCAGCTCTTTCAGGACACTGGGATAAATCCCATCAGGCCCCATAGATTTATATACAACCAGTTGGAGCAGAAAATTTCAAAGTTCAGAGTCAGCTGGGAGTTTATTATTGCCCTGGCCATGGTTTTCCAGGCTCCCACGGTCCATCATCAACATTAAAAACAGAGCAGAAGGTGGCATTAAACATCTCTGCTTTGCCTACAACCCTGTTTGTGAGGAGCTCGACCAATGTTATCTCTGATCCTCCTATTGCTGTTAATATATTTCAAAAAGCCCTTTTTGTTGTCCTTAAAACAGTGCTGGCCACCTGAACTGTTGATGAGCCTTGGCTGCATGAATTTTCCCCCTACAGTTGCAAACAGTATCTCTGAAGTCCTCCTGTGATGTTTGTCCTTACTTCCAATGTGCCTACATTTTCCTTCTTTGCCTAAGTTCTAGAAGACCCCTGCTTTTTGCCTTTTGCCCCTCTTACTTGACTTCTGATGCTTTGGAATTGCCTGCTCCTGCGCTCTTAAGAGATGGTCTTTAAAAAGCGATCAGCATTTGTGGATCCCAATACCTTCAAAAGCAGATTCTTGGGGGACCTTGCTGACAAATTCCTTCAGCAGTCTGAAATCACATCCAGGGTTATTTGAAGGTCTTATTTCAGTGGATACCAGTTTCACTACAAGCATGAAAACTTCCTAAGATTGATAATAACACAGTGAAACACAGCATTATTTTTCTTATCACTGGTCTTGTGGGTTTTATTCAGATAACTATAGTCTTCAGATATTATTGCAATAAAAAACACAGCAATGCCATGACCTGACAGCTGGGTTTTCCATGGATATCACAGAACTTTCCCACCTATTTCAAAAGAGAACACTGATACTCTCCCTCCTTATATTCTCCTGGACAACTATTTTCGGTGGAGAGAGTTTCCTGAAGTTATGGTTCACTGTTTTAATAGCCCTAACAGATGTCTTTTCTAAATGCTGTCTTGTACTCAGAGTGTTCCTTGGAAAGGAGTTCAGTGAGTTTACACCTGAAGTATGACAAGTAACTTCTTTTTTTATTCTGGAGTTGGTCTCAAGCAGCATAATTTAATGATCCCTTGTTCTTATGTAGTCAGTCACACTTCAATTTCTTTAGACCACTCAGGATTTGGTAGAGCTCTACCACATGCCCTCCCTAAGCACTGCTTCTCGCAACTGAGGTGTCCAAGCTTATGTGATTTATCATTGCTCATAAGGAAGTTGTTCCAGATATCTGGTCATTCTGCATCCTTTGTTGAATCTTCTCCCATTCTACTTCATCCTTTAGAGATGTGGGATCAAAGCTGCACATTGTATGCAGACTTAGGGCAGTCCATGAGAAGCACAGTGATATCCTTGATTTTGTGCTTATTTCTTTTCTTGTAGTTACAAATGTATTAAGCTGGCACTTTCATGCTTTGTTTCTAGCATGCCCACCACATCTCTTCCTCCCAAGTGGTAACAGATAGCTCTTAACCCATCATTTTATACATGAAGATAAGATTTTTCCTTCCCTATTGTATCACTTTACATCTGCTTTCATCTGATCCTGCAGTTTTCCTTGCTCCAGTAATAAATTATTTATTTTTGAAAACAATTTCAAAACAGTCTTGTTCCCTTGCATGATTTTTAACTAACACATTGGAAATTTTTGGTTGTTTTCTTTTTATTTGAACCCATGAAGCAACACTGGAGAACAGATGTGACTTGGGGAAACATTTGGTGAGAGAAGATTGGTAAAAATATTTTCTGACCTCCATGAAAACTGAGGGCCAGGAGAAATCAGTTGTTTAGTAGAGTCAAGCTTTAGGTGATAGAGAAAATGCTGGTAATGAAAGCAACTGCTTAAAACAGGTAGCTTCTTGTAGAAGACCCTGCCACTGTGTCTAGCTTGAATAGCTACCTGGTGTTGCAGTAAGCACTACAGTCTCAACAGGTCAATGCCACAGTGTCATAGAGGCATTACAATTAACCTTAACTATTCACCATTATCTGAACAGTAGTCTTTTCTTTATTTTTTTCTTCATTTTTTTTTTCTAGAAGCTTCCTAGTTCTGTTTTACCCCATGGGCATGTGATTAAGAGTGAAGGTGAGGAAATTATGCTCAGCACCTTCTGAAAGGAAGAGAGGCCACATTCTCTCAGGGCAAATGGGTCTTTAAGGTTCCTCATAGGCCTGTGGAAAATGGAATTTTCACCTGCTGCAGGTGATTTCAAAAGCAGATATTGAAAAAGAATCAGGGTGGTTTTTCATCTGCTGCCCCCAGCAGTGATAATTCAGTTTGTCATTGTGACTTGGGGGGGAGAAGAGAAAAACATTAAGCCTTTCCAGCTGACTGAGTATTACAGAAGGGAGCAATGAGGTTGCCCCTCAGACTCTTTTTCTCCAAACAAGACAAGCTCAGAGTCATCAGCTGCTCCTCACAGGACATGCCTTACAGTGCGGATGAGAACACAATGTTGCATTAGGAAACTGGAAGTTTGCCCTGCTGGATTTCTCATCTGCTCTCTTGATACACAAAAATTATTTCCAATGAGCCACCCCATTTCACTGCTGTCCCACAACCTTTTGTTGGTGCAGCTTCATTAATGTGCAGGACAGATACTGGGAATGTTCTGGGTAAGGAGAGGGAAACCTGCACTTAACATCCCATCTTAGATTAACCTTGATCTGTGTGTGTAATAGCTCCAGGAAACACTACAAGCCAGCAGTGTGCCCTGGTGGTGATAAAGGCCAACTACATACTGGGCTACATTAGCCAAAATGTCAAGGAAACTGATTATTCCTCACTCTTTGATACTGCTGAGGCTGCACCTGGAGCATCATGCAAAATTTTGGGTTCTCCAGGATAAGAGATATCTAGCAGGGTACCATTAAGGCTGGAACACATCATGCATTTCTTCTGTTTAGGGAAGAGAAGGCTTATTGCTGTCATCAGTTGTCTGAAGGATGATGTCTCAGGGATGCATAGTGGAAGGACAGGGACATGGGAAGTTACAATAGAAAAAAATTATTCCCCATAAAAACAGAGCAGTCCTGAGATGCTCTTTCAAGAACAGAAGGCCTGTAGAGAAGTCCTTGTGTCCATGTAGTTTAAACCAAGAAGTTTAGCTTGAAAGAGAGGTTCTTTCCCATCGCAGAGCTTTCCTGTGCAATTACTATCTGTTGTAAAGAAGGCTGCAAACACCATTTCATTGTCATAATGTGTCTGACACCATCAGTGTCTTTCATCTTGGTGGAAAGATTGGCAGGGCCCCCTCCCCAGCTGGTGCTGGAAGCATCTTGGGTATAGGTATAGTAATGCAGCAGTCCTTACCAGCAGGAGCAGTGAAAGAGAAGGAGAAAAACATTGGCTTTCTATTTAGGAATTCCTTGCCCAGGTCCTTCAGCCCTCAGGATATAATGAGTGCTCTCCAAAACCCCTAAACATATATTTTTTTGTCATGACAGCTACAACCCCTCTGAACATATACTTGGGCAACATCCTACTACAAAATTACCTGGATTGACCTCAGTTCCTTTGAAGCAAAGCTCATCTCTGCTGTCTCTACATCACATGAAGCACCCCCCATCCAAGCCTCTTCAAAAAAATTGTAATAATACTCAAGGAATGTATACTCAGGGGTAGAAGTAACATCCATGTTGGGATTCAGGGGCTTTTCTCCAGGCTTTCTAAATCAGCAGGGATTGCTGAAAGCCCATTAGCTACATTTGTGTACCTGCTTGATCCAGGAATGAATGTAAAGAAGTCCAGTTTATTGGGGCTTGCAATCTAAAGTTCATCTCTGCCTCCTTGCTCTTGGCTGGGCAGAAGGGGAACATCATCTTTCCCCATGCAAGACTTAACATTAAGATTAAAGAACTGTTGCTGTATGCAGAGATATCTTCTCTAGCAGAGCTTTGCTATGACTGATGTTATGCATTAAAACCAATTAGTATTCACAGCAGAACAGATGTGTAAGTTCAGAGCAAAACCCCTATGTGAAAAATACAATTGAAAGAACCCCATAATTTTGAAATGCTGCTCTTTGATTCCCCCCACCAAGTGCTTGTTCTAGTTTAGACTGAGATCCTAAACACCACCTAGGAGGAACACAATCTTTGACTTAAGTCCTTTCTGCAAGGCAGCACATCCAAAAGCAGTGAGCATGGCCGTGCCCCTCACCACAGCACTGGGGGTGTGCTGGGTGGAGAGCAGGGCAGGAGGTACCAAGGGATGCAGAAGGTATGGCATGCCTCATGCTGCTGGATTAAGGAGGGGCAGTAGCATTTGCTTCCCTTCTTCCTGCCTGAGGGAGGCCCGAGATGGCTCTGCCTCCTGAGGCTGCCAATACTAAATGCAACTATTTCTTTTAAGGATCAACAAATTAATTTCTGCAAAAAATGAAGCAAAACAAAACCATTTCTCTATGCAACACCAAACACGGTGATGTTGCAGGGCAGAGCTGGAGAACTCCCTGCAGTGAGCTGGAGGGGATTGTCCTGCCAGAGCCCTCACTGCATCATCACCAGGGTCACAAATCCCATTTTGCTAGCAGAGCCAAGGATGCTGAAGGGTATACAAGAGGCAGAGCAAGCTCCATCTCCACCTTCGAACAGAGGAGTTTTATCCAGAAAAATTTGTTAACACTTGAGAAACCTCTGCTCTCATCAAAAGCTTTTATTAATACTCCTGAATTATTTTATTATGATTGCAAAAGCCACAGCCACCACTCGGAGGCTTTGTCAGCTGGGAGAGGTATCCATACTTGGCAGCCAAAGCATATGCCTTTTTTGTTAATCAGGTGGGAGATAGGTTTTTCAACTCTACTTTATAATATTTTCCTCCTCAAGCTTCTGAAAGCCATTTGGCCACCGCTCAGCAGGAAGGGGCTGTGACAATGTCCCCAGATACAGCCCAGCAGGCACAAATTTGTTGTGGGAGTGGGTTCAGGACAACACACAAAGACCATGCTAAAAGGATTAGAACCTGACTACATGACAAGTATAACTCAATGCTGCTTTGTGGTGTTATCAACACTGATAATAATTTCAGATGAGCAGGAGACTACCCGGAATTACGTATAATTGGATACATGTATGCATAATAAATGTATAATAGAGTACATAATAAAAGCAATGTTAACTTACACAGCAAGTATATCCCATTCAAAGAAGTGCATTTTAATTATGGCTGGACAGACAATTTCCACCGTGAAGGAAATGCTTAATGCTTCAATACTTAATTTAATTATGAAGTGGAAAGAAAAGGCAACATTTCAACATTGCTTCTGGAAGATGAATTTCCCCTCCTACCCAAATTCTTTCAACTGCCTTGAAGTCATGTTGTAGTTTTATCACCTAAGCAATGTAATGGCTTGTGGGTTATGGACTACATTAGTCTCAGTGAAGAATATAATGTATTGCTGCAGTCACATCAGACCCATCTTAATCAAAGGATCACATACAACTTTATACGAAAGGAGAAAGGTGCAGGAGTTGGGGGAGGGGGAACTGCTCCTTGCTTAAAATCTCCTTTGCATAGAAATGTTCTGTTTTCTCTGGTTACAGTCTTACTCTGTGCATTTTTGATCCCCAAGCATTTTCAGAAGGGAAAAAAAAAACAAAACCAAACATTTGTCCTAATTTCCAGGTGCCTCTGTTGGTGTGCTAGGGAGGGACACAGGAGCAGGAAGGGTGAAGGGGATGCTGTGGTCAAGAGGAACATTGCTACCTTTGGCTGTGCCAGGGAACAGTGGCAGAGCACCAGCTGTGCCGAGGAGCCTGGCCCTGGGCAGCTTGTGTGCCAGGCTCTGAGCCATGCTTCTTTGAAGGCTGCGGAAAAGCTGGAGAATATCCAGAAAAGGGAAACAAAACTTGGCCAGTGGCTGGAGATGATACTTCACGAGGAAAGAGAGCTTGTTCTGCTCCAATTATTGAGGAGTGTGAGGTGACTGCATTTAGTGCATGCAGCCTTCAGGGGATACAAATGTTGAAAGAGGTTTTTTTTAACTGAATAGGGGAAGAGACGGTTAATGTTTCTGGCAGCACCTTGGGACTGGGCCTGGGGGTTTGCTTTACCCAATAGCAGATTCCTGAGACCAGTGCAAAGCAAATTAATTTGGCTGGCCAAGTTCTGTGGGGAAAGCAGGTCCCACTGTGTGGTGCCCCATGCCCCAGCCATGGAGGAGGAGAAGAACCAAAGAGCTGGGATGTGAGGAGACACCCTATAAGGGGCAAGCTGGGGGTGGGAGGAAGATGGGTGAAAGGACCTAATGGCACTGTGCCTCACCATGGCAGTGTCTGCCCCTCTGCCTCCAAACACAGGATACAAAGGGACAGTGGTGACCAATGCCAAGTCCAAGAGACCAACACCATGACTCTGAGCAGAAGCCATTTTTGCAGGCCCCTTGCATTTTGCAATGCAAGCCCCGGGAAAGCAGAGCATTGACATCTGGGGCTGCCATCTCATACTATAAATTCACTTAGAAAAATCCCTTCTTCAGTCATAGTTGATAGATTATGCTCTTGTACCTGCTCTGGCTAGAGTGCTAAAAGTCCCAGGCTGGGAGTCAGCTTCTTGCAATAGATTCCTGCAAACATCTCTTAGCCTGGAACAGCTGCACCATAAACCATCATGAATAGACTATCATTTATCTTTTCCCACTCTTTTAACTTAGTAGACAGAGCTCTATATTGGTTTGCTTGTATTGATAAACACCAAATTTCTATGGGGTACTTGGAGTGGGAATTGAGGGATAAGGAAACTCCCATCTGTGTTTCCATGAGAATGCATCCCAATTCATGTCTATCTTTTCTGCCACTGCTCAATGACTGTGCCAGACCTACTCTACTGAGTTAGGGATTTGAGGGGTGACCACTGGTACTGAATATAGCAAGCAAACCTGGCTTTGGCAAAAGCGGGGCAGCACCTGACTCTGACTTTAAAGTGGGTTCTTGATTTTTTAATGCCTTTTCTAAATCTCTGTGCACCACTCCATCTCCCCAATCCCACCTCAGCCTTCTAAACCTAAGTAGGTTTAAATGACATCCTCAGGCCACTGCTCTTGTTTTAAACCCATTATATAATGCTTAGATACCATGACGACAAGTGCATTTTAAATTTGGATAAATACACCAGAATCACATTCTTCTGCTATGCAAGATGTCCTTGAAAAGCTTATGTTCTTTAGCCTTCCTCTCTAAACAGAACTGCTATCTCTTCCCCTTTTGCACCAGAGTGGTGTTCTGCAGCCTATGAGCACAAGGAAGCCCTGCAAGATTGCAAAAAAGAGCAAGTCCATTTCCAAGAAGCATAAAGGTACTTGCACTGCAAAATGTTTAAAGATCCGCAAACTGAGAAAATTAGATGTCAGCTTAGTTTGGAGCTATGAATATGCAAGGAGAGAGAGAATCTATTGTAGTCTTTGCAATGGTGTTCAATATCTTAAGTTAAATGCCCATCCATTTAACAGGAGGAAGACAGGTCTAAGAACATTTCCCTGAAGCGACTATAAATATAATTTGCTGTAATTATGAAGCCCTTTCTATTGTAATGGTGGCTTAAAATGGCTTTAGTCTACTGAGAATCAGGTTAATAGATTTTGAGTTTAGCTCACATATCAGTTTTCAAAGAGCTGGTAGGTTATCATATTTATTTGGGTTATCCAGAGGTGGATGAGGACCCCACTGTATTTGGTGCTGTGTAAGCACAGAAGCACCACAGGGCAAGAGATCTCTCCAAACACAAAGAGCTCGGCATCTCAATGCACTGTTTGTCCTCCTATGAAACCAATCCTCTTCCCTTGAAATATGGCTAGGGTGGGCAAGGAAGGTAGCAAGGCTTTAATGTTTTTATTAAGAATGCAGGGAGAATATCCATAGCCAATGGACGCACTGTTGTGTAACAATTATTCAGATGACATCTTGTGGCTAAGCTTTTGTCAATGCACTGCTTTGATTTAATAGGGCACAATCTGTTTAGCATTTGGCTTCTAGGTATATGAGCTTGGGAAATATCTGAATGTTAACCTCCACATTTCTGTCTGCTTTCTAAACTTGTCTGAGTGCTCAAATACATGCTTGAAGATGCCTGTTCTTATTCCAGATGGCATCTCATTGGAAACAGTCATGCCCAATGTGTGCAAATAAACTGTGATGTGCAGAAATGTTTACTAGGCAACCATAGGTCATTTGGCTCCTCTGGCTGCTGCCAAGGGCCCAGCATTGCTTCTCCTAACCAAGGGGAGAAGATCAGCTTCTCAGCTTAGCTCCAGTGAGGCTGTGGACAGTCACAGACACATCCAGTGAAGCACTTTGCTGGAGGTGGCCTGATGCACAGCCACATCTGGACCACTATGTATCAAAGGGGAATATGTGTTGTAGAGATGGGTGGGTATTTGCTCCATGGGCAACACATCCAAAATCTATCTCAGTAGACTTTACGCTACTAGGGTGCATTTTATACATGATAGAAGCAAGTCATATTGAGGCAGCTGAGCACACAGAAGCCCATTTTGTGCTGGAGGTGCAAGGACTCTGCCCTATGTGTGTGACAGGCTTCCTGTCTTGGAGGATATGACATACACTGTAAAGTTCCATATTACTTAAGTTTAGAGCTGCTCCTGGGTGACGGGAAGATGAAGGAAACAAATTTAATTGACTTTCCATAGAGTATGCATTCCCAGTGGCTCCAGGAACATTTGAATAATATCTGCTCTGAAAGCCCCTGAGCTCTGGGCACAGCCTACCCCCCACACGGATGAGTAGCCACCTCTGCATTGTAATTACTCCTGTGCCAAGAGTAATATATCAGGTCATTTAAGAAGGCAGCTAGGGATTCCCCTGAATTTCAGCATGCTTTGAAATTAACTTTCAGGTAACTCAGGTTTACACATTTTTTCCATTCTTAGGGGGAATTACAGGAAAAGTGTAACGAGTGACTTGCCCCAGGTATTTGAACTCTACTATTTTTATAATACCTGATATTTCCATGTCTTATCCAGGGTCAGATTTGTTCAGGTCATTATGACCTGACCTTGGCACATTCCAAGATTTTTTTCCCCTGTTACTATTTCTTTCTCTGCTGTTTAAAGAAAATCTCCATCCACTTTAACAAACCGCTCCATTAGTTAGAACAGTTGGACATATTTTAAGAGCTATGTGGCCAGGAGGGTTTTTCCAAAGTGCTCAGGTATCTGCTAGAAGTGTTCCAGCAATATAGCTGTCAACATGGAAAAATGCTAACAGCAAAATGCTAAGATGAAAATTTAAGATATACAAAGGGTAAGATATTAATTTTCTGATTCACTGACAGAGGTCCTTGCTCAGTCTCTCCCTCGTGGAAATGTTATCGAGTGAGAAACATTAGCAGCTAAGACAAAACCATGTGGGATTTGCTCCTTTTCTTTCTTTACTGTGGAAAACAGTGGGAAAATAATTTAATGGGCTGCAGCAGGATCTGACCATCTCCTGCATGAGGCTCCCACTGTGGAGACCACCAGCCTGGGGCTGTGCAGGAGTGTGGGGTGGGGGGCGGCTCCTCCAGGCCCCCAGATCAGCTCTTCCAGAAAGACCTCAAGTTCCTTGGCAGTGGGGAGCTACATGCATGTGCTATCAGGGGATATATCTGCTGCAATCACTAGGCTTGTCTGGTACCCAGTGAGTGCAACAGCAGACTGCCCTCCCAGCTCATCTCATCTTTGGTCTTGGTCGCTCCCCTCCCTGCCCTGGCTCTCTGACGTTGTCACTCTCTGCAGGCTCACCATCTGTTGGAGCTATTTTCCTCTGTATGGGGATGAAGAAGCTGATTTTTCAGTTCTCCCTGTGGACTGTCTCCAGGAAGGACAAGGAGATGAAACTATAATTTAACTAAATTGCATCTCTGAGTTGGAAACTCAGGCAGCTTTTACTGCTATCTGTTCCTCTTTATGATTTAAGCCTGGATCTTGCAATGGTAAATACAGGTCACAGCTCCTTTCCTTTTGGCCTAGAAAGTATTTTACCAGTAACAAGTTAATGTTATCACCTAGATCTTGAAATCATTAATATTATAATTGGTTGTATCTATAAATAATTACCATAATAATTCTTAATTTAGGCTCTTGCAGCATTGAAGGCCAAGCAAAATCTAACAGCATAAAACAACTAGTTGCTCTTCTGAGACCCCAGATACATAATTGAACACTGATTTACTGTTAGCATCTAGCCTGCAATTTTACTCCTGATGAGTGCTTGGCTGTGCACCTAGGAATTAGATGGGAGCCTACTCAGTGCATCTTTGTTGAGCTGCAAACACTGCCTCTATAACATAAACAGCTGCAGCAAATTGGATGTGCTGTTTTGAAATCAGGGTGTCAGTGCAGAAGAGGCTTGCCAGCCTACCAGAGCTAGAAGAATTTGGTATAGTCCAGGCAAAGAGCTGGCAAGTATTGTAACGCATCTCTTGCTCTAAGCCATTGGCTTTCATCTTTCTTTCCTTGGGGCTGATTGAGGCCATGCAAATTTGTCTTGTGAATCACACCTAAATTTTGTATTAATTTCCAAATTGCATATTTCAATGAAAAATTTCAGTGAAAAATTCATATGAGGTGGTATGATCCAAGAAGCCCCCTGAGTTTGCCAAACAAAAATCAATTTTCTACCTTCAGAAAATGCATAAGGAAGAGTGATGGTCTCAGCACACACAGAGGATGTGGGAGTCATCCAGGACTCAGCACACGGGCATGGGGCCTTGAGCGGCAGAAGAAAGTGGGATGGTGAGCAGAAAAAACGCATTGCACCTCCCAAGAAACCCTCATGTCTCTGCTCAGACCTCCAAGGTACTTGGAACATGTCTCACAGCTCTCTAACCCTGTGACAGAAACATGTGCAACTACAGGGTCATGAAAGGTTCATCTGCATAATGTTCTTCCAGAGCAGGATCTTGCTTTCTCTGTACTGCCCTCATTTTCTAGTGCCCTTTATGAGACTTACAGCCCTCAAACACATGAGATTCAGCTTTGTGCCATCACTCCTCTTAACTCAACAGCTGTTGGGGCTTGCAACAACAGGAGCCACATCACAGCCGTCTGTAGCCTCTGCAGGCCATTTACAGTCTTGGTGGCACATGGACACATGGCCAGCCCAGCTTTGCCCTTCCAGGTTGCATCAATATCACACACAGTGTTAGACTCTGCTAATGCTCCAAGTGCTGTGATCAGTTTTGGGCCCCCACAACATGGAGGACATTGAGCTGTAAGTCCTGGGGACCGTAGTCTTTCAGATGTAGGTGCCATAGAGCTATTACAAGAAACCCTTGTGCACTCTTCAAGGTGGTAATAGTGAATGGGAGCACTGACTTCAGGAGTCTGAGACACCACAATTAAAGTGAATCAATTACAGCAATGATTCTGATTTCAAACCAGCTTCAAACTTAGTTCTCATCGATTCCAGTTTTACCAATCAAACATAGATTCCTTTTGTTCCAAAGTTCCATTTGAATATGAGGAGAAACTTCTCTACAGTGAGGGTGACAGAGCACTGGAACAGGTTGCTCATTGAGGTTGTGGAGTCCCTTTCTTTGGAGACCTTCAAATGGATAGAGCCACAATAAATTACCAAGTAATGTCAGCAAGCTAAAAATGTCACTGACACTGACTAACCAGAGAGAGTGCAAATGGGAGCTGTGAAATTAGAGTCACAATAGCAGGGCAGCCAGTTAATGAGATGTGGCAGCAATCAGAATGGCCTTATTGTATTAAAGCATTCCCTCTCATGTGGATTTTGTTAGCTGACTTGTCAATGGCATATAAAAAAAACAAACAACAAAACAAACAAGCAAGCTTCATTTTAAAGACTGGGGATTGTAACAGACAAGGTACAAACACAATTGCTTCAGATATGACCCTAGTTCAAGTTGCTGTTGTGACACATGAGCCTGCCTGGAGGGAATTGACAGGCTTTGTGGTCACTGAAGCCATCATGTCCTTAAAAAGGCTCAAGTTTCAGCATCTCAATGAGGTCTTTTTCCACGGGAAACTGTGCTTAACCTCTTTTCTGGCTTGTTCTGGTAGGACAGGATCTTGTTCATTTTAACAGTAACTACCATGAGTGCTGTTTCTCTGTGAAGGCGCGTTAAAGGTGGGGAAAATAGTGCCAATAGAGCTTTCCTGGATGGGGAGGTGCCAGTCCCTTCTCACTGCAGTTCCTATCTCACCAGAGCCACAGGGGGACAATCCCCTCATTTCGCACATGTGTTGCCATCCAGCAGCCCCTTCAGTGCAAACCCATGGAACACAGCAACAGCAAGGAGTGGCTGCAGGAATCCTTCTTCAGCTGCAATCAGAAACATCCATGTTAAGCTCTTCTAGCCAGACACAGGGAGGTGGGGAATCCAACATAGACAATTTTCAGCTTTTTAACACAAGGTATTTCACTTTCTCTAATGTTTTAAGACTTTTCCAGACAAATAAATACATTGTAATGGGGAATAGCTAACCATGACTGCTAATTAGCACTGTGAGGAAGAGCATTTTTCTCCTATGGTGGGACTGGGATAATGTAATCTATTACAAGCCAAAAAGATACATTAAATAATTGAGGTGAGAAATGACTGTAGAGTTATTTATTAGCTGTAGGTGTTACACATGCAGTTGCACCAAGTCCAGATCTGACTGCTAGAAAACTGTTTAAGGAATTAAAAACACAAATGCAGTCTGCTTTTTTCTTTTTCTTAATAGCAGGTAATAGACTGAGTGATTTATAATCATACAGAACATTCAAGAGCTGTTGCACTGCAGCAATATAGAGAAGGCCTTTGCTGTGGAAAGGAGGCAGACATGTTTTTAAACTCATCTGCCGTGAGATTACCAGATTTTGCATCTCCCATCAGTCTCATTCAGGCAGTGTGAATGAGCAAGCCTGACTCCCGTCAGCAGCTGTGTGGGTTAGCTGCCAGCCACACCTTCAAGGGAGGAGAAATCACAGTGCTCAACTGGAAAAAGGGCTCTGGCAAGGAGTAAGGGAAAGAAGCACCATGTTGAGGAGCAGTCCAGGGCCTGAATCCTTGTGAAAGGCTGGCAAGGAGAAAGAGACAAATAACAAGGAGGGATGGAGCTTGCTGGGCTTCCCATGGCTTTCCCCTTGTCACAACAGCCCATAGAAACACAGGAAAATCAGGGCCACACAGCCCTTTGGATGTGCTTTGGGATGTATTATGGCTTTGAGAGGAACAGACAAGCTCAAAGCTGTGTGCTGTAGGAGACAGGCAGGGCAAGGTCAGCACCCAAGGCCCAAGGGCACATGCTATTCCTGTGAGCAGATGGGGCACTGCAACAAAAGGACCTAATCTAATGAGGATCTAATGACCTCACCATGTTCCTACCTCCTTAGTAAATGGAAAATTTCCCTGAACATTGACTATCCAGAGAACCAGAACACTGCTTGGTCTAGTTGCACATACAAGGAGCATTGCTCTCTCTCCTTTGTTCCTTCCCTTCCAAGAGTTCCTCTGAAGGTCAGATGCACGTTGACTCAAGCAGTGGTTGTTGGATGGGTTCTCCTCTGGCTCCCTGGGGACTGGCCAGTGCAGGTGCAAACTCTGTCATAGGAAGAAGCAAGAAACAAACAGCTCAAACCATATTCCGTACCTCAGTCTCCTGTAGATCAGTGATGGCTTTACAGAAGTGTTTTCAGATGAAAGTGGCCCTTCACAAAGAAACAGTTTGACTTGGAATTAATATATGAAGTAAGAGAGAAAAAGCCTGCACCTTTATTGCTGGATTTTTGTGTTTAACTCTTGAATTTAACTGCACAGAACCATGTTTTGTCTGCCTGCAGGATTTTTACATATACCACAGAAACAGGCTTTCTTTCTCTTTAGGTCACAATGCATACCACATGGTGTTAACCAGAACACCTTCCCCTGCTCCTTAGCCCAGCTGTGTATTAGTATCTTTTCCCTAACCAGGGCGAGATGTCAAACTCCTATACCTCTCTCAACAATTGCCAAGACTAGTATTTCTAATAAAATCCAAGCTTGAATTTTTGATGGCAGATTTCAGGAGGATTTAATATTACAGCTTGGTTGTCAGATAAAGCTAAATCCTTAAACAAAATCTTCCTTTTGTCTTAAACCTTTTCTGAAATACTCTCAGAAATGTCCACTTTTTATTTTACTCAGTATTTTTCATTACATGAAGAAGTTACTCTGCCTCCCTGCGACAGCAGATAATAGAGATGTATTGGTTTTGGTGGCTATTAATAGGCATAGCATGTTATCACACAGAGCAACCATGAGCAGTCACGGTACATAACAAATGGAAAAACAGTGTAAATGGTGACACATTAAATGAAAAACCAAGGGTCCATAACTCCTAGCTATAGGCTGCTTTTGGTAGCAGAGAGCAGGCTAGCTCAGAGGAGCAATTTATCATTTCTTTCCTTTCTTTGATGTGACATAGGTTTAAAACTTATTATGGTGACAGGAACCTGTTGTAAATAAATAAATTTAATAAATAAACCATTTTGTCAATAAATTAAATGGCTTGTTTGTCCTGTATTTCTAGTCACCTCCCCAAGCAGGTTTTAAACACATGACAAACTTTTCACTCTATTCTTTTACGTAGTTTCTTTGTGCAATGGCTTTGCAAAGTGCCTCAAACCGAGTGAGCGCTGAAGGTTATCTGCTCAGGGGTCTGGTTCCCTGGGCATATAAAAGAGGAGAGAATCTGCACTGAAATTTCCTATTTCCTGCTACACAAAGCTGGAGAAACACAAATGGGCCAATTTCCTAGAGAAAGCTGCAATGCACAGAAAGATTTTACAGTCTCACTGTTACTAAATTCCTCCTGTTGTAGGGCTATCAATAGATGTCAAAATTGTTATGACATGACCTACTGCTACAAATCTTCTGAATAGAAAGCATAGTTAATCTTCCTCAAGACCAGATCACTAAATCCAAATTTTTTTCCCGTTTGGTAAAATTATCCAGTGTTGTTTTGACAGAAATGCATTGTGGGGTGAAAATGTGATCTTCCTTACATGGAATGGCTCTCGGGTGTAGTATATTTTGCCAGGCTTTCCTTGTAACATAAGCAGAGACTTTTTCACATACAATAGCCATTTCAGGTCTGTGTGAGAAAGAAGCTGCATTCAGAAATTTTGAATTTAAATTTTTATCAGAGTTCCTTAGGTCATTTTGGTAGTACTCAGGAACATTGTGTTCCCTGAGAAGGGAAACTTTAAAATAGAAAAATAAACTTACTACAAAATTGCCTTTTCAAAACTTCCTTGTAAATGAGTACTCTGGGAGTTGCATTTGTGAGCTGGTCCAGTCAGGAATATGAAGAAAGACAAAGCTTATACTGACAGTTTTCTACAAATAAAAGATTAGTTTGGACTGTCTTGCAGTATATTCTGAAGGAAAGAAGTCTGATACCACTTTGTAACCTCTGGTTATCTTAATTTTATAAAAATCCTGCCCTCTTGAGAACTGCTGAGCTCTGCTTTGCAACTTCTTACCACAAGTAAGTCCCATCACTCTTGGTATTCTTCATAAGCAGGTCATGTTTTGCTTCTTCCTGGGTTAAAGTCACATTTTCTCAGTCTCTTCCAGACCAGCTTTTCCAATTCTTGGCTGGTTCTCTTTCTTGACTTCCTAGGGTTCTTTTTCTTCTTTTTCAAGAAAATAAACCCCTTGTGTGCATAACTTTGGCTTGGCCACTAGGGAAGCATTACTGTCTCCAAGTAGATGTCAAGACTTACATTTCAGCCTGCCTTATTCTTGTGACAGAAGGATGCAGCCAAGTTTCAAAGCTTCCCGAGAGTATTTGAGCAATCAATGGTGCACTTAAAGGACAGCCTTCAGCCAATGCACAGGGACTCTTTGCTGAGCTAACGCTAACTCTGCTGAATAACAATTAAGCATGTTTTTTTCAGCTTTTCAACTGATTTCAACAACTTGGGGGAGCAGAATTCAAACACGACTGTGAGGACACTTTGTGTCTGAAGATGATCCCAGTGTATCTGTTGCTATGCTGCTGAGAAATAAACTGATGTTTGATGTTATTTTCCTTTCTCAATCATGGAGACTATTTTGAAGGGTAAATCAGGCTGCTCTAATGGGCTTCGCTATGTCACCTTTGCTCCCCTTATTGACTAAGCTGGAGTCTGTAGGCCACAAATTCTGTTCTTGGTCCAAATGCTACATGGATAGGCCTTCAGGACAGAGTGGGTGTGCAAGGAGGCTTCTTACAGAAAATGTGGCATGTCTTCAAAACTATGGCTTTCTGATGAGGCATGAGAAACTCCTCCCTGCTGGATCAAAGAAATCAGTCTTTTGATCAAAGACTTGCACTTTGGAATGAGGGGTTTGGTGCTCTCTTTAAATGCATAGCAGCTTTGCCTTGAACACTCTGTGTGTGCATAATGCTGCATCAAATTTAGAGAGTGTCCAACTCCAAAGACCTTTGCTCCTGCCCTCTTCCCAGGGGAAAGTGCAAAAGTGCAAGTGCTAGTCTGTGCTGTGTCTCACACACCTTCCTCTCAGGGAACCTACTGAAGCCCATGCAGCATGGAGCTCCAACAAGGTGCAATCCTTCACTGCCTATTGATTTGTTTACGGACACTGGAGAGTGAAATCACCAGCAGGTTTATACCTTTGTGATATACCTGCTCCAAGAGAGAGGTTGGATTAGAGACCAGTGGAGGTCCATTCCCACCAGCACCCCACATCCATGAAATTAAGCCCATCACATGGGCCACAGAAGTGACAAGGATGGAGAGACCCTTGTACTTCCCTCTGTGTGGAGGCTGCGTGCATCTCTCTCTGTTGATTGGAAATGCCTCCACAGCTTGCCTGTCACAAATGCTGCATCTGTTGGGAAATGCTGCAGTCAGAAAAGATACCCACCATGCCTGAATGGATTTCAGTGGGGCTTGCGGCGACTCCACCACAGAACAAGGAGCACAATTTGACATATTGCAAACTGATGGGAAAGCTCTTCAGGCAAAGCAGGCAAGGGGAGAGGAGAGAAGGATTGCTGAAAGAGCCTGGGGCTGTGGTGGAAGCACTGTTAGCTCCAGTGAACCACAACTGAAGAGGGAAGAGAGGATCAAACAGAGACTCTGGGTACAAATACCCTCCAGCACACCCCATGGGACTTTAATTCTACACAAAGCCACCTACATTGCTCTTTATGTGATCTCCTGTTGTTAAGAACAACACTGGTTGGTTTGTGGTCCCTTTCAAAACATTGCCCAGTTTGAACCTTTTCAGCCCTGTGAACCAGACATCACCCCACCCAAGGCCCTGCCACACATCCCAAGCCCTTCTTGTCCCCTTTCCAGCATCTGCCTTTTTTCCCCTAGACCTATCCCACAGCTGTCTTTCAATACCAGGCTCGGGGCTTGCTGTTGGCACCATTTTTTGCCACCACTGATGCCAAAGATATTTTCCTCTGTCTCAGATTCAGGACTTTTTCTCATCTTGTATGGATAAGGGGACAATCAGTCTCTGAGAGGACCCTGTACTACTTAACCTGTTACTCACAAGGCACAAAAACTGGGGGAATTTTGCCATTTGTCTGGAATATAAGATTCTGTTTGACTCTTAGAAGAGCTGAAGATGTGGAGTCCAGAGGAGGCCACAAATATGATCAGTGGGCTGGAACACCTCTTGTATCCATGCTGTTCAGTCTGGAGAAGAGGAGGCTACAGGGAGACCTTATAGCAGCCTTACAGTACCTAAAGGGGCTACAGGAAAGATGGAGAGAAATTCTTTATCAGGGAATGTAGCAATAACATGAAGGGGGATCAGTTTTAAACTGAAAGAGGGGAGATTTAGATTAGATTTTAGGAAGAATGCTTTACTGTGAGAGTGGTGAGACATTGGCACAGATTTCCTGGAGAAGCTGTGGCTGCCCCATCCCTGGAGGTGTTGAATCCTAGGCTGAACAGGGCTTTGAAGCAACCTTACCTGGTTGGAGGAGGGTTAAAACACGATGATCTTTAAGGTCCCTTCCAAATTATACCATTCTATAATTCTATGATTTGCAAAGCAGGTCAAAAAGTAGCTTTTAATCCTGCTGTGACCAGAGATGGAGCAAGGCCAAAAGAGTTTATTTCCACCAGCAATTTTCTATGGCTAGTAGTTTTCACTGTTTGTGTTTATAGTTAGACAACTATGGAGATGACACTGCCATATCCCTGCACTTACAATGGGGAAAGGACACTGTTAGTACGTAAAGCTGGGCTCCTAATTAACACTTGCTTCTGAACATTGCAGGATTATAAAAGAGCCATCACTTACAAGGTGGCAGACACAACACCAGTGCCATGAGCAGCCAGGGGCAACCTTCCTTGTCAACCTTCCAGTCAACACCTTCATTACAGCCTCTTTGCAAGGCACCAGGCACAGATTTCCCAAGAGTGGGGATGCTTTCCTGTAGCCCCCTCCTCCTCTGTCCCCTGTCAGATGGTGGCTGCATCTGTATGGCAATGCACCAGCAACACTGGCAGCCAAGAAAAGAGTTGCTAGGCAAATCTGAGAAGTGGGTGGATTTTCACATCCTGCTGCCACCTGGACTGCTGCATGCAACTCCAGATCTCTCCCTCCAGGGCTCTCAATCCCTTTTCTGCATCTCTGTGCTTCCCTTCATCTATTTTTAGGGCAAATGTATAACAGTTTTCATAAGTTTATTCCTTACCCTTCCCCATGGGACAACCTCATGGGACAACGCACATGTGCAGACAATGAGTAGCAACAGCTTCCAGTGCTCCAAGAAGACATCGGCTTTCCCTGAACAGAGGTCAACCACCCATTTATAGAACACCGAGTTCATAAAAGGTGGGGGTAAGAACCCTGAGAGAGACCCAAGTGTGAGACACAAAGCCCCACCAGTATAACCATTTTCTGGAGTGGCTGTGCCCCATGTGCTCAGCAAGCTGGTGACACAAAAGTAGCACAGGCCCCTGGAGATGCTGTCAAAGGAATAAAGCCCCTGATGCCAGGGGGTAATCTGGCAAGGTTCAGCCACCAAAAGCTAAAACTGAGAATGCAGTATTTATAATTAAGATGCTATTTGTGCATTGTATTTGGCCAACATGGTTAAAGATAATAAGAAGAGGTTCTTTCAATATATCAATAGTAAAAGGAAGACTAGGGAAAATGTAGGCCCACTGATGAATGAGGTGGGTGCTTTAGTGGTGGAAGACACAGTGTCCTGAATCTGAGACAGAGGAAAATATCTTTGGCATCAGTGGTGGCAAAAAATGGTGCCAACAGCAAGCCCCGAGCCTGGTATTGAAAGACAGCTGTGGGATAGGTCTAGGGGAAAAAAGGCAGATGCTGGAAAGGGGACAAGAAGGGCTTGGGATGTGTGGCAGGGCCTTGGGTGGGGTGATGTCTGGTTCACAGGGCTGAAGAGGGTCAAACTGCCCAGGGAAGTTGTGGAGTCCCCTTCTCTGGAGACCTTCAAGACCCACATGGATGCAGTCCTGAGTAATGTGCTCTAGGCAATCCTGCTTTAGCAGGGGAGTTGAACTAGATGATCTCTAGAGGGCCCTTACAACTCTGACAACTCCATGATTCCATTAAGGGGGAATATTCATACACTCCTTTAGACCAGCTGTGAAGGAGGAAACAGATTGCCCGGCAATCATGCTGCTTTGTGACCACTGAACCTGGCTGCAACCCATGTATCCCAGAAGTTCCCAATGCCAGAGAAAAGAATAAAACACAATAGAGCCCTCCACAGTAATTTGTATTTTGCTAGATCTGAGGTTATGTTTAGCACTGTGGCTAACGGGGGAAAAAAGAAAAAGCCCAACAGCTTTAATAATAGATTTTGGAGGATTTTGGATTGTCAGAGACATTTTCTAGTGACAGTTTGTCTGAATCATATTTGGCACTGGTAATATACCACATCTCCTGTCATTCTTTTAATTACTTTAGAGCCTTTTAGAAGAGCATTTTAAAAATTCATTAAGAACACCTCTGATTTCAGACAAAGCTTGAGAAAATAAAAATCCCCACTGCTGCATTTGAAGTGGCAGATTCTCCTGGTGCTGCAGATCAGCTTTCTGAAAAATCCAGCATCCCAACACCAGCGCAACACCCTAAGATAATTCAATTTTGTATCCATTTAAGGGCTTGGGAAGGGAAGTGTAAAATTTTTAATTTAAGGAGACAAAGAACCTCAGTTAACTAATTATGTTACCAAGAGTCTGCACTAAATGGGTTGGTTCCATGGTTTCCTGATTAAAGCTTGGGAAGATAATAAGGCTAGGCTACAGCTGGTGGTAGCCTGTGGCAGAAATCACTTGCAGAAGATTTCTTGTATGCAAAACCACAGAACATGAACTCTTTGAAAGTCAACAGAAATATCAAAGTTTTAGGATCTATATTAGAGCTGAATTTTTATTTATTTTTTTTTTAGCCAACCCATTTGATGAACTTACCTCTCTGAGGTAACATCTGAACACTCTTGTGTCTAACACATATTCATGCAATTTATTCAGGCGCAGTTTTTGGCATCAGTGGGAGAGTGCTACCTGTTCTAACCTCAGCTGTGTTGCTTGGTTATCAGAGGTCAGCAGCATTCTGGTGGTATATGTGTGAGAGGGAGTCTGCATGGAAATTCACTGTGGACATGGCTATTTACTGCATTCTTGCACACCCAAAAAGTATGTGTGTGTGCATGTGTGTGTGATGGGGGCTGCAAAACGCCTAACAAGGACCTCAAAAAGCAAAATCTGAACAGCTGGTCTATCCTTATTGTATCTCACATGTAGATGCAGCAACAGGACCGGCAGCACCAAGGGTGAAGAGGGGAAACCCAGATGTGAAATCTCATAGGTTCACTGGGTAAATCTTTCACCCTTGACTCTTGGCAGCAGGTTGACCCACCACAGTGAAGTGGGGACTCTCTACTGTCCTTGTGACACCTCAGTGAGAAGAGGCAGCCTGGTCCAGAGCAATGGGCACTACCCAAGCACTGACGGAACTGTATCTGTGACTGATGATCTTGTCCACTCCAGCCTCTTGGGCCTTTCATCTGCCAGTTCCCCAACTTCTAAACTAGCAAACAGTGACCCCTTGGGTTTTTTGCCTGCAGGCTGGGCAAGCCTCTTTCAAAATACCTGTGATTCAACCCCAGTACTAAAAGTATACCACTCCAGAGCAACCTTTGATGCCCAGTCACCCCACTGGGTTTGTCAGCACAGCACTGTGTAGCTGAGCAGCTGCTGCATCCCCACTGCTCCTGGGAGCCCTCCCCACTGGCAGGGGAGAGGGGAAGCCAACAGGACTCCTCCAATCTTGGCATGCTTGCTGCAGAACAAGATTGGTCAGAGCTGTATGATGGCAGGGAGCAAGTGTGGGAAATACTTTCTTCTCCCTTCTGTAAAAATAAAAATTAATAATACTGAGTGAGACCTGAAGCTCAGACTTGCCAGTGCTGTCCATTAAGCATAGGGTCACCCAGTGCATACAGCCCATAGTCTATCTTCCTTTCCACAACAGTATAAACTCTGTCTTAAGGTTCTTATTTTTGCTTTACTTACTATAGCACTGATTAAAACTCCAGCCTGTGATATGAGGAACACTTTGCTCCAAAAGGAGGAAGCCAAACAGATGAGTTAAATTTAGGTCTGCCCTCAAGCCCTCTGACCACCTAACAGGGTTTCTGCATATTATATCACTGCTGGTAACTTAGATGAAATCAACTGCAGATGAAATCAATGGCAACTAGTTTTCAAATAGCCTATTTGCAAATGTGGGATTCAAATGAGTTTTTCTCCTGAGCTCCTTTTCAAGCTGACTCTGCTTTGAGTCAGAGGTTGGACATAGACATCCACACACCCTCCCCCCACCTCCCCCCCGATCCTTTCCTGTCTAGAATAAAACCCTAGAATAAAAGTGTTTATGTTAGCAGCACATGATTTTCAATGCTACAGAGCCTTTCTTTGAAAATTTCTCTATATTGCAACTAGAATTGAAGATTATTTAAGTTACCTTGCTCATTCTAAAATCTTTCCTCCTTTGAAAATTTCTCTATATTGCAACTAGAATTGAAGAGTATTTAAGTTATCTTGCTCATTCTAAAATCTTTCCTTCTTTCATAAACCCCTTCCCCCCCAATTGACCTTTTTTTATCTTACCAGAAGTTGGTGACATTCACTTACAATGAGCTCAGTTTAGGTGGTTCACAACCACCTGTCACTGCTGGTGTTGAGGGTCCCTGGTTAGACTCATCTCTGCAGTGTATTGATAATCACATGGAGCAGGATCTATCAGGCACCTCCCAGGCCAACTTTCTTACGGCTTATGAATTATAAACGTATAGCTTTCTTAATTTCTTAGGACTGTGGTAGCACAACTTGCCCTTTACGCATCTACCTATTACGGTTTGCCATCAAGAGCTCATCACTGGTGTTACTCATTGTCACCATCTCACTAAAGATGTCTGTTATTTATTAACCTTTGATGGGCAGTAAATAGCAAGGAAAATAAACAGAATTATTTCAGTTATTTTTCTTGTTTATCAGCAAATATTTGAGGAGAGCCACAAATAACTCTAGCCCTGCCATTGAGTCAAAGCCCACTTGTGATGTCGTCAGAGTACTCTACCTGTTCTGCTGCTGGCTGTGCAGTGTTTGTGAAATAAATGCATAAGGGTGTAGCTAGTATCACTGCAGCAACACTCTCAGTCAGCTGGGAGGCTGGTGAGGAAACGAGGCAATAATTTACAGAAAGAGATGAGTATTTCTGTTCAAAAGCATCCATATCATGATTGTGGCTGCTGCACTCTTACCTGAAGGCTTGATTGTCTGATGCAGTTTGGAGTCACGTCAGTTAACTATAAAGTTCAAATAATTGCTATATAGAGAGAGCGCTTGAAGGTTTATCACTGGAAATGTTAATAAAAGCTCAGGACAGAGTCACCCTACTTGTCTTTTCTGGTTGGTTCGGGGTTATTTTTGTGGGCTGTTCCTCTATGCAAGTCTTCCCCTGCATGACCTTGGCTCTCTGAATAAACAAGTTTGAAGCGTGTAAATAAGAGGCTTTTGAAAGGTTAGAAGGAGAATTGATCTCAGAATCTGTTGGAGACTTTCTGGTTGTAACGCTTCCAGAAACACTTCTGGAGAGGCTCTTCGCCTCTCCTTGTAGTTTGTACACGGTGACTTACATGATCCTATGTGGGCTCAGATGAAACACTGTCAACTTGAATTCTGCAGTGATACACCTACAAGCTGAGGAAGACAGTGGGGTGTCAGTTTGGTCTATATTGCTTCAGCAAATGCACAGTTCTGGAGGCCCAGGACATGCTAAATGCCAGATGAAATTTTTAAAGGCATCTAAGAGATCTGGGACATCAGCTCTCATCACAGTACAAAGATTAGAAGATTCAGATTACATTCATTGCCTTGAAATTGCAGCCCCTCTTCACTTATGGTTCAGAAACGAGTTATCTGAAGACTGTTCCCATCATGACAGAGCAAGCCACAGTGGTGGTCTTCCCATTCACACTATCCCGCTCCCAGCCTCCTCCACTTGCAAAGAAGAGGAAGAACAGGTGAAATGAGATGGAGAGGAGGGAAGAAGGCCAGGGAAATCTTCTCATATGCAAGGAAAGACAGGTTTTTTATGAGGCCCTCAGAAGGAAGGGTCTGTCCTGCTGTCATCATGTCCTTGGTGTCTCTCCATGCACATCACACTCCAGTGAATTTAGGATGCAGATATGATCATTTACACTTCAGCCAAGGATCATAGAATCATTTTGGTTGGAAGAGACCCTTGGGATCATCAAGTCCAACCGTCGGCCCTACTCTACAAGTTCTCCCCTACACCATATCCCTCAACACCACATCCAATCTACTCTTAAACACAGTCAGGGATGATGACTCCACCACCTCCCTGGGCAGCCCATTCCACTGACTGACTACTCTTTCTGTGAAAATTATTTTCCTAATGTCCAGCCTAACCCTACCCTGCTGCAGCTTGCAGCCATCCCCTCTTGTTCTATCACTAATTGCCCATCAGAAGAGACCAGCACCAACCTCTCTACAATGCCCTTTCAAGCAATTGTAGAGAGTGATGAGGTCTCCCCTCAGCCTCCTCTTCCACAAACTAAACAATCCCAGCTCCCTCAATCGTTGCTTGTAAGATTTATTCTCCAGGCCTTTCACCAGTTTCGTTGCCCTCCTCTGCACTCGCTCCAGCACCTCAATATCTCTCTTGTGCTGAGGTGCCCAGAACTGGACACCATACTCAAGGTGTGGCCTCACCAGTGCTGAGTACAGGTGGACAATCACTTTCCTACTTCTGCTGGTCACACTATTCTTTATGCAGGCCAGGATGCCATTGGCCTTCTTGGCCACCTGGGCACACTGCTGGCTCATGTTCAGCTGCTTGTCAACCAGCACCCCCAGGTCCTTTTCTGCCAGGCACATCATGTCACAGCAGATTCTCTCAGGAGGAGGATGAAGCTGCTAAGCTCTCAGCATAGAAATATATAATTATTTTTTCCTCTTTTATGGTCCTTGCTGAGCCTTGCTGTCTTTCTGCATGCCTAGCTTGCCATCAGAGCTGGAGTGATGTGTCTGCCTCCTTTGTCTTCACCACCATGACTGACGCACACAACCTTGGCTTTACTCCAGTGTCCTGCCAAAGAACATTGAGCCAAGTTATGAGCTGAAGATGGAAAGGACTTCTGCAAAGAGCAAAATAACCTGGGGTGAGTGTATCATCCATCTGAGAGCCTGTAATAACTGGCCCCAGAGTAAACCCCTTGGGGATGGAGGTCCCAGCTGCCAGTAAGGCAGCAGAGATCTGGTAGCCAGCCACACACTTCAGGGAATGATGCCTATAGTTATTAGAGGGAAAACGGAAAATAAATGTCTGTTGTATCCTTCATACAAAGTCCCTGGATTAGTCTGCCAACCAGGGACATTTGAGACAAGTGGGACAGGACGGGGTGGGATTTTCCAGTTGTGGAGTTTCATCCAAATTCTACTGCTCCACAGCTAAGGGTAAAACCCCACACTGGGTCTTGAGCCCTTTTACATCATAGCCTCTTCTGTCCCAGAAGACACTGTATAAAGGGTGTATGGGTCATCTGAAGACTGTTCCCATAATGACACATCTATAAATTATTACAGGCTCTGGGACTTCATGCAAATATTTTTTTGGACTGAAATACAGAATCAGTAAATGATTCCTGGGTACAACCTAGAAATGCTGGTTTTGGCTAGAGCTATTGTTCTGCCTTGCAATCAGAGGGAAAATGATTGGCATTTGGATAGGAAGGGATAAGGGCAGAGAGTGGAAGATGGGTACAGGTCTCTGTCCCCACAGCCCGGAGCTCTTGAGGAAATACTGCCACTGTCATCCGACTAATGCAGAGTCTCTCTCTCACCACATGAAATCTTAAGTCTCTGTTGAAACTGGAGGACGGCAGCACCATGCTCTCACCCATTCTGATGCAGATTAGTTTACCATCGATTAGCCATTCAGAACTGCTTGGATTTCAGGTAGATGTCCTTCATTGTGCACTTGTGAATGTCAGATTGATTTAGCTATGCTGCTCATTTATATATTTCTTTGCAGTAGAAGTTAAAGTACTTGACAGAGCCTTTAGAGAAGCCACGGTGGAAACGAGAAATTGAAGGAGTCAGACTGGAAGGTGAAGATCACTGTCTGGCAGGAAGCTGAGCGTCTTCTGTGAATCACTGCGTGTGCTGAACTGCCAGAGTTTTCAGTCCAGCAAGCAGAAAAGGCCAGCCTGAATGTGAGTCACCAGCCCTGATGCTGGATTTACAATGCCACCTTGCAGGAAACAGTGCCATAAACTCCCCTGTAAGTCCGGACAACGCTTTTCCCATTGCAATATTTGACACTCAAGTTTCAGAAAGCTGTGTTTAATGTCCTTTAACAGAACAGTACTTAGCTCAAAGAATGAACAAACAAATACCTACTTGAAAAAAATAGGTGGGAATGGCCCTACCTGCATGTTTCCCTGGCTTGTGTCTTTCCACTCCTCCCCAGCCTTTGGTTGTTCCTCCACCACTTCTGGTCTTTGTTCAGTGCCTTCTACTTGCCCAAGGCTCCTAGTGGATCTCTTAGTAGTTTTGGACCAGGATTCATCAGAAAACCTGCTTGCTACAAACAATTTGCTCTACTGGGGGAAGTACTAGAAATGCTACTATGGTTTTAAAACAACTTAAGTTATGACCTTAAAAATTTTTAAAAAATGCATAAAATGTTAACAGAGTTATGGAAAACATTGCACCTCTGTCTCCAGCACTGTTCATCCCAAGAAATATGAATCAGTATTCATCTAGCTTGAATGCTGCTGCAAAGAAAGTATGTTCTGGAGAAAATATGATCTTCATTTACTTGCTCGTTTAGGAACTGTTTCGTTTATTCCCATCTCAGTTTAATTTGCACTATATATATGCTGGAGCCCTCATCATCCACCTGAATCTGTATCTAACTGGAAAATCAGAGGATTCCTTAGCCTGCCAGCCACATTTCCCATTTCAGGCACAGGCAGCCTTCCACACCTGGTGTTCAGAAGATGCGCTGTCTTCCCTGGAAACAGGTCCTGTGGCCATGTGGCCATGAAAGAGCTGTGCAGAATTGTACCTGGTGCACTGTTCCCAAGGTGCTGAATCCAACACAACTTGGACATGTTGAACTTCATCAAGTGAGATCATAGCACTGCTTCACACTCTTTACACTCACAATCACTGAGATTGCTCTTCCATATATATGCACCGGAAAAGACAGAGGTCACCACCACCAGCTCCCTATTACATTAGCAGGGGAATGTACTAATTACTCCAAATAGCTGCTCTGGGTTTATATGACAGCATGTCAACATGTCTTGCAAGAGCTTTTTCTGCGTTTGACACATTTACAACCTCACTTTTCAGAAGAGAAAAGAAAGCCAGGAGAAGTTGAAAGCCATACCACCTCTGGTAGGGAATATCAAGACTAGCAAGACTCTTCTTGCTGGGATCTAAACCACCTCACGGGAATAAGCTTTGAGGAGAAGTCTTTCCCTATTTTTAACTGCATTCCTTCCCAAGCCTGCAGGCTGAATTCTCAGAGCAGCCAGTTGTGATTGCACAGGGCTTCCAAAAGCCTGGGTGGGAAGTAAGTTCCAACCACCAGCAACCAAACTGGAGTTCTTCTGTGCCTTGAGATATGTCAGCTAAAAGCAGGTGAGAACTGCCTTGGTTATCACTACAAATATCAGGCAGAATTCCTCTTGGGTGTTTTCTTTCCAGAGCAGTCTTTCCAGATATACACACCTTGTGTGCACAGGCGCTTTGCACCACAGGAGGTTCATCCTGCTCCGTCTGGGAAAGCCTTTTCTCCCTCCTCTTTGAGGCTCACTTTCCATCTTGTTTTTCCTGATCTCCTAGTCTCCCAAATCCCAAACTGAAATACTCACCAGTTCTCTGAAAAGCTTACGCAAAATGGAGCAGTTTATTGGAAAAATGCAACTCAGAGAGCTTTTGTCCTCCACAGCTGTTTCTTCTGTCTTCACAAGAAGCCTTCTCTGCAACACTGTGTTAGTTCTCTTAGGCAGGTAGGATTTCCATTTTATTAGCTGGGAAAAAAAGGCTGCTTCAGGCAAGATTTCCACAATGATGAATAACACAACCAAACCAACAAAGCCTCACATTTTATAGCAGCACATTAGAAGAATCCATTTTTTTGCAAGATGGAAGAAGGTGTTATGCAAGAGGGTAAAAATCCCTTTGAAATCTCCTTCTTGGACACATAATCTGCTTGGTAAGCTATTTAAATTAGCACTTATAAGGTATGTGTCAGCCTCCAAAAATGCTAAGTACCTAATTAGAGGCTTTTTCACTGAAATAGGGACTATGTGTTTCTGTTCCTTTCTTGGGCTGTCCTATGCAGGAGAGCTGAGTGGCAAAGGAGTTGATGCTGATACAAGCACAGTGCTCCTGGTGGTCTCTGCAGGCCTGCTCCAGAAGGGAAGGGCAGGGGTATGCTCATCTCAGCATTGCACCACATGAGTGCAGGCACAGGGTTGATGCAGGTAACCCCACTTCTCTGCAGTAAGGCTTAGCAAATGCCTGGGGTCTGGTCACCTGGGGAGCAGATCACCAGTCACTCTGCCAGGAGACCTGAGCCAGAAGACCCTAGTGGGAGAACAAGAGATAAATATATTGCATTCCACCATCTTTTAGCCTCTGCAGGCATCAAAGGAGCAAGGCAAGAAAGGAGAGCCTGACCAAATTCAGAAAACCCTTCCCATAGGAAACTCTTACATGTCATATCTATTAAAATACCAAATTGGGTCCAAAGACAAAAGCTTCTTTCCACTTCCCAGCCTTGAATTTTAGACTCCAGAATTGTTGAAACTCCTTATTGAAAGACTTTTACTTGAATGGAAAAAACCCAACTTGTTATTTTGCCCTTCCCTGAAAAGGAAGCTTGCCTTGCTTCAACCAGCAAAGTTACTTACTTGCTCTTTCTGCTGCTAGGACAGTTATTGGGAAGGGAAATACTAGCTTGCCATGATGAGTCATGGCACTTTGTCACCTGAGAGACCATCCTGTCTACACCACCGTAACTGTAATATATCAAGCTGTAGCAATGAGTAACCTTTTTGGAAAAAAGTCAATTTTCTTCCCTTTTCTGGAGAAGAATGCATATTGGTTTGAACTGAAGTTTAACATCAGTTATAAAACACATCCATCTGCAAGTGAGTTGGAGAAAATTTTTCTTTATTTCAGATAACTGTCAGGAAGGACCATTAAGACACCTTGCATTTTAGTTTGATAGGTTTTTTCTCTTTGCTGATTTAAATTCCTCATTTCAATAGGCTGCCCTGCCTATGGTGATACAAAAGGCAGTGATGTTGATAGCGCAGAGCTCACTGGAAGTTGATGGGGGCAAAAAAGGTTTTTTTGCAAGTTTGCAAAAATTGGAAGTGGAGCATGCTAGTTCGTAGCAATTACAGATGTGCTGGTGGGAAGGGGTCTCTGCAGGTCTCCAGTCCAATGTCTTTCTCAGAGAAGGACTATAGAATTATAGAATCATCTAGATTGGAAGAGACATTTAAGATCGAGTCCAACTGTTAACCTAACACTGCCAAGCCCACCACTAAAGCATGTCCCTCTTCACCATGTCATATCTTTTAAATGCTTCTAGGGATGGTGACTCCACCACTTCCCTCGGCAGCTTGTTCCAACCCTTGATGACCCTTTCAGTGAATTTTTTTCCTAATATCTATCCTAAACCTCCCCTGGTGCAACTTGGGACCTGTTGTCCTGTTGTCCTATTGTCTGTTCCTTGGGAGATGAGATCAACACCCCCCTGACTAAACCCTCCTTTCAGGGAGTTGTAGAGAGCAAGAAGCTCTACCTTCAGCCTCTTTTTTTCTCCAGGCTGAACACTCCCAGCTTCCTCAGCTGCTCCTCACAAGACTTGTGCTCCAGATCCATCAACGGCTCCATTGCCCTTCTCCGGATATGCTCCAGCACCTCAACGTCCTTTCTGTATTGCCGTCTTCAGTGATAGGTCAGGTTGGTTGTGTCTTTGCCTTAGAAACCTCCCATGACAGAAATCACCTCGGCAAGGCGGGAGCAACGGTGGCAAGAACTGAGGTAAGGACTGATTCAGCTCACACAGTACCGACGTGTTTAGGAGCTCAGGGCCTCACAGACGCCCCAGGTGCCCCAGACCCCCCAGACCCAGCTGGAACCAGGAGGTGGTGGCAACCAATCAGGCTTAAAGCGTGTGTGGCTGGGAGCTGCGCAGAGATTTAAAGGTGGTAACAGCAAAGGGTGGTTATTGTATAGGGTGGTGCGACCTGGGTGACTGGAAGGGGGAGAGCAAGGAGGAGTAAGCGGGCAGCTAGCCAAGGTAGACTAAAAGCCCTCACTCTCCCAAGAAAACATCCAAAGATGGTCTCCACTGAGTTCAAAGCCAAAGTCAAAAGGAATGTGGTAACCCAGACCCACCAGCCGCAGAGACACACAGCTGTCCAAGTGAGGGGCTGTGTGAAATGTCTGAGCCTGTCACTCTCACAGGACGATAGCAAAGACAATGCCTGTGTCAGCTGTAACCAGGTAAATGAGTTACTCAATCTGGTGGCTGAGCTTAAGGAGCAAGTGGAGAGACTGAGGACCATATGGGAGTGTGGAAGAGAAATAGACTGGTGGAGCCACACCCCACCATCCTGAGGGAAAAAAGGAGCAGGTGGAGGCTCTACGACTGGTAGAGGATCCTCTGCCCTCTTGTGACCAGGCAGAAAGAGGGGAATTAGAAGAGGATTTTTACTCTCTTTTGATCATTCAGGCAGATAATGATGAAGTAGAGAGAAGTCTGGGGGTAATGAAAAATTATTTCAGGGCCCTGGGATGATTGGTCAAGGTTTTGGGAGCACAAATCGTGTTCTCCTCTGTCCCTCCAGTCTTGGGGACGCATGAATGGGTGGACAAGAAGATCAAGCAAATCAATGCCTGGCTCCAAAACCAGTGCCACCAGTAGGACTCTGGGTTTTTTGAACATGGTTTGATTTACAGGATACCAGGCCTGCTCACAACAGGTAGGAAAACCCTATCCCACAGAGGAAAAATGGTACTAGGGCAAGAGTTAGCAGGGCTCATGGACAGGGCTTTAAACTAGAATCGAAGAGGGAAGGGGATAAAATCAGGCCTGCCAGTAATGAGCCTAGGGATAAAGGGCCAAGGATGGGGGTGAAATCAGTAGCCCAGCTCAAGTGTATCTACACCAATGCACCTAGCACGGGCAACAAACAGGTAGCCGTCATGCAGCAGGATGTGCCATCACAGAAATGTGGTGGAATGACTGTCTTGACTGGAATGCTGCAATGAATGGCTATAAGCTCTTCAGAAGGAATAGGCAAGGAAGTCGAGGTGGTGTGTGGCTTTGTACATGAGGGAGTGTTTTGACTGTATAGAGCTAGATTCCTGTAATGATAAAGTTGAATGTTTATGGGTAGGGTTGAAAGGGAAGGAAAATAAGGGCAATTTTTTGCTGGGAGTCTGTTATAGACCATCCAACCAGGACGAGGAGGCAGATGAAGCATTCTATAAGCAGCTGGCTAAAGTCTCGCAATCACCAGCCCTTGTTCTGGTTGGGGACTTCAACCTACCAGACATCTGCTGGAAATATAACACAGCAGAGAGCAGGCAGACTAGGAGATTCCTCAAGGNGACAGGCTAGAGTGTATGGAAGGTAACTTCCTGACACAACTGGTAGGAAAGCCTATCAGGGGAGGTGCCTTGGTGGACCTACTGTTCACAGAGAGGGACTAGTGGGAGATGCGGTGGTCAGAGACTGTCTTGGGCTTAGTGATCATGAATTGGTCAAGTTTTCAATTCTTAATGATGTAAGGAAGGGGGATAGGGTAAACTTTGGCCTGTTCACAATGTTAGTTGAGAGAGTCCCTTGGGAAACAGTTCTGAAGGGCAAAGGGGTCCAGGTAGGCTGGATGGTCTTCAAGAAGGAAATCTTAAAGGCCCAGGAGCAGGCTATGCCCAAGTGTTGAAAGATTAAAGGGCAGGGAAAATGGCT
>VZTM01001755.1:41952-65930 GCA_013400555.1 Jacana jacana | reverse complement strand
TGGGGAAAAAGTGTTTTTTTAAAGGTTTTTGAAAAAAAAAAAAAAAAAAAAAAAAAAGGAGGGTTTATCACCTTTGGAAGAAGGGACAGGCAACTCAGGAGTACAGAGATCTTGTTAGGTTGTACAGAGATCTTGTTAGGTTATACAGAGAGAAAATTAGGAAGTCAAAAGCCCAGCTGGAACTCAACCTGGCTATTGACAAAAGGGACAACAAAAATGTTTCTATAAATACATTAATAGCCAGGGAGAATCTCCATCCCTTACTGGATACGGTGAGGAGGGGGGAGCATCGCAACCAAGGATGAGGAGAAGGCTGAGCTACTTAATACCTTCTTTGCCTCCATCGCCAACAGTCAGACCAGCTATCCCCAGGGTGTTCAGCCTCTTGAGTTGGAAGATAAGGATGAGGAACAGAAAAACCTCCCCATAATAGAGGAGGAAGTAGTTAACAAACTGATTCTGCACCTAGAAACACGTGTCTGTGGGGCCGAATGGGATTCACCCAGGAGTACTCAGGGAGCTGGCGGGATAGCTCACCAAGCCTCTCTCCATCATCTGTCAACAATCCTAGACAACGGGGGAGGTACCAGAAGACTGGAAGGTTGCTAATATGACACCCATTTACAAAAAGACCCAGAAGGAGAAGCCAGGCAACTACAGGCCTGTCAGCCTGACCTTGTGTCTTGATTCTGGGAGGGAGAAGGTTAACTCTCCCCTGGCTCTAGCAGGGGCACAGGTATTCCATCCCATGTGAGCCATGCCCAGGGTGTAGTGGGGAGCTGGCCCGGAAAGGGAGGGGGACAGGAAGTCGGTGGTGGTGACGGCGCGTGGTCTGGCATGGTGTAGGGTGCAGTTGGTAAATGTTCGGTATCGTAATCACGCTTTTATACTTCTTTATCTGCATTACTGTTACTGTTTCATTGTTTTGTTAAACTGCCTTTGTCCCAGCCCAGGAGTTGTGGCTTTTTCTTCTGATTTTTGATTTTCCCCTCCCGTCTGTGGAGGGGCTCAAGAGAGAGCAGCTGCCAACGTGGTTCTTTGTTGCCATATGAGGCTAAACCAGGACACCTTGGTACCAAGAAACACATGGAGAGGATCATCTTGAGTGAGTTCCTGTGGCAAGTACAGGACAGCCAGGGGATCAGGGCCAGCCAGCACGGGTTCATGAAAGGGAGGTCTTGCTTAACCAACCTGGTCTCTTTCTATGACCATTTGACCCACCTACTGGATCAGGGGAAGGCTGTGGACGTTGTCTACCTGGACTTTCATAAGGCCTTTGATGCTGTGTCCCACAGCATTCGCCTGGGGAAGCTGGCAAATCATGGCATAGACAAGTGCACTCTCCACTGGGTAAAAAATTTGGCTGGATGGCCGGGCCCAGAGATTGTAATTAAGGGAATGAAATCTTGTTGGTGGCTGGTCACCAGTGGTGTACCTCAGGGATCAGTTTTGGGGCCAGACTGGTTTAATATCTTTACTGATGATCTGGATGAGGGGATTGAGTGCACCCGCAGTAAATTTGCAGATGACACCAAACTAGGTGGGAGTGTTGGTCTGCTTGAAGGTAGAAAAGCACTACAGAGGGACCTGGACGCTTTGGATCAATGGCATGGGGCAAATGGGATGAGGTTCAATAAGACCAAATGCTGGGTCCTGCATTTTGGTCACAACAACCCCTTGCAGTGCTACAGGCTTGGGGAAGAGTGGCTGGAAAGCTGCCCAGCAGAAAAGGAACTGGGGGTATTGGTGGACAGCCAGTTTAACATGATCCAGCAGTGTGCCCAGGTGACCAAGAAGGCCAACAGCATCCTGGACTGTATCAGGAATAGTGTGGCTAGCAGGAGTAGGGAAGTGATTGTGCCTCTGTACTTAGCACTGGTGAGGCCTCACCTTGAGCACTGTGTTCAGTTCTGGGCCCCTCACTACAAGAAGGACGTTGAAGTGCTGGAGTGTGTGCAGAGGAGAGCTACCAAGCTGGTGAGGGGTCTGGAGAACAAGTCCTATGAGAAGAGGCTGAGGGAAATAGGCACGTTTAGTTTGGAAAAGGGTTTGAGAGGAAACCTCATTGCCCTCTACAACTACCTGAAAGGAGGTTGTAGAGAAGTGGGTGTTGGCCTCTTCTCCNCTCAACACCACATCTAATCTGCTCTTAAACACAGTCAGGGAGGGTGACTCCACCACCTCCCTGGGCAGCCCATTCCACTGACTGACCACTCTCTCCGTGAAAATTTTTTTCCTAATGTCTAGCCTAAACCTACCCTGCTGCAGCTTGCAGCCATTCCCTCTTGTCCTGTCGCTCATTGCCTGTGAGAAGAGACCAGCACCAATCTCTCTACAGTGCCCTTTCAAGCAGTTGTAGAGAGTGATGAGGTCTCCCCTCAGTCTCCTCTTCCTCAGACTAAACAACCCCAACTCCCTCAATCGAACCTCATAAGCCTTGTTCTCCAGGCCTCTCACCAGCTTTGTTGCCCTCCTCTGTACTCGCTCCAGCACCTCAATATCTCTCTTGTGCTGAGGTGCCCAGAACTGGACACAATATTTATTTATTATGATTCTATGATTTATCTGGGCTGCCCAGTTCAAGGACAGGGAACTGCTGGAGAGAATACAGCGGAGGTTACAAAGTCAATCAGGGGACTAGGACACCTCTCTGATGAGAAAAGGCTGAGGGACCTGCGTCTTTTTAGTCTGGCCAACAGAAGACTGAGGGGGGATTTTATCAATGCTTATAAATACGTAAAGGATGGGTGTCAAGAGGATGAGGCCAGACTCTTTTCAGTGGTACCCAGAAACAGGACAAGGGTCTCAGGCACAAACTGGAACACAGGAAATTCTATCTGAACATAAAGAAAATTTCTTTCCTGCGAGGGTGGCAGAGCCCTGGAGACGTTGGCTGCCCAGAGACAGAATGGAGTCTCCGTCTCTGGAGACATTCAAAATTCTCCTGGACACGTTCCTGTCCAACCTGCTCTGCGTGACCCTGCTTTGGCAGGAGGCTGGAGGAGATGACCTTCAGAGGTCACTTCCAATCCCTGCTGTTTTGTGATACTGTGATTCTGTGATCATGGTGCTGGCTCACCAGGCCTTCCTTGAATGGTTTTTTTTCTTACTGAACCGAAGACTGGGACCCACCAGTTTTGAAAGCCGTACCTGTACAGTTGATGTAACAAATACCATGTTACATGTTACCATGTAACAGAAAATAAAAGCAGAAATAGGATGTGAGGAATGGACAGCCATCAGTCAGTCATTAGTTGAAGCATAATAACTGGAAGCCATTTGGAAGAGAATTCACCAAGAAGTGGTGTTCTCTTCTTTTCCTTCTACTAGTGCAAGAAGGGAGAGAAAATGGGAAAGAAACATTGGGGAAGGAAAAAAAGAAGGAAGGTATGAGCAATTTTATTTTGAAAATAATAATAAGAAAACTTTAAAAAGGTGAAAAATTTGTGTGGGAATCTTTAATTCATGAAGATATTCTTCCATGAAAATGCATTGAGTTACTGCTAGAAACTTCCTGACAAAGTCTACTTTTTGAGAACAGAGCCAAATGGAGATACTGTCCCATTTCATGCATCCTAAAGACAACAGACTAAATGCATCTTTTGCAGGGAGGTTATGTGCAGTGCTGTGCCATGACAGTTAACATGCATCTAGCTGCAGAGCTCCAGATTTGATCCTTAGAAGTAATCCTACAGAATCAATTCTCCACAAACAGGAATCCTTCATTGCTGTTTCTATCTGATGACACAATCAACATGCTTATTTGAATAGGATAGAATCATTCAATACATACCTAACATTTGGTACATTAGTAATATTTCCTCCTGCTTTAAGTGGAAAAACTGGAATCTTATTTTTACATTTCTTGGAGGTACTTTTAAATGTAGCTAGAGGGCAGGGGAAGGCACTTTCCCCTGAGCACTACATGTGCTGCCCTTGCCCCACATCCCCCATCATACTTATAGGTGGGTTTCCACTGACCTTGTACTGTCACACTCACCCCACAGTCCAGTTGTAGAGCTCTGTGAGTTTGCTCCCATCAACAGACTTGCAGGAAAGGTGTCCTGTGAACACTTGGAAGCCTATTTGGAATGCGAGATAACTTCCATACTGTAACCCAGGTCTCCAGCAATTTGGCTGTGCACCATGCCACACAAGGATCATCCTGAAAATCTGTCTTTCCTTCACAGCCCAAGCCAGGATCCTTCTCCTCTGTGTTCATGTTCATGGCATGAGGTATCAGTTATTAAATTTACAGAAGGCTTTTATTTGGCATTTTGCAAAACTGGCCTGAGCTAGTGTTTGGCTTTTCAACTTTCCCTGTCTTTGCCAAGGGGATGGACCTAAATACTGGCATCCCTCTCATTTACAAAAGTTGTGAAGCATTTTTAGGGTGGCAGGAATGTTACTGCTCTGTAAACATCAGATGTTAAGGTATTACTTTTAATTCTCACTCTGCTTCTTCTGTGCACAGTTCTGTACTTACAAAATAAGATTTTGTCTCATTTACCCTGATTGGAAAAGAGCTCATTTAAATCCTGAAGTTTTTTCAGTGCCAGAAGTCAGGTCTTTGGCAGGATGTTATTAATGTCAGGTTCTCTGGGACCTCCCATGGAAGACTAATATTGCACACAATTTACCTGAGGAGATTTGATTCTAAACCCATGTGACCTCAGTCGGTTTTTTACTTTTTATCTGTAAGTGAAAGCTGTGAAAGTTTTCTTTAGTACTGTTGGTACTGCAGGAGACTTTTTCAAGAAGATGAGCAGCCCTTCCATTTAAACAGTCTATTGGGAACTATGGCAGAGAGACTCCTGCTTCTGCATCTCTTTTTATTTATGCACTAACAGGAAAACATAAAAAATAATATTTCAAGGAGGAACTCTTAAAAGCACAAGAGAAAGCCATCCCCAGGTTCCATAAAATGAGCCAATGGGGAAGAAGACCATCCTGGCTAAATAGAGAGCTTAGGCTGGACCTCAGGAATAAAAGGAAAGTTTATGGAAAAGGGAGTTGGTAACTTATGAGGAGTACCAAGATATAGCGAGGCTATGCAAGGGGGAAATTAGAAGGGCCAAAGCTCAAGCAGAGCTGAACTTGGCCACTACAGTTAAAGATAAAAAGAAAGGTTCTTTCAGTATATCAATAGTAAAAGGAAGACAAGGGAAAATGTAGGCCCACTGACGAATGAGGTGGGCACCTTAGTGGAAAAAGACAGAGAAGGTGGAGTTACTGAATGCCTTCTTTGCTTCAGTCTTCACTGCTAAAACTGTCCTCCATGAATCCCAGACCCTGGAGACAAGGGGGAAGATCTGGAGAGAGGAAGGTTTTCCCTTTGCAAAGGAGGACTGGGTTAGAGACCACTTGGCCAAACTAGACATCCATAAGTCCATGGGCCCTGATGGGATGCACCCTCAAGTGCTGAGAGAACTTGCAGATGTTACTGCTGGGCCACTCTCCATCATCTTTGAAAGGTCATGGAGAACAGGAGAGGTGCCTGAGGACTGGAGAAAGACCAGAGTAATATTTGCCTACAAAAACGGCAAGAAGGGGGACCCAGGGAACTACAGGTTGACTAGTTTCACTTCCATCTCTGGGAAGGTAATGGAGCAACTTGTTCTAGATGTCATCTCCAAACATCTTAAAGAACAGGAAATCCTTGGAAGCGGTCAACACAGGTTTACCAAGGCTAAATCATGCTTGACCAATCTGATAGCCTTATATGACGTTATAACTGGACGGCTGGATGAGGGGAGAGCAGCAGATGTCATCTGCCTTGGCTTCAGCAAGGCTTTTGACACTGTCTCCCATAACAGCCTCATTAGGAAACTGAGGAAGCATGGGCTAGAGGAGGGGGCTTTTGACACTGTCTCCCATAACATCCTCATTAGGAAACTGAGGAAGCATGGGATAGAGGAGGGGGCAGTGAGGTGGCCTGAGAACTGGCTGTGTGTCAGGACTCAGAGGGTTGTAACTGATAGCACAGGGTCACACTGGAGGCCTGTAAGCAGTGGTGTCCCCCAAGGGTCAATACTCGGTCCAGACTTGTTCAACATATTCATCGATGACCTGGATGAGGGGACAAAGTGTATCTATCTTCAGCAAGTTTGCTGACAATACCAAACTGGGAGGGATGGCTGACACTCCAGAGGGTTGTGCCGCCATCCAGTGTGACCCAGACAGGCTGGAGAGCTGGGCAGAGAAGAACATAATGAGGTTCAACAAGGGCAAGCACAGGGTCCTGCACCTGGGGAGGAAGAATGCCAGGCACCAATACTTGTTAGGGGTGGACCTGCTGGAAAGCATTTCTGAGGAGAAGGATCTGGGGGTCCTGGTAGATAGCAAACTATCCATGAGCCAGCAATGTGCCCTTGTTGCCAAGAGGGCCAATGGAACACTGGGCTGCATAGGGAAGAGTGTGGCCAGTAGGTCGAGGGGGTTCATTCTCCCCCTCTACTCTGCCCAATTGAAGCCACAACTGAATACTGCATCCAGTTCTGGGCTCCCCAGTTCAAGAGAGACTGGGATATACTGGAGAGAGTCCAGCATAGGGCAACAAAGATGATTAAGGGACTGTAGCATCTCCCTCATGAGGAAAGGCAGAGAGAGCTGGGACTCTTTAGCCTGGCAAGAGGAGGCTGAGGGGGACCTTATTAATGCTTATAAGTATCTGAAGGGTGGGTTGAAGGAGGATGGAGCTGGACTCTTTTCAGTGGTACCAAGTGACAGGATGAGGAGCAATGGGCATAAGCTGGAACATGGGAATTTCCATTCCAATATGAGGAGAAACTTCTTTACAGTGAGAGTGACAGAGCCCTGGAACAGGCTGCCCTGGGAAGTTGTGGAGTCCCCTTCTCTGGAGACCTTCAAGACCCACATGGATGCAGTCCTGAGTAATGTGCTCTAGGCAATCCTACTTTAGCAGGGGAGTTGGACTAGATGATCTCTAGAGGGCCCTTCCAACTCTGACAACTCCATGATTCTGTGAAAAGTTGATGTTTTTCTGACAAATCCTTTAGAGTTAATCTGTTTTATTTTACTTGCTGGTTTTGGAAGAATTGAATCCCTATCTACTCAGTTCTTGCTTATGCTGTATCAATGCTTATTGATATTTTAAGACATTTCAAAATATGCTTGATTTCCAACTACAAATAGAAGAAAAACGATGCTGGAAAGGAGATCACAGATTTGAGCACTTCTACTCTCAATTCTCCCACTCACACATCTATGCCCTACTGCTGGTCTGTAAGTTATTGATAGGGTATCCCAGGGACTCTAAACACCTATCTGAAAAGAAAAGAGAGATTTCTATCCATTCAGGATAGCAATAATGAAAAAAATAAGACAGTGACAAAAATAAAAAGTCCTCATAGCAAGAAAGTCTGAGAAGCTGTAAGGTAAAAACATCAATGTATGTTCTACCACCTTTTCCTTCACCAGCTTTTTTATTTGTTTTTTAATTGCAGTAGCTGTAATGTGAAATGCTTATTTGAGTCTATTTGACCAGAACTGTAATGCATTTAATCCAGATATTGTCTCTCCTGGCTGCTGCAGAACATACAGTTGTGATCCATAGCTCAGAAGTTGCAGCTTGGACAGCCCAAGGATGAGCAGTAAGGATGAGCTCAGGCTAACTTGAAAGGAAAACTATCTCACCCAGCAATCTGCAGATGCTGTCAAAACCCAAAGTTTTGCCATTTTGATTCACTGTTGGAGAGTAGATGAAAAAAAAAAAAAAAAAAGGTCTGGATAGCTTGCCTAGGGTGGGTTTAGCATTTGGTACTGTAAGCATCCTCAAAAGCCTTTATAGGCTTTAAATGCTGAGAATAAGGAGCAACCCTTTTCAGTGTGTTTCCAAATGTTTATCTGGTAAGGGCAGAACAACCATCCAGTTTGATGCTGAAATCCACCCTTAAATCCACCCTCTGATGTCGTACAACTTTTCCTCTGCACCCAGGTTGGAAGGGACATCTGGAAGCCTCCAGATCTGCCCTCCCTTTGGAACAGGACCAGGATCAGGTCTATCATGGTTTTGTCTAGCCAAATCTTGAAACTTTGCAAAACCGGACAGCCCAGCACCTCACTGGATCTTTAAACACCCATCACCTTTTTCAAACAAAGAAGCTAGAAGTGACTCTACCCTAAAAAGGCTAAAAGTCAAAGAGCCCTAAACAAATAAATCTCTTGGAAATTAGGATGTGTGTCAATGTAGCCAACTGAATTCCTCATTAATTTTTCACAGAGTAGCCCAAGAGATGGGAAAGCAAAAGATTGCTTTTTAATGGACACTGGAGACTTTTTTTGCAGGTGTCTTCTCTATAGGAAGAATTGAGACATGATTGTAACCCAATACAATGCCTCCGGAAATCTTCCTAGGGATTCTTTAAAAAAAATATTCAAAGAAATTAAGAAATTCTTTCGTGGCAGGTAGGCTATTTAAAAGCTGTACTGGGGGAGGAGCAAAGGAATAAATGGATAGAAAAGCTTTGAAAGAAAGCTCAATAAATATTGGAGATCATCATTATACGCAAAGAACACACTGAATCCTCAATGCCTTTCTGTTGCATCTCTGTTTCCTGGTGACTCAGACCAAGAAGTTTGGCTGTTACTAATTTCCAGGCCTGTTTGATAAATAAATATGCTCTGAGTTTAACAGATTTCACTAGAAATAACATATCCTATGTACCACAAAGAAGTTCATGCTGTAAAACAGTAATGTCACGACCACAGGAAAGATTGCTTAATTAGCTCGTGATTGTTCTCAAATGCAATGGAAAAAGTGAGCTGACTGCAGTATGGTTATGTATATATTTCCCATAGTTACACGACCAAAAAATTTTAAGTGGTGAAGACTTCTAGATTGATTTATCTTTTTAAAATGATAGTTTATTTTATGCAAGCAATGTAAACTTTAAAAGCTACAAAATCCCCAAAAGTATGAGCCCTCCTAACTCCAGGGCAGAAGCCATGTGACAGAGTCAGGAGGAAGAATGCTTTGGGGAGGAGACAGTTACCAGGGGGACCTTTCCAAGTGCTGATCAAGATGAGTTCCTCTGTAAACATGTAAATCCTAGGAGCACCTCTATCTGTCATGGTCCTTTGGCCATGCCAGCACCTTCAGAGAGCAAAGTCAGCCGCATGCAGAGAAAATTCCATACCACTGCTATGGAAAATGGCTGCTTTCTGAAAGCTGGAACATGGCACATGGTTCTGCTATGGCTATGTTACTCCAGCAAGTTTTCTTTGGCTCCAGCAGGTGTTACCAGAATGCGTGCAATCTGGTTTTGGAGCGAGGAGATGCTTTTCATTAGAAGAATAGCCATTTCCTCCCACTCATGAGGCTGCTTGTGTAGAGTGAGCTGTTAGCAACAGCTTAGGCCAATCATTTATGGTATAGCTCAGCTTTTCACATATTCAACAAATACCCCTAAATATGGACTTGAATGTATTCACAAAAGGAGAAATTTCTATGCCCACTAGCAACTAACACCAGTGCCTAGTATTCCTCCTTGCCAGAAACCAGGCTTTATTTCTCATATGATCTTTACTGCCTTTCATTTCCAGACTTTGATTTTTGTTCAGGTTTTCTCCACCAGATTAATAGGGCCTTTAATACCTACTATTTCTTCCCTAAGAAGTTCTTACACCCTGTAATCAAGCGACTTTTTTATCTTCTCAAAAACAAGACTGAGCCCTTTACGAATTACTGCAAAGTATCTTCTTTCTAGAACTGTGCCCTGTCTTTCCAAAGATTGCATAATTATCCCTCATCCCAAAGAGCAGTCCCATTGAGGAGTCCTGTTAAATAAGGCATGACCAGGTTGCACAGTACTCCAAATAAATTGACCTCATTGTTTTGTTAGTGTCCAAGAGCTTTGACTCATGACCCCTTTTGGATTTAATCTGCTGTAGTCAAAGGGCTCCCTGTTGCCAGCTGTGTGCCCCAGCCCCCTGCCATAGGTACAGCAAGGTTACTACTTTACATCAGCTGTCAGCCAGGCACACTGCCCCGAGATGTAAATTTACACCCAGCATAACACCCTCTCTTAGAGACACTGCCACCAGAAAACCACTTTGGACAAGGTAGAGCCGTCATCACTGGTATGTTCCAGGTATCCTGTGGGTCAGGAATGCAGCAAATTATGTCTGTATGAAAGATTAAAGCCTTTAGAGCTTTGATTCGGCAAAGCAGTTACATACACATTTTACTTGTCAACATAAGGTTAATAAACAAAAGAGCTTAAGCATTTGGCAAAAGTTGAGCAGAGACATCGTTGCTGAAACCCAATAAAATTATCATGTAAGGTTTTTCCAAAACCCTGCAAGTTGATCAATGTATTCGATTTTAGGTCTTTATTTCAAGGAGTAGAGAAATATTTCAGAAAGCTGTCTCCTGGAGACCAGTCTCTCATTTACTGGGCAGGTGAAGTGCAGGACAGGACATTGTGCCAAAGTTGTCTGCCCAAAACACTCTTGAAAGATATTTATTTAATAAATGCAAGAAGCAACTATAGTGATCTTTCCCTTACCGGTTAGGGGGGATTAAATATCTGAGAAAAGAGCAATGCTTTTCACTTTTCTTGATATTTAATACTATTGAAGGGTTAAGAGGCTACAGCCAAGACCATGCTGAGTCCAGGGTTGTAGAAACATAGGAGACAACCCGTGGGACTCTCCTGGCACAAGAAAAGAAAGCTCGGACCAACAGATATGCCTAGCTATAGAACCATGGGTAGACTTTCATGCAAAAAGATTAACACAACTGAAACAGGATTCCTTCTGTGTAGGCACTTTGGAAAGTGCCACAATCCTGAGCACAATGGTTCATCAGAACACTGTTAAAGGCCTTACTAGAGGAGGGACAGTGTGATCCTAGACCCTGCTACAGCACACAGAGGAGTTGATTGTATGGTCATTGTGGCCGACACAAGGTCATAATACCACAAAAAGCAGCACTGTCCAAGCCATTAAACTCTCTTCTATACCAGAACGTTGCTGTCTGGGCAGCTAAAGCAGACATCACAGTTTCTACATTTGGCAGGAGACTTTCAAGCCAACCAACCAGCCAAGGATGAGCAGAGAAAAAAGATTTGTTGCACTCAAAGCAGAACACTGGTAAATTACCATATGAATCTTAGAACTGATTACTGAGACACTGGGAGCACCTGGATGGGAAGACCTGATTTAAAATCCAGTTTCCAGTCCAATCTGCACTTGGACCTTGGAGATCCAAATATGAAAGATAGTTGTGCTGCCAGATAAACACAGCCTGTCTTCTGCCATAATTGAGTTTCTGCCTCATCATCCAACAGAGAAATGACTCAGCGCCACTTATGGGAGGAAAGTGTTGTTTTTCTCTTCAGTCATTTCCTCCAGATCCACTGTCATGAAGAAAAGAAAAAAAAAAGGAATTTACTCTAATGTTTTAAAAATTCGTTTCATCCTATTTCTAGGATAGTAGTTACATCCTTCTAACCAGAGACAAGTCATTATGGTAGATATGGTTGGTGAGTGAGCTCAGCCCAGGGAAAGAATGTGTTATTATTGCTCTATCTTAATTGTCTACTTTTTGACAAAACAGAAATATGCTGTGAGAAATAATGGCTTTTTAAAGAAGTTTCCACTCTTCTGGAAAGCTGAAATATTCCCAACCAGCTCTGCTTAGAGTAGAATTTATTGACCTATAGCTTTTCCACCTGTGTTGATCTATCAAAGCTTTGCCTCTTTTTAGTCAATCAAAACCATCTCTTATTTTATTATGCAAATGTGTGGGGAGTAAAAGGACTCTAATATCTGAGAGAATTTAAACTCTACCAAGTAATTTTTGTCTCTCCAAAGCAATATAAATACAGACCCACTCACACATACACTTTTTTTGCTATATTATATGCGTACTAATGACATTTTAATCACTTGATTAAAAACTTTTTTCTTCTCATCTGCAAGGAAAATACCTTCTCCAAAACATTTTGGAACCTTAAATATAAAAGTACACGAAAAAGGGACGTTCAATATAATGCTACCATGTGAGCAAGCTGCTACCATTTATACCTTGCCTGAAATGCTGCTCTTCACCTGGGTTTTATAATACACATCCTTATTTCCGTCCCCTCTGATCACTTAGAGTCCATTAGCTGATTTCAGTCCAAGTTGAAAAGACACCTAAAAGAAAAATTAAAATCTCCTATGTGCACAGTAAAAATAGTCGGCCATACCGCAGAGAGCAGCACTTAAGGAGGCCCTTGTGGGGAGACAGGCACAACGTCATCCGCTGGTGTCCTCCCTTGGAGGTGGCAGGCAGACAACTGAACAGCACGTGTGTAGTGGCCAGTCCATTTAGCAATGTCCTGGACTAGCCTTGGCTGTTTCTGCAGTAGCACAGCTGTCCCTGAGGCCACAACGGGGAGAACTTATTGTTGTGGAATAGAAACCAGTTTTGCCATAGTTCTGCTGCTGCCCGTGTGGAGTGAGATGACAACAGATGGCCCAAAAGCATGGCTAACACTCACTGATAAGGTCCTTATCAGTGGGAAACAGAGGGAAAAATCTGTGACCAAGGAAATGAAAAACACTATGACAACAGAGTCGTGGGCCGTCAGCTGGGAAAGGATGGTGGCTGGTCAGCCAAGGAGCACCATGGAAACACGATCCAGATCACTATATACAAACACAGAGTTTCCCACAGGAAACCAGGTTTCTGCCAGACTAAGTGAAGTCCGTCTCATGAAGGAGTCCCTTGCTAACAGGAAGGGGACTGAGACCCTTGAGACAACAGGGGCTTGAGACACCACCTTGGGCACAGAAGATCTGAAGACCCTTGATTTAGGTGCTTTACACCAGGACAAGAGAGAACAGAAAGAAGTGTCACTACACACAAGATTGCTTGCTGAGGGATGGGGAGCATGAACATTCAGCAGGGCAGATGCAATGTCCAGATATAGCCTTTCCAGGAAGAATTACATTCCCCCACCACACAAGTTATTTGCAGCTATGAAAACGTGTCCATTTTTGTAGGGGACAAAAAGATGCATATATTTCACTAACATCTCAGAAGAGAATCTCTCTCATTCCTGATGTTAGGTGACTGCTGTTCAAAAATCTGGGTGAGATATACCCATCCTTCTAGTCACATACTGCCACTCCCTAACATAAAGCATGTATGCAAACTGGATTCATCAGAACTGATCCTGTGCTCCTGCTTTCACAGATATTCATCCTTCCTCCAACTAGTCTACACTTCCCTCTCTCCCACTCACTCCTCCTCCCAACAACAGTAAGCACAAAATGATAAGAAAAAATACCCACTACAACACAACATATAAAACAACAGAGCAACTTAACCAGACCAGATGGCATCCACAAGAAACTGAAATACAAGCACGCATCAATTACTGCAATATTCAGCCCTCATAAACTTTCAATAATTATTCTCACATAAAAAAGATCCTACATTCTGCATCCTAATTAATTTTCACATTTGTGTAAAACCTCTTCCAAGAACAAGAAAAAATATTAAAGGAACACTTGCTCTTGTTTTTTCCTCAACTGACTGAAAGAAAATTCTAGTTTTTCTATTCCAGAAGAGTACTTGAAATCCCTTCTCAGTTTTTGTAATTAATTTAAAGGAGGGCTGACTTTACCCACCGGCATGCTTTTTCTCTGGAAGGGGTCCTAGACACTCAGATAAGCATAAAATTTGCTTTTGCTTGGGATTAAATGTGAAGTAAGGAATGGAAAAAGGGAACTTGAATGGAACAGCAAGATCCCAAGCCAAACTGCAGAGAAAAACAGAGTTTTTCAAATAACTGATCTGTTGACTCTGTAACTGAAATGAGGAGATGGGAAGTGGGAAGACTTTCAGGATGAAATCTCAGCTATACTGAAAATCCAAGTGATTTTGGTGAGGCTGAATGCAGCCTTTACACTGGCATTGCTTCCTGCCCCAGCTTCAGTGATTCTGAATCTACATCAGTGGGGACCAGAAATACCTGGGAGATTTGTAATGGCCTACACAGAAATACCCTACCCTGCAAATGTTTGGGCTGGAATCTGTCCTTAACCCAGGTAGTGTTCAGAAAACAGTGGCAGGCAGAGATCTGTTAGAGCCAAGGGAAACCTCCCCTGGAACCAGGCCTTAAAAGACCAAATGCTCACTTGGAAGAAGATTAGAAACAAAGGGATGTGTTTATTGGCCATGAAATGTCTCCTAAGCGTGGGCAGGAGATAAAATGGGTCTGTCCCAAAGCAGATGAAGGTTTTTGGAAAGAGGGCAGGAGAGCGGCATATGGAAAGGATTCAGTGACTAGCCCTGGAGCAGCACAGTGCCATGATCCTCAACTCAACCATAGCCAAGCACCCACCTGCATTGCATCAAGGTACACATCTGCTGTGTGCAAAGACCATGAGAAACAGTATGTAGGATGGGACTGTTATCTAATAATGAGGGACCTGAACAGGCTGGAGAGGTGGGCCCAGGTGAACCTCATGAGGTTCAACAAGAGCAAGTGCAGGGTTCTGCAGCTGGGTCAGAGCAATCCTCACTAGGGAGGATACAGCCTAGGGGATGAGAAGCCCTGAGGAAAGGGACTTGGGGGTACTAATGGATGAGAAGCTGGACATGATCAGGCAGTGTGCACGTGCAGCCCAGAAGGCCAATCACACCCTGGGCTGCATCAAAAGGTGTGTTGCCAGCAGATCCAGAGAGGTGATTCTGCCACTCTGCTCTGGTGAGACCTCACCTGGAGTACTGTGTGCAGGTCTGGAGCCCTCAAGATAAGAAGGACATGGACCTGATGGAGTGGGTCCAGAGGAGGCCACGAAAATTCTCAGGGGGTTGGAGCACCTTTGCTATGAGGACAGACTGAGAGAACTGGGAAGACCAAGGAGCAGCCTTCCAGTACCTGAAGGGGGCCTACAGGTGATTGTGTCAGTTTATTGTGCATGTCAGTGAGTGATGGGGAAATTTCTGCTCTGGATTGTGCTCAGGCATGTTAATCAAATTAGGCTTATAGCAAGGATTCAGCAGTGTTATAGATACTTTGTCAGTGCTTGCAGTTAGGGTATCAGCTATGCATAAATCATCTCTTCCCATTTGACTACCCAAACAGTGTCTTGGGAACATAGTAATTACAGCAACGAACAAACAAATGGGGGACTTCCTTGAAGGTAAGACTCATTAATTTTGGCACAATACGTATTGGCAAGCATGTCTTTTCAGTGCCAGTGTCAGACTGTTCTGCACTGTCACACACAAGAACACAGTCCAGGCAGTGGGTCCTTTGGCATCTAGTTTCAGTACGAAAACCTACTGCTGGCTTCCCACTGATCTTGATGGGATCTTTCATCCCTATGCCACGTACCATAGCACTTGAGTGTTGGTCCTCCATACACGTAAGCAAGCTGGACTCCCTCCAAGACTGTGGTCTGAGCTTTCATGGTCCTGACACTCCTGCCTCAAGAACCAGCAAGACAACTGATGGGAGAACAGAATGATCCCTGCAACTTGTGGCTTTCCCCTTGCTCTTCTCTCTTTTACTTGTAATTCATCAGCTGAACAAAGTTGGTCTCCATCTCCTCCCAATCCAAGATCTCAGGCATCCACTTTCAAAGGAAACGTCTGTCCCAAAGGAAAGGTCACAGCTGGACCGTGGGGGTGTAGGGGACAGCACAACACACAGCTGGCCCTCGTCAGGGCTTCCAGGTTTATTCTTTCCAGGCATAATTTAATCAAGGTTTAAGGTCCATGAATGTGGAATTAGGAGTCCCAAAACTAAATGGGACTTGGGATAGAGGCTTGCACAAGTAGGCTGCAACAAGGACTGGCATCTAGTTGTGAGAAGGTTTTATTCAGTATTACTTTTGCCAGTGCCTGCTAATTGGAAAAGCACACTCATATAGAGCCAGCCAATGCAATTAGAAATACAGGAAAAGCCTGATAGTTTTTCCATGCATGAAACATTAGGAAAATTAAGGCATTTCTCTCCAGTCCAAGTATTGAATATAATTATAGATAGCAGACAGTCTTAGTTGCTATAAAATATTGAAGTGCTTTTATATTGCTACTGCTATAGTTTACTATTTAGGGACAGGAGAAAGGTTGCCATTTAATGAAGTGAAATTTCACAGAACAATAGAAAGGAGCCCCATTACTACATAATACTGCTGCCCTTTCCTTTATTAGCCTGAAAGCACTTGCCAGATGAACAGAAACAGGTTTAAACTTGCTTGATTATTTCTATAATGCTAATTTGCCCATAACAGCTAACCCTTTAGGTAATCTCTGCTTGGAAGAGAGATTCCTATCTAACAATTTCTAGCATAGTTTAGTTTCTCAGAGTTTCAAGTGGCTCTCATGGTATGGCCAGGGCAGTCACGGGTCAAGGAAAATACATCACCCTGCAAGCATTTTCTCACAGTCAGGTCCTTGTCCTTCAGCTGTTGACATCAGGCAATACCTAAGAATTCAGTCACTGTCCAAAATCGCTCTGCCATCTCCTAGTTTTGCAGGTGAAAGCAAGTACCAGGGACACTGGTATATCTGTGACCCTGGGCAAGTCAGATGGACTGGAAACAGGTGATCAAGGTGGCCTGAGGACACAGACCCCAAAAGTCTCTGCGGTCCAACTTTCCTAGCTGTGAAGCAGTACCTTTTTATTTCAAACCTATGAATGAGAGGCATGTTGTTAAAGAACATGGACTTTCTAAGGGCAAATAATGATGGTCCTATTATAGAGCACAGGCAGGGAGAGCAGGTGAAATTGCCAAGGCTTGTCAAGTTCCCCTGCACGTTTAAAAAACGGCCAGACTGGGTGCTGAAGGACATGGTTTAGTGGTGGTTTTGACAATTACATTAATGGATGGACTTGATGATCTTAAAAGTGCTTTCCAACTTAGACAATTCTATGATTTTGTGTTACAACAAGGCATGGCATGACCAAGGATCTGCTGAGATGAGCAGATGTCAGGACACCCTTGTCCCCCCAAACAACAAAACAAAGAAACAACCAACCAAAAAAAAAAAAAGAAAGAAACAAACAAGCAAAATTAAATAAATAATAATAAAAAAAACCCCAAGCCAAACCAAAACTCTACTAAAAAAAAAGCAGTGACTCAAAAGCTAACAACAGAACTATATCTCACTTCTACAAGACGTCAAACAAGGCCCTACACCCCTGCCCAAGAAGAGTCAATCACAGTGTGCAGCACTTTCCTGAATCTGCCACTCTGAGCAGCAGTTCCCTTTGAGGGGCAAAGGGGCACTTTCCCCTCCCTCGTTCAGACGTGGGGGCAAAAGGAGATAGGCAGGCACCTCCTCTGCCCCAGGAAGGGAACCAGCAGACATCTGGCACTCAGGACCTACTAGGTGCAGAGACAAAAGCAGGCCAGTAGGATGCTCCTAGTATCCTACAAGAAGGCTAACTATGACCCTTCCCAGGTTGCCACAGCTGCCATGTGATGATTTCCTGGCCCAGATAGATGGGCACAGGATCTTACTGTAGGAACCCAAGAGGACCAATCCAAATGGTCAGCAGCACAGCCCCATTTGTTTATTCAGATTACACTGTTTTATTCATTGTGCTCCACTGAGTTGGCTATGTATTTTTTACTTCCTTAGCTCACAGTATGACTTTCAATTCAAAAGGAAAGCACCAATTTCTCCAGAAGCAGTACCTGCAATTGTACCTTACTACAGCTTTGTATCCAAACTGTTAGAAAAAGTAAAGGAGTAAAGGTCAGCCTCTGAAGTTTAGCACTTCCAAAGCCTATCAGAAAAAGCTGCCTAGGCTAATGATAAACCTAAATATAATTTGTTCCAAGCCTTGAAGGAAAAAAAAAAACCAACAAAAACCGGATACAAGAATAGACTAAGATAGTATTTAATGATACCTTTGCTGACAGACTATCTTGAAGAGATAAGACCTGGCTACAGTTATGGGTTTTGCTCTACTAAAATTATTACAAAGAGTCATATGCAAAAGCAGAAGACATCACTAATACCCTTTGATTATCAGGATTAAAGAACTGTTCTTACAACACAAGGCCTCGTTATCTCTTTTGTACTCACAGCCTCTGCAAAACAGACAGCTAGCCAAAATGAAGTGAGATACATCTCATTCATGCATACAATTAACACACAGCAGATGCATATCCCAAGGGCTATTCAGGGCACTGTCTTCCACTGTTTCAACATTTCCACTTACCTTATTCATGTTACCTTAACAAGTAAAAGACTCCAAAATCTTTACATCCAGTAGAGATCTCTACATCCAGTTGAACCGTCCAGCCCAGCATCCTCTTGTAATGACATCCTAATCACTCAGTAAATACACATCTCAATACAACCAATTAATACATATCAAATCTTTATTTCATTGCTATCCAATTAACAAAACCTAAAGGCTATTTCTTTCAGGAAATGATCACTGCTATTTCCCTTTGTGCTAAGTCAATAAATAAAAAAATCCCCAAATAAATATATAAACACCCACACACCCAACAAAATTAAATAAAATTTACAGGTGGTCAGAGCTCTTGGGGTACAGTGCCAATACAGTTTCTCTGCGCCACTCCAGATGATCTTTATCAAGTCAACAACCTAGATTGTGGGGTGGATTTAAAAGGCTACATTCAAGTAGGCTAAGTTTGTACTGGAAATGTCACTGTAGACAATGTTCTGTAAGTCTTAAAAAGTCTGAAATATGGAGAACATGTTGTGCAAACAACACATTCTGCAAAAGTACTGGGTTCAGGGAGTGGAACTTTAGAAGAGTTGCACAGGGAAGTCCTAGCTTTTAGCCTAATAAGAAAATGACGGAGGGATATAAAGGTGTGGCCAAGGGTCAGGTCACAGGTCTACAAGCCTTTTGAACAACTTTATGCTCTATTTCCTAGGCCTTTTTCACCAGAACTTTGGGAAAGATCTTCTTTTCTGCTGCTTATGATGTTGATACCTTCCAGAAGAGTCCAAGGACCTGTTTTAGAAGTTAGACAAAGCCTTTGCTCTGCCCTTATTACAAATCTCCTGTTACATGGTGGGTCAACACCTCTGCACAGATTTCTTTCTAAGAGAAATGCCTTGAGCATATAGAGGAGTAAACCAAGTTGATTTACAAGTATGTTAGCCCAAAATCAAAGGAGAGGATTATTTCTTGAAGATTATCTTCTGGATGGAAAACAGAGCCAGATGGAAAGCAGTTGCCAGAGCAACTGGGTTTGCCACAGAGAGCGTTAACTTTAGGAGCAATCATCTTTCCTGTAATGAAGCAGATATTTTGTAGTTGTCAAGAAAAAAAACATGCTCTGGAATATCAAAAACATTAATAAAATAATTTCCACACTCCATTAGGGATGTAGCCATGGTAAATAATGAGTTTATTTTGTTTTCTCCTACTGGCAAATTGCCTTTTAAATTTTAATCACTTCTCTAAAGCAGCTGCCAGAGTTCGTTTTCTGTAATGCATTTATATACTGTATATTAATTTTATTGCCAGTTTTGATACATATAAAATGGCAATGCATTAAAAATATAAATAAAGCACAGTCGCATGCCTGCTGGAATACAAAACACAGCAATGATATCATCAATACATCAAAGGAGATCTGGGAGTGCTCTACTTCCTAGCAAGCATTTCTCCTGAGAAAGCAAAGCAGATTTAGTCAGAGCTGAGCACAAGTAAAGTTTCTGTGCTGGACTTCAAATACATTATGAAACATAACAAACAACTTTCTACACTAAAAACACCTCATGTTGTGCTTTGGCAAATGAGACACATTGATATGTAGAAATGTTGAAAACCTGCATAAAAGACTACATTTATCCTTCTGCTCCATAATAGAAGTTATTCTGATTGAGTTGCCTTTGTAAAGCACATGACATAAGTGACTATACGCTTTCCCAGGCAACTTGTCTGATAAATCCATCCACGGGCATGTCCTCAGGGTAGTTAAGTATTTACAAATACTGGCATCACTGGAATTTGTGTCACTGATGTTCTATTTACCTTTATAAATCGAGTTTGCAGGCGATGATAGTGTGAATAACAAATCTCACACACAGGGATGGAGACACATGACTGTTCAAACAAGCTTTCCAAAGCACACCAATGAGCACCCGTCCCTGCCACACCCAGGGCAGCAGCTCAGTACATAGCTGATGCCCAGGGACATTGTAGATAGTGTAGATACAAACAGATGCCACTTGGAAGGCACCATTTGAACATGGATCAAGGCAGATCTGCAGAGACACATGGCTTAATTAAAAATTGCATCTTTTTCTTAGATTGCTTTTGGCAATTTAAACATGCCAAGGAAGAGAATGGTAAAAAACACAACAAAAACAAACAAAAAAAAAAATCCCAAACAACTTCACCACTTCTATGCTAATAGAAACTGCAAAATCTAGAGATATTTGAGCATTCAACTTCAAAGACAGAAATAGGTTGCCTCCACAAATGTGCCAGGGTTGGATGGGATTTTGGATTCTTGAATGCCTCCTTTACAAATGTTATCTCAGCATGTTCGCCCATCCTGGGTACAGCTTTATATATCTTTCATGCTTTGTCCGTCACTCTTTGCAGGACTGTGTGTAACAAGTGAGAGTGTTTTCTGGCCCAGTATGAGTTCACTGAGTGGCACGCTCTCTTCCTGGCCCCGGGGTTAAATTACACAGAATCATAGAATCCTTGGAGTCAGAAGGACCTTAAAGTTCATTGAGTTCCAGTCCTCTGCCATGGGCAGGGACACACAGCCTGAAATATTTGTATGCTGCAGGACAAACCTTTCTCAGACAGAACTGAAAACTGCACAGGGCTATACAGGAACTGGAAAACATGCTAGAGCCATAATTCTTTCCTCAAGCAAATGGCAAAAAATGTGAACAGAAAAAAAAATATTAAAAAAAAATAAAAGAAACCCAGAAAAGTATCAGGAACAGATTTAATGGAAGAGGAAAATGTATATCCCTCAAGGAAGTATTGTAAAACTAAAACTAAATACACTGCCTTTAAAGAAGATATTGGAAACTCTTGTAATGTAGTCAACCAAATATCTATGGAAATGTCTTTACATTAGAGAACAGCTTCTAATAATGACGGGAAATGCATCTAACAGGCATACCCACCCCCTCTAAGGGGCCTCTGCTTTCTGCAAATGTTGACATATTTGGGGAGCAAAGGGAAGCCAGGGCCACCAAGGCTCCCAGATAAGTTCCCTGATGACAAGGGAAGCAGCAGCACATGGAAAATCTCCTTATGGGAGAGGGTGCAAGTGAGGCTTGTCTAAACAAAAGAGGAAAAGGAAAAGAGATAAAGCAAAAATTTAAGGAACCTCTGAGTGGGAGAAGAGTAAGGGTGAAGGAGAAAGCATCTGTACATGGTTTTCTGTATAATATCTTCAGTTCCCCAGCATCTGGGAGCCTGGACAGTCCTCCATTTCTGACAGCCAATAGAGGATGTCAGCACATGAAATTCATAGAAGACACTGTCACAGTAACAAGAGCAGCATTAAGAAAATGTGTATTGTCACTCAGACTCACAGGTTTGGGGATGCAAGGACCCACCAAGGTGAAAGCAGTTGAGAAGAGAGCCTGTCCCACCACTGAAGTACTCCTACAACCCCTGAGTAGAAAGATTCTTGCCCACCTACTGGAGTTGAAGCAGGATTTTCCTTTGAGATAATGCAGTGACAACATTGCTCACACAGCTTCTACTCCCCAGTAGCCCTGGTATGCTGCTCATCTGAGTCCCTGGAGACTCAAGGGACTTAAGATGAGACCAACAAGTAGAGGCAAGTTTCACAGTCGAGGCACTCTATTCAGTAGTTCCTTATCTTGGTGTGGTGCCTGAAGGAGATGCCAGTATATGCGCCTCTTCTTACTTTCCTTCCTTTCCTGACTCTCCAGGCATAGACCTACTTTCTCTGCCCAAGGGATACAAGCAAGGCTGGAGAAGTTCCATAAAACCAGGTGTGGAATCCAGCATTTGTACTTGTTAAATTTTATGCCAATGATGATTTCCAAGGGCTCATATCTATCTAGATCCCTATTTAAGGCATCTTGTCCTTCAAGAGAGTCAACAGCACAATTTGGTATCATCAGCATACTTGCTAATGGTGAATTCAACTCCTGCATCCTGCATTGATGAATACATTGAACAGGACTGGCCCTAAGGAGCTGTAAGGAACACTGCTGGTCACATTGCCAGCCAGATGTAGCCCCATTCACTGCAACCATTTGAGCTCTGCTCTTCAGCCAGTTCTTCACCCAGCTTGCCATGTACCTGCTCATCTCACAGTTGGACAACTTGTCCAAGGATTTTGTGAGCAACAATATAAAAAGCATGACCTTAAGTGACCTTCTCGCAGAAGGATATCAAAAAGGACTTTACGTTTGTGAACCTGTGTTGACTGTGTCTGATGATTGGGTTGTTCTTTAAATGCCTTTCAATAGCACTCAGTATAATCTTCTCCATAATTTTCCAGGAACTGAGGTTAGACCAACAGGTCTGTAGTTTCCTGCATCTTCCCTCACAACCTTCTTGCAAATTGGAATAGCATTGGCTAGCTTCTAATCAGCAGGGACTTCCCCAGACCTGCCCTCTGCTCTTCCTGGAGAAGATTTCAGGACTTTGGAAAAAGCCCTTTGGGATCATCTGGACATAGGTAAAAAATATGTTGAGTTCTGATCTCAAAGCAATTTTACGGAAGTTTTGAAGAATGAGAGCATGACTGCTTTCAGATCTGGGCCAAGTTAAAGGACCTGGACTGCTTTCTACTAAGGTAGGGCCATATTAGGATGAGCATTGTGCATGATCTGTGCTTCTGTCACAGATATTCAGAGTAGAACATGTTAGACCTCTATTTCATTAGCCTAATCCACCCCTGCAACTGAAGTGCTGTCAATATCAACAGATAACAAGTATTTATCTGTTGCTTGATGATAATCCTTTAAGATATGCAAGGATCTTTACTTCCATGAAGAAAGTGAAACTGAATACACCAAGCTTAACCCAGTCACCAGAAGCTCTGTCTGTCTGAGGCCAGAAAGGGTTGCCATTACACAATTATGGACTATCAAGTGCATACTTCACTATGCCTGTAGTCTTTTTAATGCAGGAACAACAACGATTAAAAAGCCAAAACAAAGCAAAACCAAACCAAATCAACCTCCCCACACAACACCACACTCACCCTCCTTCAAGCTATTTTTTCTTTTGGCACAAAAGAAAAGCCCAATATAGATCTGAAAAGGTTTCTTCTTTCCTCTAAGCAAACATGCAGTACTAGAAGTTCTCCCTACAAAACTCACGCTTACGTTTTGGGGGCTTTCTGACATTCATTTCTCAGTTAAAAGAAGCTGAAAAATGAATTCCTAAAATAAAGCTCTAGTACTGTGGTCGCCCATAGATGCATTTGTTTCAACTCCCTCCTTAAATGAAGTTTCTCTGGAAAGAGCTGTAGTGTCAGCAGAATAAGGATCGTCCTTATCAAGGTAGCTGGTGAACTGCAGTATTTTACAAAGGAGAATACTGAGGTTTCATCGGAAAGATGAGTAACAGCAGCTGGAGGTGACAAAATACTGCATCACACTGTTCTAATTAATACCAGAACTGACACACCAACACATCATTCTGCAGCTCACCATGATTCTGAGTGGCTTAATATTTTTGCAGAGACTGTTCGAAGAAGAATGTTCAGCTAGCCTCTACAGCCATGAACTGATATGACCCTAGTTAATAATTGCCACCAGTTTGCTTGATGGGGTTTCTCTAAAAGCTTTTGCACTCTGCAGCCCATGATATTTGCATTGCTAGAACATCATGAGGAGAGTCATATCTAGCTGAGGAAGAATAAGAGAGAATTTATTACCTAATCCAAGGTAATTGGTTGGTTTAGGTATTACCTAAACCAAGAAGTGGTTTACAAAGTCTTAGGAGCTGAATTCAACTAGGCAAGAGGGAATACAGAGCTCCGTAGTGCTGAGC
>VZTM01001755.1:24836-41703 GCA_013400555.1 Jacana jacana | reverse complement strand
AACCAGGTGTGGAATCCAGCATTTGTACTTGTTAAATTTTATGCCAATGATGATTTCCAAGGGCTCATATCTATCTAGATCCCTATTTAAGGCATCTTGTCCTTCAAGAGAGTCAACAGCACAATTTGGTATCATCAGCATACTTGCTAATGGTGAATTCAACTCCTGCATCCTGCATTGATGAATACATTGAACAGGACTGGCCCTAAGGAGCTGTAAGGAACACTGCTGGTCACATTGCCAGCCAGATGTAGCCCCATTCACTGCAACCATTTGAGCTCTGCTCTTCAGCCAGTTCTTCACCCAGCTTGCCATGTACCTGCTCATCTCACAGTTGGACAACTTGTCCAAGGATTTTGTGAGCAACAATATAAAAAGCATGACCTTAAGTGACCTTCTCGCAGAAGGATATCAAAAAGGACTTTACGTTTGTGAACCTGTGTTGACTGTGTCTGATGATTGGGTTGTTCTTTAAATGCCTTTCAATAGCACTCAGTATAATCTTCTCCATAATTTTCCAGGAACTGAGGTTAGACCAACAGGTCTGTAGTTTCCTGCATCTTCCCTCACAACCTTCTTGCAAATTGGAATAGCATTGGCTAGCTTCTAATCAGCAGGGACTTCCCCAGACCTGCCCTCTGCTCTTCCTGGAGAAGATTTCAGGACTTTGGAAAAAGCCCTTTGGGATCATCTGGACATAGGTAAAAAATATGTTGAGTTCTGATCTCAAAGCAATTTTACGGAAGTTTTGAAGAATGAGAGCATGACTGCTTTCAGATCTGGGCCAAGTTAAAGGACCTGGACTGCTTTCTACTAAGGTAGGGCCATATTAGGATGAGCATTGTGCATGATCTGTGCTTCTGTCACAGATATTCAGAGTAGAACATGTTAGACCTCTATTTCATTAGCCTAATCCACCCCTGCAACTGAAGTGCTGTCAATATCAACAGATAACAAGTATTTATCTGTTGCTTGATGATAATCCTTTAAGATATGCAAGGATCTTTACTTCCATGAAGAAAGTGAAACTGAATACACCAAGCTTAACCCAGTCACCAGAAGCTCTGTCTGTCTGAGGCCAGAAAGGGTTGCCATTACACAATTATGGACTATCAAGTGCATACTTCACTATGCCTGTAGTCTTTTTAATGCAGGAACAACAACGATTAAAAAGCCAAAACAAAGCAAAACCAAACCAAATCAACCTCCCCACACAACACCACACTCACCCTCCTTCAAGCTATTTTTTCTTTTGGCACAAAAGAAAAGCCCAATATAGATCTGAAAAGGTTTCTTCTTTCCTCTAAGCAAACATGCAGTACTAGAAGTTCTCCCTACAAAACTCACGCTTACGTTTTGGGGGCTTTCTGACATTCATTTCTCAGTTAAAAGAAGCTGAAAAATGAATTCCTAAAATAAAACTCTAGTACTGTGGTCGCCCATAGATGCATTTGTTTCAACTCCCTCCTTAAATGAAGTTTCTCTGGAAAGAGCTGTAGTGTCAGCAGAATAAGGATCGTCCTTATCAAGGTAGCTGGTGAACTGCAGTATTTTACAAAGGAGAATACTGAGGTTTCATCGGAAAGATGAGTAACAGCAGCTGGAGGTGACAAAATACTGCATCACACTGTTCTAATTAATACCAGAACTGACACACCAACACATCATTCTGCAGCTCACCATGATTCTGAGTGGCTTAATATTTTTGCAGAGACTGTTCGAAGAAGAATGTTCAGCTAGCCTCTACAGCCATGAACTGATATGACCCTAGTTAATAATTGCCACCAGTTTGCTTGATGGGGTTTCTCTAAAAGCTTTTGCACTCTGCAGCCCATGATATTTGCATTGCTAGAACATCATGAGGAGAGTCATATCTAGCTGAGGAAGAATAAGAGAGAATTTATTACCTAATCCAAGGTAATTGGTTGGTTTAGGTATTACCTAAACCAAGAAGTGGTTTACAAAGTCTTAGGAGCTGAATTCAACTAGGCAAGAGGGAATACAGAGCTCCGTAGTGCTGAGCACTACCCAGTTCAGAGAACCAGTTCCAAACTCGAAGATTTTTAAACCTGTGCCTATCAGGCTGTAGGGCTGTCCTGGTGATTTTATTTGGGGGATCTAAGAAGCAGCAATATTTTGTTAATCAATTAATACTAGAGCTGTTATAACTCTCCTACAGATGGTGACAGCTACCTAAACCATACAGACCAACTCTCTGAAATGTATTTAGTATCTGCTTATATGGCATGTTCAGCTTGTAACTACACTCCAGTCTTCTCCTCTTTGGGATTCACATATGTATCCTTGTAATGCCTAGGGTTAAACTAGGTTGCAGACAACGTTTTGATTCACATATTGCACTTGATTCAGACAACCCATATAGCCTCTGAGAAACTTTTGAGCCCCAACTCAAGTCTCTCAACACTCACTAAATACTCTATTAATACCTGGCACATAGCACAACACAAAGCATGAAGCTCCGGCAAGCTGTTTATTTCTTCTTTGACAGCAGCAAGCAAAAGAGCCATAGACCAAACAAAGTCCAGTTTTTACTGTGGCTGCTGTGACTGAGGTGTTCACTCAAACGGTCTGGTGGAAGAGGGGTACAGGACAGGTCTAGATGGTTCTTCATCAAAAAAGATAGAGATGTAAGAGGAATAGTAAAAGAGAGAAGCCATTAAACAACATGGGGGAAAAAAGAGACATAGGTATCCTCCATACTAGAAACCAGAGGAACAATGAGCAGAGTGGGAAGCAGCAGGGCAGCAGGCAAGGAAATCAAGAAGAGGAGAGTCCTATGGACATCCCAAACAAACAGCAGAGAATTGAGACAAATGGGAAACAACATCACAAGAGAGGACAGAACATTGGATGTGCTCAGACAATGTCATGGTGCTTCACTGCAACAGCAGAAGTTGCCAGAGAGCTTGGGATTTCTTCTTCCTTTGCAACAGATACCTTCCAAAACACCATTCATTTTTTGCACGGCAAGAGCTGTCGTCCTAGATAGCAATGAGGGCCTGAGTACTTAGGGAGATGTTAGCATCTTTTCCAAGAATCCCATCTCCAATAGAGGAAATAGGGAGGAAAATAACTCAACTGAATTAGTAAGGGATGGATAACAGTAAAGCTAACCCACTGTGCATAATAAGTAAAAAAAAGTTATTGCTGCATTGTTTGAAACAAGCCTCCTACCCCAGCGACAGCACAATCTTTTGAAAAACAGCCTTGCTGAACTCTTTGATTTTGTATTTAATTCCATAGCCCTATTTTGAAAACAATACCTCGCTATTAAACACTGCACAAAGCAGCTTGAATATAATTCTCCCCACAAATTGGGCAGGCTGGTTGAAGGAGTCAGCTTGACTCCACTGCTTTGATGCAGCAAGATAAATTTAGTTCCCCTAAGAAACTTTGCAGAACAATCAAGAGACACAACTTTGAGCTAAAGGAAGGTCACTAAGAGATCATCCAGACTGAGAAGCACGCACAAAAAAAGTGTCCTGCCTAACTCAGCATGCTCTCCTTCCCCAGCCCACCACAAGAAAGAAAGAGAGGCAGTAATTTCAGCTTTGGCTCCAGGGTGCTGGCACAAATACCACAATCATTCAGAGCAAAAGGGATGTATTGAGTGCGCAAGCAGCAACTTTGGCATAATTGCAGAAATCATTTTAAGGAGTTTGCCCCCTCACCCGCCAACCCCCGCCCCGTTGTGTCACCTCCAGCTGTTCTGTTTAAAAATTAGTCTAAGTATTATGGGCCTTGTGCAACAATAGTCTTAAGTGCAAGCATAGTGTGGCTATTAGCTGGGCACAAAAGCACCTTTAGAGTGCCTGTCTGTACTGACATACCACACCCACCTGCTCTGGTAACAACAGGCAGTCCAGTGATGGATTCCTTAGAGAGAAAATTAACACCCTCCTCCCCTCAATTTCTAGAAATGACTTTTCATTTAATCCCCCAAAGCAAAAGCACCCATGCTGGGAGAGTGAGCAATCAGAAATGCTTTGGATTTGAGATTCAAACTAAACACCTGGGTAACAGAGTCCAGTCAAGCAGTTACACTCATCCTTGCAAACTCCCACCCCAAGACTCAGCCAGACAGTTTAGGCCTGTCCAAATCGTTAGAAAGCATCTATCTCCAACTCCACTTGGAAAGTGCTATTTCTGCAGAAGGGTGCATACCCAAGACCCCAGGGACCAAGCATTTTCCCCTCAAAAACGGGCATATTCCAGATCTGGAAGTGATAACCTGAGTGGTAGCAACCTACAGAGTCATGAGAGGTTAGATGAAGCTGTCCAAGACAGAGAACAAGCAACTAAGCAACCATTCAGCATCTCTCCTCTTGTACACATGTTCTTTTGTTGTGTCAGTAAGTAGGTTAGTACCTGCAACTGGCTGTAGCAAATTTTTTAAAGAGGTTAGGAGTTGTCGAGCTGAAGATCTTATCAGGTGTCCTGGTTTGGGCTGGGTTGGCCAGTGACAAGATAGATGTTCTGCCCTACCTCTTGCTCCAAGGAAAGAAAGAAGAGAGAGAATGTATAAGTTTAGATAAAAATAAATAACTTTAATGAGGTATTAATAATAAAATAAAAAGAAATAATGAAATAGATACAATATATACAAAACCATATAAAGTTCCCAGGAGTTGTCACCAGCAGACACTGAGAAAGTTTCAGACTGGACTCTGTGACAAATGTCCAGAACACGCTGATGGGAATCAAAGGTAAATAAACTCATAGGGTCCTTCTCATTGAAGAGCCACTGAAGAAGCAACCATTCAAGACCAGGCTGTATGGTGCTTTGAACAACCTGGTCTAGTGGGAGGTGTCCCTGCCTATGGCAGGGGGGTTGGAACTTGATACTTAAAGGTCCCTTCCAACTCTAACCACTCTAGGATTCTAGGATCCCAAGAAGGGGAGCCGACCTGGCGCCTTTGATCCCTCAGCTTTAATTCTGAGCATGGCAGATGGGACACAACACCCTATTGGCCCATTTTGGGTCACCTGGCCTGTCTTGCCAGTGCTATGTGAATGGTTATACTCCATGATCTTAAAGGTCCTTTCCAGTCAGAATGATTCTATGATTCTATGAATAGAGCTGATTGAGAGACGGGGCTATGCCATCCTTGCAGAGGAGGTCTGAGCTAACTGGGCATGATGACTATTACTTTAAGGAGGAGCCCATTGTCTAATCCTGGAACTTTTTAAATCCTTATCTGCTGTAATGAAACAGAGATTACCAGTGTGAGATTTGACAATACCCACCGTGTCACATAGGTTTTCAAACAGACTTCAGCATGCGCCTCTTCACACTTAGTAACACTTCGACACAAGTGAGTCTTTTTGGTAATTTTCTGTTAATTTCCAGCAATATTCCAGTCACTCCTTCAGCAATATCCATCATAACTGAAATTTCCATCTCAGTTTTTCATTGCTGAAAGGTACATTTTGTTAGTTTGTTTTGCTGATGAGCTGCTACAAAATTTTCTGCTTCCAAATTGTACAGCAGCTCCACAGTATTCACCCTCACACAAGAGAAAAAAAAAAACCCTTTGGCAGAAACCAGAACAACTGCTGCATAGTAAAACATGCAGTTGAATACAACTAGTGGTCAGTATGGCTGCAGCTCCTTTTGTTTTTCAAAGAAGCAGAAGGAAGATTTTAGTACTTTTAAGGTTTGATTTTAAAAGTGGCTACTCACAGAAGATGCTAACAGCCCTATTTTAATACTGGTCATAAAAGCAAAGATTAATCTTTCATGAGAATACTAGAAGGAAAATCCTAAAAGGGAAGAGGCTAATGCTAGTATTTTCTAAAGATTTTTTACTTGCAAACAAAACTTGAAGTAAAAGTCTTATTTATCCATAAGATTTAATTCCAGAACAGACCAGGAAGTTTCATCTTTTCTATAACAAACCCCAGGCCATCATCCAACTGTGCTAAAATAATTTACCAAAAGGAAGGTACCTAGTTGTAATTTAAAAACATCAAGAGCTGAAGGTGGTTTTGGAGGATGCCTCACTCCAACTCCTCACTCAGTATGTGTATTCAATATCCAGTCTGAATTTGCATAGCTTTGATGTTAGTGGTCTACCAAATTGAAGTACTGTAATTTGTCTGCATTTTCTCCCTGAATTACATATCCATACAATAACCAAAGTTTAACAGTGTTTGGTCAGAAGGACTTACTCACAACTCTTGAAGTTTCTTCATGAAACATCTGAACTGATGATCTGAACTCAGATCTTTGTTGATGTGCTCTATGCATCTAAAGACAGGGTGCTAAGACTGAAGTTCCTAAAAGCTATCTGGGAGATTTACACACAGGTTTTGTTAAATCAGGGGAAAAACATCCTTTCCTTCCTTCATCTCCTAACTTGGAGGACTGAGAGACTCTCACAAGAGAGCAACTCTGGATGGGACACCACAGCGTAGCAAGGAGCTGGGCTAGTGCAGGAACTACAGATGTGCCCTGAGCCAGCCTTGACAGCAGACCAGCTCGCTCATACCAAAAGTGGCAGCTAAGAGCCAGACACAATTAGAAAGTCACAGATTCAAACATTTACAATCAATATTAATAATCACAGAGTAGCTAGGGGCAGCTCTCACTATGTCCTTCTTCAGAGATAGTTTTGAAACAGATCCTTTTTTAATTCATATGTCCAGCTGTGACTTAAATTTTTAATACAAAACCTGATGACATTTTAAGTATGAATGATCCTGCTATCCCCCACTATGCCCCAAGGCTGTTGAACTCCTGCTACATCCCACAATAACAAACAGAAGTGATGGGGGACTGAGTAGCAATGAAGCAGATTCGCCACCATGCCTTGTACCTAACTTCATTTCCAGCCACATCCCTCCCAGTTGTTGGGTCTCTTTTTCTTCCATATGACCACCCAGGCACATCCTCCGTGCTATCCTATGTCCCCTAGTCTATTCTCCACAGGATATCTCCTGCTGGAAAAGGACCCTCCAGAAGAGGGGTTATCCTCCTAAGTCTAATGACATCTTCATGGTACCCTGCAGCTCTGCTAGGGTGGAGGCCCCAGATACCTGAGCACTTACAGCTGGGTAAATTCCCACTGCCCTCTTGCCTATGCTCCCCTGACTTCAGTGTAACCAGGCCAAGTTCAGCACTGGGCAGCCTCCTAGAGTCCTTTTCAGCCACATACATGCATATACTTATTGCGGACAGCAAAGAGGTCTGTGCCAAGACTCCATGCACCAAGCAGAAGCTATGTTTGCCCCAAAAGGGCCCGCAGAGAGTCTGTCTTCTCTGGAGTTTGTAGTTACGCTGTGGCCATTTAAACTCTTTCTCACTGCTGATAAAACATGATTAGCAGGTATTCACGAACATCCCTTTTTAGGGGATGCAGAGCCCCTCACACATGTAGAACAACAACTGCACCTTTGTCCCAAGCCCTCTTCACCAATTTTAACAGACAATGCCAGACCAGGTCTTCAGACCTTTCTCTTGGGGCATGGTCCTTCAGCACAAGTTCATTCTAGCAGAATTTGATGTACTGTGAAAGAGTAAGGATAGCCACAACAAAAGTGATAACACAGGTTCACGTTTTTCTAGGTCCAGGTTTCTAGTGTGTATGTATCATCTCTGATGGCACTGGCATTGATATACTTTAAATGACAGCATGTGTCCTGGGGTGGACCGATAGTTGCAAAGGAGAGACTCTGCTCAAGCCAGATACGCAACTTGGAGCCCCTGAACAAGCCAAGTTTCAACCATCACCAAAGCAATGCACTGAGTTAAAGTTGTGCAGCTGCATTTCTGGACTGTCCTGGCAGATTTACTTTTCTCCTGCCAGGCCACCTGATGTGGGCTTTTTTCAGCTTGTGCACCAGGAACACAGGCAGTAGGTTGGCCTGAGACAGAAGTTGGAAAGGTTGTACCTGAACGAAGCACAAGACAAGAAAGGTACAAACTTTTATGGGGAATTCTTCTTTTCCTACTCCCTTAACAAGACAATTTGCCAACTAGTGGAATTCATTCCAGCACATCTTTTAACTTTTTCTTTTCTACTTTTCTCCATTGCAATGCTCACAGCTTCTTCCTATGTCTCAAAAGACATTGTTGTTGATACCCCCTTTCAGCTGCAGAGGGTACAGCCTGCAGCTCACCTTGATGCTGATCTGGGCCAACTGCCAGCTGACCTAACACAGCACTACACTTGTGAGTCAATTAGGATGCTTCTTTGACCAGTAATTCCCAGTATTTGTAGGAAATGCCTTAGCTCATTTATCAGATCAATTTTTTCAACCAGAGTCAGTTATTGGGAGTGGAGAGACCAAACAGACATAATGATCATACAAACCTTATTTCTTTAGGAAATCAGTCTCAAACATAGTACTGCTAGCCCACTAATCTTCATAGGCTCTCTGGACTGCTGCTGGAAAACAAGGCTTGCTTCTAGCAATGTGCTGGCACAGTTATCTCTGGGTACCTGACTCAGCAGTCCTTCACCCAGTGTGTAAATTACAGCAGAATCAGTAAATTTATTCAATTTGGGAGAGTGGTGAAGTACCCACTCATACCTCTCCTTGCTGTCAATCTTGTCTCCCATCCAAGCAGACTCAAAATGACAGCTATGCAGTCATGACATGAAATCAGGAACTGCTGCATCATACCCAGCTTCCAAAGGCAGATTTTAAAAAGCAGAAAGAAGAAGATGCAGCAAATGGAGAGGTTACCAAACACACTCAAACCAGTCTACCTTAGGTTGCCTATTGAGAGGACACACACTCCATAATAGACACATATCCATGGCTAATATGGTGATCTTGCACCCTGGGCCTAAATCCTTCCACAAAGCAACAGATGGAAGGAACAGGGAGATGCAACAGCCTTTGTTCATTGGCCCCAAATTGTCACTGTCCAGTTTTCCCTCATTAGCCTCATTAAAAAAATTTCTAGCTAGCAGAGATGATGAATTGCAGGTTTTCATAAAGAAGGCATTTTCTTTGCTGTTCTCCCAAAGTAGAAAGAATTTCAGGGATTTTTAGGATTTTCACTGAAAATTCTGTTCTGAAACTGTTCCCTAAATTGGCAGAGCACCCTCCCACTTCCTTGCAGAGACAATTAGGAGGTCAGAGGACCTTCTGCTGTAGCTGTAACTGAGGCAAAGCACTCCTTAGCCATGCTAGGCATAATTAGGCTTTTACCCACTATTAGAGAACTATGACTCCTTTTTTACCCCCAGAAAAGGAGAGAAAGAGCCTGGGTGAGAGAGCTTGGACAGACTCTCAATCAGTCTCCAGATGGAGCCTCTGCAGAGCAAAGATATTAGGAAGCTAGGGAAGCTCAATGTAATGCTAACTCTTCTGACATACTGCTGTCTCCCTTTGGTCCCTTTCCCTGACCAGGCTTATTACAACCAACAAGGCTATAGCAGCCTTCCAGTACCTAAATGGGGCCTACAGGAAACATGGGGAGAACTCTTTATCAGGGACTGTAGTGATAGTCGTACAATGGTTTTAAACTGAAAGAGGGGGAGATTTAGATGAAATATTAGGAAGAAACTCTTTCCTGTGAGGATGGTGAGACACTGGAACAGGTTGCCCACAGAAGCTGTGGATGCCCCGTCCCTGGAAGTGTTCAAGGCCAGACTTGGAGGGGCTTTGAGCAACCTGGTCTGGTGGGATATGTCCCTGCCCAGGTCAGGGAGGTTGGAACTTTATGATCTTTAAGGTCCTTTCCAACCCAAACCACCCTGGGGATAATAGCAATACAATTAAAATAAAAATGAGTCAATTCCTCTGTTAGAAGTTTCCATCCAGCTGTCAGAGTATTCCTGCCCTTTATTAATTTAAACTATCATATTGAATAAAAAGTTTAATTAGCCATTTTAACTGTCACAATGTGACATGACACTTGAGTCCTGGCTGAAAAATCTCACTTTTAAGCTTCAAATATTTCATGCAATTGCAGCAAATTTGAGAGAGGATCCAAGCCTGGGTAATTCTTACACAGAAATTCCATAGCATTCATTTCTGCTTCTCTTTCATTTTTTGTCCCTATTACAGAATTAGAAAGGAAAGCCCAGTATTTCCACTCCCATAACCCTTCAAGTTTGTAAAGCAATTTCCATCACATTGGGAAAATTGGAAGATAGTTGGAGCATTACGTTAATTAGGTAGTTCAACAAAGGGGAAAGGTCCGATCTCCTACTGACACTTAATCTCTTCATCTCGCAATAAGTGTTATTTTTTAATCTAGGATGTATTTTTTAAAAGTCTTAATATTTCTTGTCACTATAGTGCCCTGCAGCTGGAATGAGTATTATATATTCTGATATGTGATAGGCTCACGCAGTCCATTGAGAAGTGACAAAATTCTTGTTAAGGATGATCTAAATTCTGGAAGACTGCATAGAAGGATAGTTTTGTATGAAGAATATGCAACTGCCTAACATTAGAAACTTTTTTTTTCTTTTAATCCTGCTTATACCAATTCAATCAACAAACAGAACATGCAGCTGCTCTACTTACTATCAGCGTGATTTGAGAAAGGAGAAGCCAGAACTGCAAACCAAATTACAACACAGATTATGTACCACATTATGATCTGAAGCCCCACACCACAACACCACAGCTTTGTTAGGCTCTTGCTAAACACCTGCACAGAAGTGAGCACCCGAAGGAGCACAGAGCTGTGACGGGAACAAGCCTTCTCAGAGCAGAGAACCTGGCTGCTCCCAATTTGCATAATGCAATTGGCTTTGAAATACAAAGCCTCCAACTAAAGATAACATGGAGCTAGTCCATGTTATCTTCCACTCTGCTCTGCTACCACCAAACATATTCAGATCTGTTCTCTACAAGCTTCCTAAACCCCTGATCTCTCTAAGGCCCCCAAGGGGTCACCCAGAGGTTGGGACTGTCAGAGCACATATGTCCTTTAAAAGCATCCTTTCTGCCAGGACCACATGCAAGAAGCAGTGGTACTGCAGAACCGTTGTGTTGATCCACAGGGTTTTGCAGTGTCTGGGTTTCTATTCTGGGCTTGGCCTGATGCCAGCTTTACTGTATTTAAGATAAGAATCATATCAGGACCCCTGCTCCACACTCACTCAGACCCCCCAAAATGACCTGGCTTCCTGTCAGCTCTGTAGCTGCTTTTCACAGAACTGATGAGCTGGCCATAAGGCTTATAGACAGGAGACAGCTTTAGTCCCAGGCCTTTGAGAGTATAAACCCCCTAAGAAATCTGCTTTCCCAGCCCCAAAATAACACAATCTCCTAACCCCCATTCACATTTAATGAAGTCCCTATGATTAAAAACACTTGTGTCCCCTGAGGTAAAGGCTAGGTACTACTCACACCCACTTATCAATAATTAGCACCTACTCATATCAGAGATACATAATTTGTCAGAAGGGCAATGAGCAAATTAAATTAGACTGAAACATCCTTCAATTAATCTGGAGATCATCAAAACATTTGCAGCTTTGGATGTGCAAACACAACCTGTGCTTTTAAAAGTCTCTCAGGGCACTAAAAATTGCTGTCCCGCATTTCCTCAAGAGCTAATTTTGCCAATGTGAGCTTTCTGAAGAGAGAGCTAACAGGACTAGCTCATTAATTAAGCTGCTAGAAGGCTCCTTGCTCCCCATGCACCACTTCCCTGGCTTGCCTGTAGCCTGCCTGTGTTGTTCTTCTGCTAGTCCTAGAGGGCAAAGCCTTGGAGGTGATGGGAGATTGCCCAGAGGTGGTTGTCTTCGGAGGAGGACAGAGGTAGTACTTTTCTTCTGTACACCTGAAAAAGTTTGCTCTGTGAAAGGTTACAATGATTTATCTTGCTGTGGCTGAGCCAAGTGGATCCTGTTGGGTATGGACCCTGCACTAGCCTAGTTCCTCACTGGTACTGTGTTGCAGGTACAAGGACACCTTCTGAAGATTCAGGAACAGCTGATACTTCTCTCCAGTCCAGTGGAAATAGCCATTGAACAAGGGGCTGAGGAACAGGTCTGCTCACTGAGAGTGTCCCTGGGACGCTGGGATCCTGGTCAGAATGGATCCACATAGCCCATGGACACTCTGCACTTTGGCCATTCCTGTTACTGGGCAGTTCTATATACCTCCACCAGCAAATATCTGGGCACCAGAAGAATTTAATTGATGGGAGGAAAAAAACCCCAACCAACAACAAAAACTAAGGAGAAAAAAAAAAGGGGGGCTGTGGGATATATCGATTCTTGGTTTTCCTGCCTGCGGCTGGTCAGCCACAGTCTTTGGTGGATCAACATTGATTAATTTGCAGGTTCCTACGTTCCCCAAAGCCCAGCCATTGGCTTGTCCCAAAGCACTGTAACATTCCACCTCTCAGGTGTCAGGGACAAGAGCTGGCCTTATTCCTGCTGGGACAAAATCCTGCAGGTCCCCGTGAGACTCAAGCACTGCCAAAGGGCTAGACTTCTTTCCCTCTCAAGCTTTCTCTGTGCTGTCAATACACCAAGACCAACTGTTTATCTGCTCTCCTCCACCTGAAAGCAGTGTTGAAACTGAAGAATTCAAACAGTGCATTGAAAAACATCTTACATGTTAGCAAGGACATGTCCCAAAGCAAGGAACATGTTTGAATTTACTTTTATTTATGCCCTTCTGGGGACAGACAGAGAAAGCCATTTTAATCAGGCCTGGCTGGATGATATGCAACAAGCTTAGCTACTTGCTAACTGAAAGCTTTAAGGATCTCAGTTTTCTCACTAGCAAAGATAATAACATACACACAGGAGTAGAATCTCAATAGCACTGGCTCTATAGTATGATTAGGCATATAGTATGATCAGGAAAGACCTTACAGCTTGTTTCTAGTCAAATACATGTAGATTTAACAGCTGCCTAGGTTCAGATTTACCACAAACTATACCACATATCAGAGGGTGCAAAATAAGGCAAAGCCTGCAATATTTCACTGTCAGGCTTGGTGCTGTTATATTTAAAGCTGTGGCAGAATACCTTCACTCAGCAACCTTGTTCTGTGCCTGAACTAGAGATATTCATGATGCAGCTAATAAGCTCGCTAAAGTCTACTGAGAGTTCATGCCTTCCTCCTTAGGCTTTGTTTTCAAAGGTATGGTTGGCAACTTCCAAAAATGCCAGAAGCTGTCTCAGCAGCAGGGTTTGCTTATGTCCATTCCTTGCAGGTTGTCTCTGGATTTGGCTACTACAAATTTATAGAGCTCAGACTGAGGAGTCTGGGCAGTTCCTCCTTTGCATAACTGAAACACTGGTCCTTGTGAGAGAAGCTGTCTGCAGAGGTGCTGCAGGGCCAGAGCTGTAGCACAGACCAATTGGACCAGGACCTTACCATGTCTCAGAGCTCAATGCCTATCTCAGGCATTGAGATCAAGCAAGCCCAGCAGGGCTGAAGCAAACCTGCAGTCGCACAGGGCAATTTCTTTCCCCCTAACTTATAGTGCAGCTCTGGGCCCACTCTAAGCCTGACTAGGGCTTCACCTGCCTGTCAAAATAATAGAGTCCCCCTACAAGTTATGTGGGAGAAAGAGAAGTTTCCTCTCAGAGGACTTTGTCGCAAACTCACGCTCCCTGTCACAGGGAAGGGTGGACAACCCAAACCACCTCTCTTCATAAGGCATTCTGAGCCAGGTACTTTTCAAGCCTCATTCCTGTCATCCCCAATGCCTCCTCCATGTGTATCAGCTAACATAACTTGGGGTAGGATTTTTCCCTTGCAACATTACCTTGTGGCCTGGTTGTTAAACCTCTCAGACTGAGCATCAATGCTGCTCTATTTAGCTGAATAGTTCTCATTAAGAAAGCAGAGACAAAGAATGATAGCATTGTAGAAAAGAACTGGGTTTCCTATTTCATGAGCTAATAATATCTTGGTCATTCCTGCAAACCCATGAAACAGGGAGAATCAAAGCAAGCTCCTGATAAGAGCATTTTTGTGAAAGGCAGAGATTTTTAAATTGTCAGTTCTGTCTTAAGTAACCATTCCACACTTTCCCAAGCAGGACACTTTCCATTTAAACATTTCTGACTCCTTACTCTTCAAAATATTCACAGAAATACAAGATATACAGACTAATTCTGGCCACTTTCCTCAGCTGGTCTGCAGCATTTCAGGTGTGATCAACAACTTACCCTTAAGATCCTCACTGAACGCCTACAGACTTTCTGAAGACCTGTCTATAACATTTTACTTAGAGAAATATGCCCATTAGTATTCAATTCATATCACTATATTTAGTTTTTAGGAAATATGACATCCATTCCATGGGAAGATTGGAAAAAAATAGGTAAGTGGACTATTTCTTTATCATAAACCTGTTACTAAGGCATTTCTGATGGTTTTCCTCTATATAATATACTTATAAAGCACTGTAGAAGGAAATTTAGGATCCAAAGCAAGAGGAAAAAAAGTTTCTTTAGCAAACCTGAGTTTGGTCAATCAAACATAACATAAAATAAAATATAATAAAATAAAATAATAAAAAAAGATCCTTCTCACTGGCCTTATGAAGTGATGCACTGCAGTTCCTCACAGATGTGTAGACCCCCTGCAGATTAAACAAAGTTCATCAGAAAGGCTTGAGATGGGTTTCTTGAGAAGTGAAAACAGTAAGATACCAAGCATCCACTAAATTTGCTATTTGCTGTTAATATCAGGGTTTCCTGCTTCCAAGCCATGCATGAGAAGGTCTCATGGCTTGAGGAGCAAGTTTGGAGCAACCCTTTCCTTTTTCCCAGGGAGTGGACAGGAGATGGAAGTTACAGGAGAGGATTCAATGCAACAGTAAGTCTGGCCTTCCATCAGACAGCCCAAGCCAACCCTGCACTGCGCCCACACGGACCTGTAAGCACCTAAGTCCCAGAGCGAGGTTTTTAGGAAAGCTTATCTGATAGCACAGCACATGGAGGGGAGGCCACCATCTCTGTGCAACTAAGGTTTTTTTTATGGATACCAAACCTTGTTTGACAGTCACATCCTCACAGTTGTTACAAGCCTGTCAACACAGGTGAGAGCTCTGCTCCAAGTCCTCTCTGCCATCTTGTAGGCAATACAAATGCTTTTTCAGCTTGCAGTGCAGCACTCAGAGGAGTCAGTCTCACCGTACCCTTCCTTTACTCCTGCAACTGTTCAGTCACCCCACCAAAAAGTTACACCTACAGTCCATTTCCAGATCTGAATCTACCATGAAAGTATATGCAGGTGTCCCAGCTCATCCACCTCCTATTTTGAATTAAATCACCTACAATGTTTCAAAAGCTTCAGAAGGCTAAAAATTAAATTAAGCCCATCTTAATTTTACTTGGAGAAGATTAATCATATGTACTACAAGCTAACAGGAGACAGCCTTGTATACAGTGCCCATCCACGACATGATAGAAGAGAGACAAGAAATAATTTAATCTCACATAAATGAACAAAAAAAGCACGAGACTCCAGCCCCAAATTCCCCCACCTATGGGGGAAGCTTATTTAGAAATCAACATAACAGAAAGTGACCATTTCACAAACTGCACAAGGTTCAGTTTTCTTCATAGATAGTATCATTCCAGCAAATTTGCCACGCTTCACCTGGATTACATAAGCAAATAATTTCTCCATCTCTGTCTGGGGCAGTGGTATTCAACTCCAGCCCAAGTAATCATGGACTTCTGAGGGACTGCAAGTGATAACTCATAAAGCACCTACATAGGGTCTACATGGATTCAAATACTCCTAAGTGGTCTGGCCCTCTTCTGGAGAGACTTAGTGTTCCAGAAATTGGGAGTATTTAAAAAATCACCAGTCCAAAGAGTAAATTATTAAGAGCAGTGACTGTATATTACACTGGAAGTATAAAGCACCTAATTTTCCTGACTGTAAGGTAACAGAACAGAAGCAAACATGAATAATGGTGCTGGACTAGTTTTCGTTGCTGGTTTCCATTTTGAATAAATAGCCCACATCCAGCTACCAATTGAATTTCAGCTTTGAACAGATTTCCCGTCAGTTTACCAGTTCACCAGCCTTTGAACAGTTTACCAGCTTTTAACCCTATAAAAAAATACAGCACCCTACCCTACAGGATTTCCACTCTGACAGCATCTCTCCATTCCCCTCAAATCAGGGCAGGCAAAGCTGCCTGTCCAGGCTAACTTGATTGTCAAAACATCAGCAAAACATGAAATGGAGTTGGGGGGAGAGCAGATGCTAACCTTCGTTGTACCTCCAAATGGGCCTGTCTTCAGCAAAACACTCAGTCTGGGACGAACTGGTCCTGGTTCCAGTGAAGCCTGTTGAGCCAGAGCAGCCTGGCACGAGCAAGTCCCTCTTTTAAGCCACTGATTCCAGAGGTTATTACAACTATTTGCCTACTCTTAGGTACCTGGAGGTTGCATCCTCACTCTCAACTCATGAGATGCTCATAAATAACTCGTTGCTTTAAAGCACCTCATTAATACCTGCATCTCTTTTTAACTACACTCTCGTAAATCAACTGGTTCTCTACTACAGTTGATAAACCGCATGATCAGGGGTTAGTTCTTAGCATCTGGCTGAAATCCACCTCTATTTTGGCTAATTGATAACTCTAAGTGAATAACTGTGTAAAAGTGACCTTTGGTGAGAAGAGAAATTAAATTTCAGAAAAGTGTTCCTGATTTCACTAACCCAGGCAGCTGAATTCCCAGAAAAGTCAATCTCATGTTCCCAGCATAACTAAGGGCAGAGGTCTCTTTTGACAACATTATCTTCTGGTTCTCTCTTTCCTACTAAAGCCTATTGAAAGCCAAAATGAGCTGGATGAATCATAGAATCGCATAACAGTTGGAGTTAGAAGGGACCTTAAAGATCATCTAGTTCAAAATCCCTACCCTCCACACCCCGCCCCCC
>VZTM01001755.1:0-24778 GCA_013400555.1 Jacana jacana | reverse complement strand
TCAAGTAGAGCTGTTCTTTGAACAAATCTTAGTTAATATCAACCCTGGAAACTCAGCAGCATCATACAGATCACCTTACAGTTTTGCTTTGCCTGACTCTGAGTAGAAGAGATTAACACCACCTACACACACCCCACAAGAATTTCGTTAACAGGAACAACGAAGCAAAGCCCTGTTGTTGGCTTGTTGCAGGCATCTGTCAACACCATAACACTGCAAGATCTCCAGCCCCAGCTCTCCTCTCATAGATAAGAGCAGTATATTGGAAAATGCATCCCACCCCCTAGCTATTACTCCCTTGTTCCACTCACTGCTTGCAGTGTACAAGGGCTGCTTCTTATCTCCCCCAAAATACAGTAATCAAGCAATCAGCCATCTTCCAGACTAAAAAATTCAAAGTTTGCTGGTCATATCCTGCAAGCACTTCTCTGTCCCTTCTCGAGGTTCTCTTCATTCACTCCAGACTCTGGTCATTGGGTGAATCTACCCTCAGACAGCTGCAGTATACCTTCCCATGCATTTAACCTTCAGCAAAATTTATCATCAGTTATTTGTCTCCAAAAATAAATTATTGTCAACTGAATAGAAAGATACTGAATTCAGTCATATTGTTAACACACAAATGAAAACCAATTTCAAGCTTAGAACTTCTCCAAGATGCCACCTGATACTAATAACCCAAGATACCCTGTAAGGTCCCACCTTGCAGGTAGGAACTCTGAACCATTGCACTGCACAGCCTGGAAAACTACAGCACAGAGTGCCTATGAGCCTTCTATCATTTAATAAAAGTTATGTAATAATGAGTCATTGCCTAAAATGGCCAGTGGGTTACCAGTTATCTGATGGCAATTTTTCAGTTGCACAGAATAAAAGAAACAGCAGATACATGAGCCATCTTGGTCTAAAAGGCACACAGGTAAAATCAATGGCTACAAGCTGCAGTTTACAGTGATCCCTTGTCCCATTGGAACCACTTCTGGGAGTTTTCCTTGTAGTCACAAAAGGCTCAGGGTCACAAGGGAGCATGTGACAGCCTGAAGCATGCGGTTAGTCAGAGCAGGTGGGTGGAAATTCTCTTTAGGACTAAGACCCCATATCTTGAGGAAAGCTCCCTCCAAACACCAGGCAGTCATAAATCAATGGGTATCTTTTTGACTCAGCAGACCCAGCATTACTTTACAAGACACTGATAAACGAGTCTGTGAGATTTGCTTTGCCACGCTGCCTTCTGTTTAGCTTCCCCTGAAATTTAAATGCATAAAATGCCACTAATACAAAGAGGAAGCCAGGTGTGAAATGAAACAATTCAGATGCAATACTTCATCACAAAGTTTTGATATAAAGTAGAAAAAAGCTTATTTGACCCAAAGTTGAATACCAACCTAAAAAAAGTCACATGTAAAAGGAGTATCTAGGCATAATTTATTTATAGGTCAGTTTGTCCTGAGCCACACCACATCCCTTGCAAAGAACAGTTTAGCTGTATTAATTGTCACCTTTTGTGAAACACTTGGAAAAATTTCTGTGCTGAAAGTCCAGTCCAGACCCTGATCTCAGCAGAGCTGACCCAGAAAGCAATGGCCACTGGTGCTGACCTTTACTATCCTTCAGTCATGAGCCACCTGGAAGTAGCTGGTTTTCAGTCCCAAGGGAATTTCATGGTGTCTCCTGACATCTCCATGGGGTCACTCAGCAGGACCATAGAGCAAAAAAGTCCCTCTGCTCAACTCTGGCTCTGGGGTACACTGGAAGAGAAGGAAGAGATGGAAATCATGACTCTTATGGGAAACACAAGGAAAACACTCATTAGTCATCAATTAGCTAATCAATGATTTAATTTTTGTACATTTGAGATAAGATGGTGAATAACTGCTTGAAAACTGTGGCTCATTTTAAAATGACTATGTTTTAAAGAAAGTACCCAAAGAGGAGTCAGAATCCGAAAGACCTTTGGCAAAATGGATCCATTCTTAGGAACAGGAACTAAGTTGCAAGATGTACTGTAATGGTACCTTGGCTTTTGGGTTGATGAGATACAAATTTGGGGAAGTACACAAAAAATAAAATGGGAAATAAGTGTCCTTGTTGTAAAGAGGGAGCTGAACTCCACTCAGAAATATTAAATGTCATTTACTAACAGTAAAAGCTTATGCAAAGATTGAAAGAAGAAAAAAAAGTTTTAAAACCATACTTTTCTGGCAATCTCTTCAACACCTTCTAGTAGCAGCAAGCTAGACGCTCTGCCCAAACCCTATCTTTCCTCCTTTTTTCTTCTATGCTCTCAAATATTCCGTGGTACCTGGAATGCCTGGCCCTGACATCTCATCTTCTAGAAAGCAAAATCCAGCCCTACTTGCCTTACTGTTTTAGATCTGAATATTTATTTTTTTTTACCTGGCAAATCAACAACATGACTGTAGAAAAAAGTTACATTCTCATTGCTGGAATTACATAGATTTGCAAGTTCAGTGGTGTCTATTTGGAGAGAGCAAGTGACTATTTTAGCACTGTTGACATTCTCAGAAATAACGTGTGGAGAAAATGTCTATTTATATTAGTGTTACTACTCTGCATGGTTACTTCCCACAAGAAATATGGACTGTTTTAACAATAAGACAGTTACCATTTTTCCACCCAAGAAGTGCTATGCAGTCATTCAAGGCTGATTCCTTTGGACCTTTTTATTATCTGGGTTCCTTGCTTTGTACCAGTGTTTCATTGTTGAAGACACTTCTGCTGAGCAGACATAAGCCATGAGCATGGACAATCTATGATACAAGCTGTTCACGCCCCTGTTCATGCGACAGGCGTGTGTCTTTTGTCCAATCAACATCTGCTTCTATGACTGGAGTTTTGGTGCAGATGTCTTTTCCTTCTTACACAGTTTCATGATCTCTTTGTCCCATCTGCACCTGCATCTCATCCATCTCCTAGATCTTCTTGTGTTCTGCTGACTCCAGGTAGAATGGTCCCTTCCTTCGTTTCCACAAACTACAACTCCCTTTCCTTTGATCACAATGATCACTCTAATTCATATTGCTCAAGCATGTAAACTTCATTATTATACAATCTCATTATGTTAGTTAAGTTACAACATATCCAAGTCCTACAAGACTACGTAGCATTCTTGAACTGCAATGGAATTCAGCCTAAATTCACCATGTTGCGAGATTATATTTTGAGGCTTCACCAATCTAGCTACTTAATACTTAATCTTAATATTTAGCAATCTAGCTAAGCACAACTCCAGTTTCCAATTCTAGAACCATAGAATGGTTCTGCTTGGAAGGGACCTTAAAGATCATTGAGTTCCAACCCCTTGCCATGGGCAGGGACATCTCCCACCAGACCAAGTTCCTCAAAGCCCCATCCAACCTGGTCTGGAACACCCCCAGGGATGGGGCAGCCACAGCTTCTCTGGGCAAACTGGGCCAGTGTTTCATCACCCTCACAGAAATTAATTTCTTCCTGAGATGTCATCTAAATCTCTGCTCTTTCCATTTAAAAACATCATCCCTAGTCCTGTGGCTCTGATCAAGATTCCCTCCCCAGCTTTTCTGGAGCCGCCTGTAGGTACTGGAAGGCTGCTATAAGGTTTACCCAGAACGGTCTCTTTCTATAGGCTGAACACCCACCACTCTCTGTCTGTCCTCACAGGAGAGGTGCTCCAGCCCTCTGATCATCTTTGCGGCTCTCCAACATTCCTTTTCCTTCAGACTGAGCCCTATGTTCTTTCTTGGCACTTTTAAAGATCCTTCTACAGTATCTTTCTACTGAACAAATTAAATCAGTGTTTAAAACAAACATATGGAAAATTCCACTGTGGCCATTTTTGTTCCTATGTAGGGAACTCCTTGCCCTTCTCTGCCTAGAGATGGCAGACCCTCTGCCCCTTTTTCCTCCTGTCTGTAGGTCTGTACTGCAATGCCCTTCTTCCTGGGAGGTCTGACTGCTTTAGCTCTGCTGATATTTGCTCCATAAGGCTTGGTGAGGGATGCTTACCCCAGCCTCCTTCACTCCATGGTCAAAGTCTGCAGCTCTGAGGTAGACATTTTCCTGAATGCAGCATGCCCAGGACTGCTCAGAGGCCAGTTCAGGGTAGGAGACCACACTCCAGAATCTGGTGGAGATATGTGGATGGTAAGATACTGGATTTCTTCATGGTGACCTGTTTACCCTTATAGCACAAAATAGTCCACCTTCTGACTTCTTGGAACTGACTGGAAAGGCTCTTCCTGGAAGATGCAAGGCAGTAGCAAAATGCAGATGAGAGAGACACCGCCAGTCCCAGCTCTGTGCCCTGTGTTTCTGCCATGGTTGTGAGATAGGAGGGCAATATTGTGCCATGGAAAATACATCTTCTCTGGATCCCTTTCCTCCCCCACGAATTCTTTGTTCTGTGCCCAGTTTCTGGGTTCACAGACTGGACTGTGCAAATGAAATAACATACGGAAACAACTAAGGAGTGAAAGAGTGCACACCAGTGTGAGAGCCCCAGGACCACAGAACCCACCCACCTTGGCATCACAGATTACAGTGGCCAATGCAGACATGATGCTTGAGAAACTGTTTGCAGCATGCAGTCATCCTACATTGCACATGCAGGCCAAGCAGGTTTCAGTCTTGTTTCAAAGATACAAACCGAAGTTTTCCTCTGTCTCTCTTTCATGCAAACCACACTCCAAAATCCAAACTAAGAAAACCAAATCAAACCCTCCTTAAAACAATCAGAAAGATGGTAAAACAGAAGAGTGAGCCTCCAGATCAGAGCAATAATACAATTTTCAACAGGCTGATCATTATTATTATTACATCCTGACAATACAGACGAGATGCGTCTTGCTTTCATTCATTGTGCTGTCTTTAATTCGCTGTTACGTGACTCACAGTTCAACCCCAATGGAGAAAAGTACCGTGTGTGCAGTAAACTCCCAGGAACAATAAAATGCAGTTCAGTCCTGCTTATTCATCATATCCCCATGACCTTGAGATACTTAAAAACATAATGAGAACACCTAAGACCTCCAAGTCTGAAAAGCTATATGCACATAAATTAGCTTTTTTCAAGGGGCTTTGTTCAAAATTAGCAAAGTGTCTCTTATGCATAGTAAAAAGTGAGAGCAATAGATAAGTAATAAACAGCATTTCCTAGCATAGAAAAATAGGTCACTTCTAGAGCAATTTTTTTCCCAAACTTGGTGTGCTTCTCTTCTCCTCCCTTTCTTCTCCAAACCTCTCCATAAATAAATTTCTTGAGAAGATAAAGAGCTTTTCCTCCACTCCAGATGACAAAAATACCTTACCTGGGCTGCTTGTTTGAACTCTCCACTGATTGCCACGTATTTGACACTCTCACTGAAATTTTGTCTTCCAATACCAAGAGAAAGCCCCGACTACAGACTCAGAGAACTAAGTAGTGCCAGCTCAGGTCAGCTTAAAATGTCCCAAAGACTGTATAACTTCAAGAGAAAGCTCCCTGTGACCTTCTTCTGTCCTGCACGATGCTAATGCAATTAATCTTTTATACAGCAGCTATGTTTAACCCAGGCAGGGTGACAGAGCCATTCAGCCTGGCCTGACCTCCAGAGCAGAGGCAGGATTTGCTGCAGCCTGCACCGTGAGAAAAGGCAGCTTGCTGGATCTTCTCACAACATGTTGCTGACAGAGTCCCACATCCACGTTATTAGTTTCCCAATTCAGCAAGGTGACTTTTTTGTACCTGCCCTTCTCCAACCTGGGTGGTACTATGCAGAAAAACAGCCCTTCCTCTGGATGTCAGGTTTAAAGGAAAAAAAAAGCTACCTCCATTTGTAAATTATTGCCTGCTTTTAATTCTTGCCTGCTGCCTCTGAAGGGACTTTGTCTTCACTCTAATATAGTGTGAGTTATGGTTGGATAGCACTTCACCTCTTTGCCTTGCCACGGGTCCAGGGGTATCGGGAGCCTTGCAGAAGGCATTGAATTTCAGGAACTAGAGATGATGAGTAATCTATGTCTGCCATACCAGGTACGATAGGCAGGGTTTGAGCAGCACTCACATGAGCCACTGGCCACTTCAAGGGTACCTGCTAGAAGGCCCCATGCCAGCCTGTGCTGTACACCCATGGGTCTTATGACAGAGGTGACAGTCCAGGCTGTCAGAAGAAGATAAATGGTTTTGTTTGTTATGCAAAATAAAAGGCATCACAACATGCGAGGGAAGCAGGGCCTCTGTGCAGACAGGACCTGCACAGCATGCCGAGGGACAATCCACCTGGGATCCTGGTGGACAGCAGGATGACCATGAGCCAGCACTGTGCCCTCATGGCCAAGAAGACCAATGGCATCCTGGGGTGTATTAGAAGGGGGGTGGTTAGTAGGTCGAGAGAGGTTCTCCTCCCCCTCTACTCTGCCCTGGTGAGACCCCATCTGGAGTATTGTGTCCAGTTCTGGGCCCCTCAGTTCAAGAAGGACAGAGAACTGCTGGAGAGAGTCCAGAGCAGGGCTACCAAGATGATTAAGTGAGTGGAGCATCTCCCATAGGAGGAAAGGCCGAGTGAGCTGGGTCTCTTTAGCTTGGAGAAGAGGAGGCTGAGGGGGTACCTTATTAATGTTTATAAATATGTAAAGGGTGAGTGTCAGGAGAATGAAGCCAGGCTCTTCTCAGTGACATCCAATGATAGGACAAGGGGTAATGGGTGCAAGCTGGAACATAGGAGGTTCCACTTGAATATGAGGAAAAACTTCTTCACAGTGGGGGTGACTGAACAGTGGAACGGGCTGCCCAGGGACGTTGTGGAGTCTCCTTCTCTGAAGACATTCAAAACTCGCCTGGACATGTTCCTCTGTGATGTGCTCTAGGTGTTCCTGCTCTGGCAGGGGGATTGGACTAGATGATCTTTCAAGGTCCCTTCCAATCCCTGACATTCTGTGATTCTGTGTGATCTGCCCCATGCTGCATGAATATGGGGTTCCCAGCATCTGAAGGGATGTAAAATTTTCTCACTATCTATACGCTTCTTTTTGTCCTACCCTTTTATAACAGCTATTTTACTTCATCATTTCTTGTTGAGCCCTTCTTATTGGTATCTGGAAAGAGTCCTGCATTGTTTGTCTCTCATGCTTCTGGTAGAGAACACCGGGTCACCGCAAGCAGGGCTCAAAGGTCATCCCCCTGCTCAGAGTTTGCTGAAACCACCATTTAACACACTGTGAGATGTAGCTTTGAGATACTGAAGTTTCAGTTCAAACTGGCCTCCTTGCAGAGCCAAGTCTGAAGTCTTTGGGCCAGGACATCTTGTTTGGCTACTTGATTTTCCTGTGTCCAGCAAAGTGGGGACCAGAGTTTTCAGGAACTCACGATGCACACTGCTCATGCATTATTTTATGGATTACAGTGGTCAGTGAATCAGTGGTGATCAGAAGAGCACAAGAACATTGCCAATGAGGGTGCTGGGATGACATTTATCCTGTAGACAGTTGGCCTTGCTGTTTCTGGAGAGAAGAGATGCTTCTCTCATGATAAGGCCCAAAACATTATGTCATATTTGTATTTCAGCAGGCTGAGAAAGCACCAGAACACCAGAGGAGAAATCCTCACTGAGGAAGAGTGGAGCAAGTGGCAGCCTGTGATGAGTAGTGTTTCTCAGGGATTGGTACTGGTACTAAACCAGTGCTGTTCAACATCTTTGTTGGAGACATGGACAGTGAGATAGAGTGCACTCTCAGCAAGTTTGTCGACAACACAATGCTGTGTGGTGTGGTGGAGCCTTTCCCACTGGAGGGAAGGGATGCCATCCAGATGGATCTAGACAGGCTTGAGGAGTGGGCTCATGCAAACTTCATGAAGTTCAACCAAGCCAAGTGCAGGGTTCTGCACCTGGGACAGGGCAATCCCAGGCACAAATACAGGCTGGGCAGAGAACGGCTGGAGAGCAGCCCTGAGGAGAAGGACTTGGGAGTGCTCGTGGATGAGACACTCAACATGAGCCGGCAGTGCACACTGGCAGCCCAGAAAGCCAACTGCATCCTGGGCTGCATCAAAAGAAGCATGGCCAGCATGTCCCAGAAGGTGATTCTACCTCTCTGCTCTGCACTTGTGAGACCCCAACTGTCCTTTCTATAAATATAAAGAGATGAAGTCTTGTTTGACTTTGCACGAAGGCTTTGGAGTAGGCTGGGGAGGCTTTGGAGTGCTGGGACTGGTCCTGGGGGCTGCTGCAATAAAGCAGCAACACATAGTTTCTTGATAAACACTGAGATGTGATAGGAAAGCCTATCATATATGAGGTCATGTTAATTTAGCTCCATTGAATCTTTCTGGGGACCAGTAATATTGATTTAGGATTTTGTTCTGATGACACCTGAAAGGTGTGAGCTAGAAGAATAGTCTGTGCCTTGCCAACTGCTTCACCCAATTACCACCTGCTTCACCCAATTACCACCTGCAATAGCAGCCTTTAATTCTTGCTCCTTTTTCACCTTGAGTCTTAAGACAGGATACTGCAGGGTACTGAGCCATCTCTATGTGTTTCCTGCAGCAGGACACCCATTCTGAAGTGATGGTCAAGAGGGCAACTGCCTGCTGTGGGAGCTCTTGACATGCTCTGAAAATTAAATTTGACTCCATCTTCAAGTGGAAGTCAGTCTTTATAGAACTCAATACAAACTTATCACCTGGGTCCTGCAAAGCCTAGAGTTCAGTGGTGGGGCCGGGGCAAACCATGAAAAAAGAAAAAAAAAAAAAAGCAAACACCACCAAGGCCCCCTTCCAAAAAAACCCAAAACAACCAAGTCCTCAATTAAGCAAGTCAATGGGGAGAAATAGCCAGGGACACTACCTTTAAGCAGTTCAGGATGAGCAGTGTCTGTTTATACCAATATAACTGCGCAAATTATCTCAATCCCTGTAATTAAAGAGGTTGATAGCTGTTTGTCTGCTCTCTCTGGCCACAGTGGGCATTTTCAGTTCTCACCTGGGCTGAAACACCACTTCCTTGGCCTCCCAGCATGGCCAGTCCAGATATTAATTGGTCTCAAGTGGGATGTCCCACCAAGAAGACACCTCTGATAGAGCCTGAAATACTAAAACAGCCTCCCTTTTGGGAGGTGGATAAGTATGTCTTTCTGTCACAGTAGTAGTTTTGTATAGTAGACCATGGTGTTATCCTCTTGTGTTCTGGCTTAATAGTTAATGTCTGGTGAAATTGTTGCAGCAGGACAACTGGATGTGACACACCAATATTCTCTTATAATAGGAATTGTCAAAGCTCCTACATTTAATTATTGGCTTTGTGGGAACCTGGCTGATAGAGAAAGCCAAGCAGAATTAGAATGAAACATAAGAGCACGGACCAGCTACAGCCACATGTCCCTGCTGCTTTGCAGTGCTACATCTTGCACAGCACCCCTAAACCACAGGAGGCTGATCTACAGCTGATGCATCATAGAATCATGGTTGGAAGGTTGGAAAGGACCTACAAGATCATCTAGTCCAACCATCAACAGAGCAGAAGTAGTTACTGCACATCTTGGGGATGGGGTGGGATGGGATGGGATGGGAGAGTTGATGCTATAAATCTTCTCTTTAGGCACTTTTCAGATTTGCAGTGGTTTTTTTCCTTCTGAAACAAGAAAACCATGAAAATAATAGCCACATAAGATTCCTTGTAAGGTATTTGATGTTGGCTGCTGCTCCTCCTGAAGATTCATCTCTTCTTTGAAAATAGGAGCTGTGCAACAATTTTGCATAAGAAGAAAGTCTTGCAGACATTGAAATAAGTGTAACTGGTGCGGAGCTACTTGGCTGATTCTGCTACTTTTCTACAGAAAACCAGAAGCAGTGTTTGGCAGGCAATAAATGCTCCCCTTTTATCTCTACTCAGAGGTCTAAAGCTGATTAGCTGATTTCTATAATGCCACCATTGCCAACTGCTTTATTCCCAAATAACTCACCTCTGGGAGGAGAATCAGAGATTTCCTTACACAATATGCTGCCCACAGACAGTCACCTCTGATCATAATTTGAAAACCTCCCTAGTCAGTTGTGGGCAGCTCCTCTGATTTTAACAACAACAAAAGAATGGTTTGCCTTATTCCATTTTGTCTTTTACTGCTTCAGATAGGGATGGACAAAAATTGGCTTCATCTTACCCTGTACAGTTGGGTCTCCAACCCTTACAGGATCAGTTGGATCTCACTCCCTTAGACCTTCCTTATCAAATACATCCAAAATACCCTGATGAGTACTTAGCCACTTTAATTAAGTGGGGACACTGGATTTGCTCCAGAGACCTCCCCAGACCTGTTGTGAGACACGGAGATGGTGACTAGACCATGGTTGTACTGCCTGTGGGGTATGTTGTGAAGGACTTTCGTCACCTAAAAGTCAATGTATGTTGTTGTCTTGCATGTCTGATTGAATGTCACACATACTATCAGCTGAGGAGCACTAGAAAGCCCTCAATCAATGGAAAAACGGGCATTCGTTTCTTCTCTAGGCAAAGAAGAGCTCTTCTTGCCTGAAACAAATGCTGGTCGAACACTGTGAGACTTCAAGCCCTTAAAAGCCTAGAAATCTGCTTGTTTAACAAAGATCCAGCCCAGCAGCATTAAGGAAAGATCTGCTGGTCTGATCACACTGGATGCTGTATCATCTTGCAGGTTTCAGGCTGTGAACAGATAGGCTTTACCAGCAGATCTTTTTTATTAAAGGTTGCATCATTTCCCCCCATGGAAGCAGATCTGATCTGGTATACACACAGATGATTTTCATCCCTAATTTGTGCCTAGTTACTCAGAGCCAGTACTAAACTGCTATGGCTGTGTCAGGTCTGACAGCAGCAGAAGGGAGTAAAGTGCAGGGAGACTGACCATGCGTGAACTTTGTGGTGAGGGGAAGGAACTGGCAAATGAAAAGGGGAAATAGCACTGCAAGTATAGCTGCCATGGGCCAAGGCTGGGCCCACGGCAGGGAGGCTGGGCTGACCCACAGTTGTTAAAGGGAAATTGAGATCAGGAGGCTTGAAATACAAACAGCTGGCAAGNCCTCCTCCCTGGGTATTCCTTCCAGCTCAGACTCTGACCTGTAGGGTCCCACAATTTGGGACTGAAAGACAAAGGCAAGCTTCATTTTCCCCTTGCTGCAGTGCCAAAGATTGCAGAGTTTTATCACAGGTCTCCCTACTTTTCCCACTCCATCTCCTCACTTTTGGAAAAAGAAACTGCAAAGTTAACTGCCTGTAACACACTCATGCACAGTGATGGGCACTGTTAAGAGCAGCCTGCAATGTCCTGAGCTCTATTCTGGCTGGCAGCAGCTCTACCAGAGGCATGGCTGGAGCGTACTGGAGCCCTGCAGATGGAGTAAAGGAAACATTCAGGGGCCTATACTCTTGGGAGTCATATCTTGATTCACAGCTAGACCTGACAAGACAGTCCAGTTGATCATTACCTGACAAATGTCTGCGGTTCTTGTCTGTGACAATTATCCCTTTAATATAAAACAGCGGGTAGATTAAATAACCTTCTGACAATGCAGCCAGACCTTGCTGGGTCTTGGAACAGCCCTTATGGTGTTCTGACGAGCTCTGATTTTATTCCATTTTCTCCACTGGCAGATGGCATGGTTCATTGTGCATGTGAGTGTATTCAAAAGTATGACATAAATGAAATCCAGTCAGCTTTATGGGATATATAAGAACCCAGATGTGCTAGGACCTTCAGTTGTTTTACAAGATCCAAAGCAGAGCGAGGAGGTGCCAGTAAAAAACTCCGGTTTCTTTAGTCTCTGTCTCTCTCATTTTCCTTCTTTTTAGAAGTTTCTTAGGAAATGAGGTAAGTGAAGAACTGAAATTCACCCTTGGATCATCTCAACGTCTGCAAAACCCCAGACAGAGATCCTCCTGCTGACAGTTTTTTTCCTCCCTGGAAGCTTCCCTTCTGAAGCCTGCCCAGCAGAGCTGTGCACTGGCTCTGCTCTCTCTGCTTGCTCAGGGATAGCCCTGCAGCCCCCAGGTGCCTCAGCACTGACACAGGACCACCCAACACAACCCTTGGCCTCAGTCCCATCTTTCTAAGGAGCAATGTGCAAGTGTCAGCACACACCCAGCAGCTCTGCCACTTGTATGCTACCTTGTAGCCCTGTGCTGCATTCCCTTGGCATCCCTCAGGGATTGATGCAGGTCACCTGCCAATCAATCCAGGCTCTAGCCAAGTGGAAAACGTTTAAGCTAATGTACACTTCTCCAAAGACATCATACTTCTAAAGCTTTATTCCTTTTTAGCATCATCTGATCACTCCAGGACCCCACTGCAGTAAAGGCATCTGTGTTTCTGAAAATGGTGTGGCCTAAATAAAGCAAGAAGACATTAAGAGAGGCAGAAAAACTGCTGAAGAGAACTGGCCAGCCTTTTATTCACAACTGCAAGCGAAATCTCATAACTCCCAGCCGAGCTCATTAGTCCATGCTGGCTGTGTCACTGTACATCTGCAGTATTTTAATTCAGGCACAAGACAAGACTTCTTCTAAAGTAACTTCATTGGTTTGTCAAGTTTCAGATGAACACATGTGCACCGGGTGTGTTGCTTCCATCTGGCAATAGAGGGTCTATGTGTCAGGTGGACACACATACCAGGGAAATGGAATACTACAGGAATATACAGTGTTTGAGACAATAGGCAGTTTCAGGTTTCGTTAACTCTGTTAAGTACATGATCATCTTCTGGATAAAAATTTCATCTTGGAAGCTATCCCAGTCAAGAGAAAAGGGCCTGTAAGGAGAATGACTGCAAATGGAGTGCATTTTTCTGTTTCTCTAGCCTGCAGATGAGGACTCAATTTCCCAATCACCTCTTCTGTCTGTCTTCATTCCAAATGCTGCTCCAATAGGAAATCAACAACTTTTTCTATCAGATTACTTCTAGGATTTTGGTTGTGCAATTTGTGAGTGGGAAGGAGTCCATGGCTTTATCTGCCTACATATATGCATAAAACACACCTTGTCCTCACAAAAAAATCCTGCTGGAATTAAAAACAACTGCAGATGGACCTGCAAGTTTATTTGCCGCTGTGAATGAAACCAGCATCAATAGTGGGCTCTCTTGCTTTAGTTCCAGTTGATTCAGCTATTTCCCAGTCTAACATATCATGTGGAAAAAAACCTGAAACATCATAACTTACCCCTTAGAGGTCATACAGCCAGTCATCCGCATGCCTGAATCTTCAGAAATTAAAATGAGGGTCTGTATGACACATTATCAGTGGCTATTCCTAGAACAGCTGGGAATAAGTTATTGGTTAATATTGGTTAATTGGTTCCAATAACCATTGGAATATGGTTATTGCAGGATTAGACATATGTACTAGCAGCAGACAGGTAAAAATATGTAGGCATCAAGTAACTTCTTGACTCTTTTCTGAGATTAAAGCAAATGTGTTTCCATATGTACACATGCAGAGAAATATTTATATGGGCACATATTTGTGCATGTAATTCTCATCATAAATCTCCTTTTAAACCCGTCTTAAATATTTTTAAACCTCCCTTAAATAAAGTATCCTTTTGCATCTCCCTTATATTGGACTTGAAAATAAAGCAAATTGCACAAAGATTTGTAATATGTAAACAATTAAAATGTTCTCCGCAGAGCTGTGTATGATATACTATTTGGTGGGTAAAATAAATCTGTTTCACCGGTTATCTCTTGATACAGTTTTCAATGATCCGTTCAGACTGACAATAAGCATACCATTCTTCTATAATTTTTAAAAAGCTAGGGGCCCAGTTCACAGAATGCACCAATACAATCCAGACTTCCCCTCTGGCCTTTATCCCTTTGACCCTGAGTCAGCACAGAAATGTAGAAAACACTCAGCACTATGGGAATTCAAGTATCTATTTAGGTGCTATAAAACCCCAGACCCTTACAAATTCCTAGACTTGGCCTTAGGCGAAGTTTCACCGTGACCATATGGGCTGGTTTTCTCTTATCACAGGGAAACATTGATGAGTCAAAGTTTTCTTCCGTTTCCATCTTTCCCTACTGTGCTCCCAACCTGTTTGTCTGCAGTAGTTTTGCACTGTGGTTGTAACAGTGGTTCAAAATTGCTGTAAAGTGCAGCAGGGCAGTTATTTTGCCTGTCAATCAAACCTGTGACATTTTTGGTGTGGTAAACTGCAGTACCAGCAGTACAGCAGTATCAGCTCCAGTGTACTCACTTTCCTGCTAACTCTTGCATTTCCTCCGACATTTTGGCTTCAGTCACTTCTTTCTAACACTTTGCTCCATGCAAAATATTGCTTTCTAACTAAAATGCCCCTAACCTAAACCTATTAGTGAGGAACAGCTCACCAGAACTTCTGCGGGAACTTCAGCATATTTTTTTTTTCATATGGCCATTCTCCTCTTTTGGGGCAAACAAGCTTTCCTAGGTACCCCCTAGACAGAAGGACAAAGCACTTCATCCTGTAGACTTCCCTGCAGAAGTTATAAAATGAAGGTATCCAGACCTGAAGGCAGTGTTTTCAAATCTATCCATTTCCAAAGCCATTGGGGTTTGCAAAAATGACCCTAAAAGTAATTTTTTTAAAGCACATTTTCCCTCCTGGCCCATTCTGCAGAGTCCAGCTGATGAAGTGTTTCACTCTGCAGGAGTCATCTGTGCCCAAGGAGATGCCCTCCAAACGGGTAAGACATGTGGCCTTGCTGCGTTGCCTCCAGGCACAAGCAGAAGGCAAAACTGTATGAGGAAAGTGGTTTAGGACTCATCTCTAGAGAGAAGGTCTTACAGAAGATAGTAGGTAACTGTAAGAGGCAAAACACACCCTACATCATTGTTTTAGCAGTTAACTGGCACCAGACAAAACAACAGGAAATTAGTATTACTGAGTTTTAAAGTTAGCCAAGTAATTAACCAGAACAGTGAAAATAGCAGTTAGTCCATCTATTCTGTAATGAGAAACAATAAAAAAGAATCTAGAGAAAAAGAGACAGAATTCCCAGAGTTGTTTTTCAAAATGAGTTTCTACAAAGAAGATTTAGTTCATAAAGAGAGATAAATTACAGGTATGCACTTGAGGTGTGTTTATGGCTTAGTCCCTAGGATACAGAAGGAAGAAAAGGTAGAAATTCCTGAGGACCTCCATCCCCCTGTTTTGGCTGTTTAGCAATGTGCCTAAGGCAGTGCATGAGTACTGGATAGTGTGGCTGGAATGTGCACCCCAACATCTGGCCTTTGCAGGGCAGGTAGCTAAGTCTGCACACAACAAGGTATGTGTGTATGTAAGTGCTGTTTTCCTGAGCTACCCATGGCACCCACACCTCCACAGCCGCACTGGTGAGGGGAGCAGGACATTTCCAAAAGGCAGCATTGCTGGTATCTTTGCTCTGTATCCACCTCCTGTCTCACAGGCCCTCGGTGACTCCCTGCTCTGCACCTCCCTCCAGACCAAATCCAGTGCCAGGAAAGCCAAAGAAAGCCTTGATGTATCCACCCTGCACCACCTCCCAGCAGCTGCCACTAGCTTGACTCACTCCCCACTTCCTTCACACCAAGCTCTTCCACTTCTCATCTCTCTTTCATCGGCACCTATGTGCTCCCTTGCTCGGGGCCAAGCTCAGCAGGCACTGAACTGATACTGTTCCCACCCTCAACTGGGCTGTGCAGCTGCCCTGGGGCAACCAACAGGCTTGCCTGATTTATCAGGGGAGGAAGAGAGGTCATTGTTGGAGAAAACAAGCATCTAATTACACTGTGTCAACCGCTGGCTGTATTAAAGAAAAGAAACTCAAACCAGATCATTAATATGAACTATCCCTGCCAAAGAAAACAAAGCCACTATCCTAATAAAGCCCAGAAATAAGGGGAGGACTGCATCCACAGCATGCTGCTTTATGTGTGTGGACCAGAAGAGCCATAACAAGCAAGATCAACTTTCTGTGCAGAGGGAGGGTGCTCGGCTGGTGAGAATCCAATATGGGAAAGCAATGCTTTTGCCAAAAGGGGATGGGACAGTGTGCAGGGCTTGTCAAAAAACACCATGAGACTGCAGATACTCTCTGTTCATGTAAGAAGAGCCTTCTGTGACTGTATTGAGCAGAAATCACGGCACATGCTGAAGAGACCAGTTCCTAGATGGACGACTGAACTCCACTTACATCACACAGCTGCAAATCACAGGCATCTCCCAGGGGATCACCACCGCCATTTGCTATTGGAAATGCCACAAGCCGTGGGAAGCTGTAGCCTCCTTTAGGTCTGGGTTACCCCACTTCCAGCTGATTTGGAGAAGATAGGGCCTAATTTCATGTCACATATGGCATGATTCTCCAAAGGCACATCCAAAACTGTTCCAAATGCTTGTCCTACCTAGCAACATGCCTGAGACAAAGTGTGTGTCTTCCCTGATGTTTAAGAGGGGCTGATCTTACAGTGCAGTCTTTCTCACTGGTGCCATGATAAAGCCTGCTCCATCCATGCCCATATCGTTTCACAGAATTTCAAGGGACTCAATATTGGTGAGACCACTGTCAAATTTGGGTAGGACTGGTCAAGAGACTCAAGTGCTCTGAGGTGCAACAGACTGTCAGGCAGCATGATCGCATATGTCCTGCATCCTAGGCAACAATGCCAAACCCCAGCATGTTGAGGTAATGCCTTCAAAATGCATCTGGATCACTCCAGAGGTTTCTTTGCCTGCAAAAAGCCATCAGTACTCCCTTTGGCTGTTGATTTTCAACAACCAAAAATCAGGTAGTATCAGTTTTCATGTCAGCAGAAAGTGGCTGTTCAGGCTTACTGGTGAAAGCTCATTCCTATAATCTGTTGTGTTGCAGAAAGCAATTGAAAAAAACCCAACAAACCAAAACCCCACATAGCAGAGCTGAGGCTCTTCTTGGCCACAGAAGGAGATTTGGAGATGGTAGTGTAGGTAAGCCTGGCATTCCCATGCACTGGAACCAGGGCTCTCCTTTCTCTGAGATACAAGCACAGGGCAATTTGGCAGGAAACGGGCCTACACCCTGTGCTAATGGGTTAAAGGGAGTCACAAGGACTGACAGAGATGACTTCTCATGGAGCCTTTGTGAGATCAAAGCCCAACTAAATGGGTCTTTACTGCAAGCTAGGGCACCAGCACTTCTCCCATGCCATAGCCCCAGTGCAGGAATAACTGCAAGACAGCTGTTCGTAGAGCTCTGCAAGAAGAGAGCAAGAACTGCAATTCATGTAGATGGAACATGGCTAGAACGATAGGGACTCAAATATTCAAAGCCTGCATGCAAAGGCTGCAAAACTTATGGAAACGGTCAGACTCTCACTGTTTTGGGGCATAGACATGGTCATGAATTCAAGGGGTGTGCTGAATTGTTGCTGGAGGCTGCATCATCGCTCATGGAGAAACACATTTGCTATTTCTCACCATCGTTAGAATGTGCAAATGAAGGTTATCCAGGCCTATGCTGCAAACAGAATGTACCCTAAGCAATTAATTATGCCACTGGAATGTGCATGTGGCTGCTGGCACTTGAAAAAATAAGTGGGTAGATATTGATTTAGGAGCCTTCTGTAAGGCGTCCAGTTTTTTGAACCATTGAAGCTGAGGAGCAGGAATGCACACAAACAGGAGTATCTGCAACTTACCGCCCATGATGTAATCACACAAACACACCAATTCTACAGCTGCATGTACAAACTGAGACACTGTCCAGAGCTAAGATTCATAACTCCATATATATCGTGTTCACTGCAGGCAAAGGTTTGTATAAGGAAAGATGGAAAGTAAGTAGAGAAAATCAGGTTGAAATCATTGTGAGGCAGCAGGAAGCTAATTTTGGTGCTGCAGACAGAAAATCTGATTAATACATGTAACTTAATGTACATGTTAGACTTAGTGCCAGAGTGATATAGCTAATTCAAAGTTCTCATTTCAAAATGTATTAAAGTCTGAGAAGTTTCAAAGCAGAAAGAGGCAAGTTGTTTGTTCTTGACCATAACAACCTCAACATGGAGATCTGTGTCAATCTAAACAATATGAACAATGTATTTTAACCCAAAGCATGTAAGAAAAATGGGATACTTCTGAGGATAGTGAGAATATTTGAAGTATTTCTCATTTCTAGAGAAATCCAATCCTACAGCTCTTTCCTGGCTCTATAGAATGAGAGTGAAATGAGAGCTGTGTAACTAACTCTTTTTGGCTCTTCTTAAATCCCAATTGAAATGCTTTAACCACTAATATTTTACAAGGCCTGCTGATCTGAATAAGACTTTGAAACTCAAGTGAAGACAATGATATACAACCCAAATCTGGTTATACTGTTGTGACACTAATATAATCCTTTGGGGTGGGAGGGGATTAGAATCTTTTAATGCCCTGATTTTATAGGTTTGTGAAAAATACAGCATCAGTTTAGCTGGAGACATCTGGGCTCTCCCTGTTAACTGAATATAGGCTTTTTTAATGCAGAGGATTCACAAAGGAAATAAGTTCACTTGTGGGTGAATAAAACATGAAATAAATTAGAAATACTCAAGAGAGAAAGAAAAACTACATACAATTGAAAATAAAAAGATATGAAGCTCTTGATAAATAAAAATAACAAAATGTAGCACATGTCAAAGGCTATGCAGCCATGAATAATGACAAAAATTGCAGAACCCTGGTTAGTTTTATAATAGTGTATAAATCTGTGACCGTACAGCTTCAAAAGAAGATTTAAATGTCATTCTCTAAGCAGCTTACCAGAGCTCCATTTTTTATATCTTCATTATTGTTTCTTGCTAATTTGTTTTTACCAGATTCTCCTATTATCTCCTGTGCACTCTGGTTATGAGGTGTTAAAAGGATTAGGGACCCATGGATTTCAAGAGCAGTTGATCTTTTCTACACAGTCTTTTTCCAGCAAATATAATCTTCATTGCTAACTCAAAATATACTTGAAAGTGAATAACATGGGTTATCCTTTGCAAAATACTTTGGGAAAAGATGCAGGAAAGCAGCTCTGTCTACTGCTGCTGACTTGCAAGTACTCTAGGATGGATAAAAAAGAAATCAGAGGTATGGCACATTTACTACTTCAGCACAGATGCTGCCCTCACCTCAGAATTACTTTGAGATGATGCCCACCAGCACTAGTCAGTTGCCTGACCCAGAATGTCAGAAAGCAAAATAATTTCATTCTTGAAGAATAAGATTAAAATCCCAGATGGCCTGATTCTAAAGCATGATGCCTCTTGTGCATCTCCAATTCCTATGATCCCATGACCTAGAAAAACAAGTTCCACTAGGTCCAGGTTTTTGTATCTGACCTCATAGCAATAACACCATTTCCCACAGCACACTTCGATGACACCCTTGGTGCATGTGTGGATTGAAGGGCTGCTCCTTGTCCATCTGTACCTGCCTCTTACAGCCTGTCTGCTCACCTCCTGTCACCTTGTGTATGCACCGTGGACCCAAAGCGTGACAATAAGAAATGGTCCAGGAGTCTTAAGTGTCCAAGAAGGGACAGGAGAGGATGTGGTGGAACCTCTGGCATTGTGTGGCTCTTTGGGCAGCACTGAGCCAAGGGTACAGTCACTTGGTACTGTTGAATTATTTGGGAGTCCTTCACAGGTATCTGCTAGCAAGGGAGAGTGGGAGGTCCAGGAGGAAGTTGAGGAGGAAATATTCAGTGTTCAAGGAGAGAGCTAATTATAAGCCAGATTTTAACAGGACTTCAGACCAGTGAAGGATGATGAAGTCTCCTAACAGATGCATAGGCTATACAGACAAGGCAGTTTCGCCCTGTTACTGAAAATCTTTGCAAGTGAAACTTCATGACAAAGAAAAAACACCCATGTAAGTTAACCAAACCAAAGTAACAATGTGGAAGAGACCAGGTTAAAAATTGTTGAAGTCAACTGAAAGCCATATATTGTATTGAACCATGTTCAATACCTGTGATAATGTTATAGGGCTGTTCAGTCACGTTTGAAGAGATGATATTTCTTTTATTTACCTTTATAGCAGAGCTTCATCTACACAGGTTGCAGACAGGTCTCTTCCTTCATGCATGGGACACATAGAGAAAACGAGGTTAAAATGTGCATGTTTTTTCCTCCATATGTGTGAAAGAAGTAATAGTATTCTACCAAAGTGGCATTTGACCTGTTGCCCAGACAAAGGCTAGAACTGACATCCCCAAGACCTTTTCAGAGGTGTTTTCTGGTTCAGTTTCCCAAGGTTTTTCCTGCTTTTAAGGCCCAACAGCCCTGAGAGCTACTGGGACAATACTTGTGTAGAGGAAACAGGATACTGTGGCGTCCAAAAAGCCATCTTTCCCAGCAGCAGCAATCTCTTCCTCCTCAAGAGGTAATTATTTCAGATAGCTGCATACACCACACAGTGGCTGACAATTAAGGCAAACCTGGATCAAAAGGCCTTAAGATTTACAGTTTAGCAAGAAAACTGCCTGAACTGAATAGTCTAGAATATTATCTCAGCAGGATGGTTTTGTACAGTTTGAAGTACAGAGTTACCTTCAAGGACAGGCAGCAGATAGTTAATGGTATGTCAGAGACAACCTAGAAGCAAAGCACAATAGTTAAATGATGACCCTATCCATTTATCAGGGTGTCTGCTGCCAGAGGACACCAGGGTTTGGTTTTTTTTTTACTCTTTCTTTTCTCTACTGTCCTGCTTGGGTTTTTTGTTTCCACTTTTTCTCAGCCCAAGAGTGACAACACTTAAGAAAAGCTGGCTTTAGGGATTTTTCTGGTCAACAGGACAATGAGTTTATGTCGAAGGCAAGACTTTTGTTAGATATTTGCTTCTGAGGCTTTCAAGAAAGGAGCAGTTCTGTAGTTCTAGTAGCAGAATTATAATCTGACTGTGCAGGTGCCAGCAAAGTGTGGCAGAGAGCCGAAAACTTCAATAAGGTCTTAGCTAGTCTGGGATGTGCAGGGCATATTCATCCTTGAGAAAGAGCCACTATAATATGCTCACACCAAATTTCAGTTTTGATGAACACAGATTTGCAGACAGTATACATACCATCCAAAAGTTCTCAAGCAACACTAATTGTAATAAGTTTTCTTTTCCTCAAACATCTGGGTTTTTTAGACAAGAGCATCAAGGACACTCACTCTATGACAGCGTTCCTGTTGTGAATATAAATGTCCTCCTCACTGACATAAAGTGTCAGAAATTGTGTTGTTGCTCAATAATCCACAGAATGGCATTGATGCTTAATTTCTTCTTTTTTTACTTCTCAAATTGAAGTTCAGAGTCCCTACATACTCTTGTCTTGATTATTGCTGCTTGCGAGCCAAAGCATACTTTACTAAGCTTTCCATAAAATGCAAATCATGAGCAATGCAACAGCTTCCTGGAGTATCCTGCATGAAAGGAAGATGGACCTACATACTGTGAAGAGAGAGCAAACTTGTGACCTGTCCTGGGTCCAGCAGGGACAGGGCTATTTCTCCCCAGGATCTAGCAGGTGTACAGGTATTCCACCCCATGTGAGCCATGCCCAGCTGTAGTGGAGAGCTGGTCAGGAAGGGGAGGGGGAGGAATTCAGCACTGGGGATCAGGCTGGCAGGTCTGGGTCTGGTGGACAAGTAGTGATATCGTAATCATAGTTGTATATTCCTCTCTCAGTGTTATTGTTGTTTTCCTTTGTCTCAACCCACGAGTTTTGCCTTTTTTCCTTCCAATGCTCCCCTCATGGCTGGGGGGACGGGACACTGAAGAGATCACAGCTGCCCCGTGGTTCTTTGTTGCTGGTTGAGGCCAAACCTCATCAGATCCCCTCTGAAGCACCTCACTCAGCTCTAAAAATGGTGTATTTTGTTAACCTGCCTCTATGTCAGCCCAAGAAATAGGACTGACTTGAAGGAACAGCTCAAACAAGGGACTACATAGTTCTTAGAGGGTCCCCAGCCAAATTAAAATCTTTGTACTGTTCAAGGAGAATATAGGATGTTGCATTCAGTAGCCTGAGAGCTGCAAGGATGCTGCAGCTCCACGCCCTCACATCCAAATATTAGTGAGCCTAAAAATACTTTCCCAGGAGGCAGACACACACAGAACATGTTTATGTACCACATGCATATGTGTATGCAAGACCAGCCACACAGATCACAGACAGACATCAACACAAACAGCACCAACAGCCTCATCTCAGCCCCTTCTCTTGCTGAGCAGAATAAAGGTCCCCTAATGAGAATATATAGATACATATATACCAAGTGGATCCTTGCAATATCTGAGCTCTGACACCCAGTCTGCCCAGTATCTGCCCCTAGATCCCAGTGTCCCCAGTTGCTTGCATCCAGGGCGATATGAGCCCCTAGGGCTGCAGACCTGCTCCAGCAGTGTTGCAGCAAATTTCTGGTGCTCCCCCTTGGGCTGAAATGGTAAAAGGATATCGATCTGTTGGAAATGGTCCAGAGGAAGCCACAAAGATGCTGCAACAGCTGGAGCATCTCTGCTGTGAGGACAGGATGAGGAAGTTGGGGGTGTTCAGCATGGATAAGAAAAGGCTCCAGGGTGACCTTAGAGCCCCTTCCAGTCCCTAAAGGGGCTCTGAGAAAGCTGCGGAGGGACTCGTGTTCAAGGAGGGGAGCTATAGGATGAGGGGGAATGGTTTTAACCTGAAAGAGGGAAGATTCAGACTAGATATAAGGAAGAAATTGTTCACTCTGAGGGTGGTGAGACCCTGGCCGAGGTTACCCAGAGAAGCTGTGGCTGCCTCATCCCTGGAAGTGTTCAAGTCCAGATTGGACAGGGATTTGAGCAACCTGGTCTGGTAGGAGGTGTCCCTGCCCAGGGCAGGGAATGAGCTTTAAGGTCCCTTCCAGCCCAAACCATTTTATGATTCTGTAATTCTTTGATTCGAATGAAGGATGAATATGTCTGTCCTGCTTGAAGTCAGGCGTTACAAACACCAGACACAAGAATGCCATACAGCATGTATTCCCATCTCCTTGCACCCTAAGTTGTTTGTGCTGCTGGGTATCACTGCAATGGTTTCCTCTGCAAAACCAGCCAGGTAACTCCACAGTCCAGGATGTCTGTTGCTTTTATTCCAGGAATTTGTGGTGCTCTTGCCTCACCTGCATGAAGGAGACCGCACCACTGGGATTTCTGTGGCAGATGCATTGCTATTTCTTTGGCTGCAGAATTATAAATGTGCTTTTCAGACACTCTTAAATGCCTCAGCACTGTTGAGGCACACAATACTGAAGAACAATAGTGCAGCCACAAGGGAAGAGCAAAGCTGGTAGCCTGAAAAAAGAAAATTGCAGTCATCTTTTTCAAAGAATGACTGTTTCATCCTTGCTATTTCTTATATTTAGGTTTGGTGTTAATATTTGATGTCCAGTTATTTCTCATGACAAAAGCTCTCCAGAAAAAAAAATCTTGCTCTTCTACTTGCTAACTAAATTTTATTGGAAATAAAGCACAGCTCCTCTGTGGAATTTGCTTCTCTGGCACAGAATTTTTTGGGTTTGTTTTTAAGAAAAGCTGAACAAGGATTTTGTTGGATTAACTGATTTTCTCGTAATGAAAGCCTTGAGTAGCTCTAATTGTATACTTGGCTTTGTTTACAACAATTATATCAGCTTCTGTTTTCCCTGTAATTTATTTCCCAGTGTTGTTATCCAGAACATGTTTATGTAATTTTTTTTTCCAAATGGGCCAATTGTTCCCCACATTCCTGAAGCTGTTGCTGTGCAAATTCATTGACTCAGGTTGTTGTGCTCTATACTGCTGTCCTTCTCATATTCCTCAGCAGAAAAAAAAAATAGATAAATGGGGAAGCTGAAGTATACCTTTTCCAAGAGATCCGAGTGACAGGTTGGAAGCAGCACAAGGAACACAGAGGATGGATTTCCCAGGTTTTGTACCACACTACAGAAGTGATAGCCCACTTTTTTTCTTTTGAGATGAAAATCACGTTTCTGTTAAAAGACCAACGTTGTAGTCTGTGCTTTTAGCAGAGAAATATGTCTATAAATATGAAAGCAACACTGGTCTCTATCTTGGCATTTCCCTTTTCTGTTATATTCATGTTGATGGGGTAAGCTTGACTATCTGGATGTTTTTTGAATGTGTAATTAAATATATGCTATAGTGTCTATATGGAGAGGGAGATCTGTAGATACAGATACTTAAATATATGATGTATTTTAGGAAGGAGGGAGGAGTGAGAATGATGGCATTTTACTTTCACTTTCCAATCAGAACAAAACCACAAGCCATAGTTTAAGCCCAGTGGTCTGGAGGATGTCAGTTGGACTAGAGGAATTAAATTTGATGTGTGCATTTCTTTCCTGAACTTCAAGACCCTAGAAACATTGCAGGCTTGAGCTCTGAATCAGCTCCTTGTACAATAAATGTCTTAACAGCACAAATAACTATTAAAGACTGAGACAGGATTAGGGATAAAATCTTGAAGAATCAAGCAGTGGACAACCTTCAACAGTCCAGGCCAAAATTAGTATCTCACTATTCAGCTTGAATTTCTGTGTATTTTCATGTCTTCAGTTGCCTTCCTTCCTCCACGTCATGCTTTTCATGTGGTCACTTGTTATCTTTTCATAGAATAGAATCATAGAATCTTAGAATCATATAGGTTGGAAGAGACCCTTGGGATCATCAAGTCCAACCATCAGCCCTACTCTACATGTTCTCCCCTACATGATATCCCTCAACACCACATCCAATCTACTCAAACATATTCAGGGATGGTGACTCCACCACTTCCTGGTGGAGCCGAATCCCGGGCAGCCGATTCCAGTGTCTG
>VZTM01001752.1:29310-65152 GCA_013400555.1 Jacana jacana | reverse complement strand
ATGAAAGCACCAGTTAGCCTCAGGTAGAGTGTGGCAGCAGCACAAAACACAGTCTGGTGCCAGTGATCTCTTCGCTGTGACTCACATGTCTGGATGCTTTTGGCCACAAACAACAAAACCCAGGTAATTTGAAAACACTGAAGGAGCTAGGAAAAATACCATGCATATGGAAGGAATCAGCTGGGAGGCAGAATCCAAGCCTCCTTTTCATACTACAAAACAAATGGGACAGGGACCTTCTTGGTTTTATGAGCTTATAAGCAAATAAATCATACAAACATTAAGGTTGGAAAATGCCCTTAAGATCATTGAGTCCAACTGTAAATCTAACAATGCCAAGTTCACCACTAAACCGTGTCCCTAAGCCCCACATCTACACATCTTTTAAATATATCCAAGGATGGTGACTCAACCACTTCCCTGGGCAGCACGTTCCAGTGCTTGACAATAAACTTTTCCTAATATCCAATCTAAATCTCCCCTGGCACAATTTGAGGCCATTTCCTCTTGCCCTGTCACTGGCTACTTGGGTGAAGATACATCATTGGCACACATTCCTTCCTTCTGAAGGAAGTCTCCATACTACCTATGCACTGTGCTACTCCCTGAATTATGTCTAGGGACCATCTGAAGAGAGATGAATCTGAAGAGAGGGAGAATTACGGTTGGCTCAGGTCAAAAACTGCCAGGGAGAGTGTTAACCATTGAACAGTATAAGATTGCTGAACACATAGTATGGTATATTTTACTATACTATGTATAGTATAGTATATATTATAGCATTGCCAATTCCTACTTGAGGTATGAATACAGACAGACACACTCTCAATGGACATTTCCACGTTTAATCAATTAAGGCTCCAGTTGACAAAGGGAAAAAGCTTTTCCTCTAGCTATCTTTAACATAAGCACACAGCATCTCTGATTTCCTTGTAAGCGCAGCAGCAATACTTCTTTAATAGGATGTAAGAGGTGTAAAGGAGTGTATTTACTAAAATTTAGCCAAGTGCAAAGTAGAAGAATGTATTTGCTAAGCGTAATATTGTTCCACAGAGTTTAAAGGCGTCAACCAATTATGCATTTCTATGGAATTACATTATTTTAAGACAAAAAGGTCTCTGTGAATGTGAATTAAAATCAAGGTGAATGTTAGAAAGGTGAAAGGGTTATAAAACTGCAAGAAAGAACAACTGGAATATTCCATGCACGTGAGGAAAAAACAGCATTCTCTTATATAGAGTCGTGATTAAATTAACAGCAAACAAGTTTGACACTGCAAATGAGAAGAAAATTACTATTGAGCAAAAAACTTCCTCTGCTTCATTTGTCTAATCACTGTACTTTTTTCTCACAGTAAAAGACAGATATAATTATAATATAGGAAAAATACACAGTTTTCAAGGAAATTTGTTTCCACGCAACCTTATATAGAGCTCCATACAAACATAAAAGGCAATTTCAAATTAGGAAATGGGTTTAGTGACTCATAGATAAAAAAAGTGCTGATAACACAAACATTTTATTTTATATTTTTAACAGATAAAGACCACAAAATGTAGCACTTTTGAGGACAACTGCAATACCCTTATCACTTAATGCCAGACATTTACTGGGCTTGTGTATTTTATACAACTCTGATAACTATGCAAGTATCAGTAAGAGGACTTAAAATTTTTTTTTAACTACTGGGTTCAATATAGGTGAACATAAAAAGAAATTATTTTAAAAACTTCCCAAAATACATCATTAGAACAATTTCTAATCCTCTAGAGCTCTGGAACACATCACACTGCTTTCCTGCAAATTATTTATTTGTCACAGTCCACTACAGATATAACATTTAAAGTCATCAGGAAATAATCATCTTCCCTGACCCCCTGTTTATGAAGCTTAAGCCTATTGCTTTGGTTTTGGCTACATTACGTGCTACAAGGACATCCTTACAGAAGTCCTGACCAACAAAGAACTCCTCAGCACTAATTCAGATGCTGCAGGTGCTTATTTGCGTTAGATGTTCTTTATATGTACATATTTGGTTATATGTACTTTAGCCATTTTGAAGCTTTTTAGATGAAGGCAGACAGCAGATGCGTGCGCTGCACTCCGAATGTTCTTAGCGGTTCTATATACAGCATCGAATCAGCCTGGTCGTGCTCCTGGACTCCCCCTACACACAGCATTACTGTTTCGGTTCCAAGACTGTACTTCAGCATTCACACTGGTCTCCTCCCTTCCCACCACCCAGACACAGTTTCCAGTCTCTCAATCTCCAATTTCCAAGCATGGCCTGCTAGCTTCCTTCTTCCTAGATGGATTATTTGCATCTTCCCATATTAAAAAATAAAAATTTATCTCAGTTGGTCATCTCAACTTATCTTAATGATTGCCTTGTCTCTAGGATTATTGTTGTCCTGCCAATCTACAAAGCACCTGCTAATTTCAAAGTGTAAAATTATTTCTGATAAAGTCAGCAAAGAAAATGTTAAATATCGTTGCCCTTTACATTGTTCTTTATGAGAAATCTATGGGAAAACCACTTAGTCCATGAGGCTCCTTTATTGACAATCCTGTATTAAGACGGGCTAGCTGGTTTGTTAGTAATTCAAGTCTGTTGTTTTTTTTCACTATACAGTTCAATCTATGTTTTTATTAATTGGTTTCACATGGCTGTAAGTCAAATGCATTGACTGCATCATATTATCAAACTTGTCATTTTATCAAATACTAAAAGATTAAAATCAACTTTTCGACAATCATTTGTTTTACAAGCCCTACTTTCCATAAAACTATGTTAAGTGCAATTAATTTTACTCATGGCCTTTAATTCCCTATCAGCTGAATCCCCTATCAGCTTTTTCCATATGTTCACTGTGATTTATATCAGGCTATATTTACCCTGCTCAATCTGCTTGTCTGCTGTGAATCTGGGCAGAACACCAGCTTTCTTCCAGTCTTAAGGAATATATTAAAAATGAAAATCCATGAAGCATAAATCTCCCCCATCGACTCTTCTAGAACTCACAGGTAGACCCACTGCACCTAGACCTGATGACTGAAAATATTTATGTTCAACACATATTATTTAATATCCATTAATGGTTAATATGACTAAAAAAGCTCTCCAGCCAAATATGATGCATCATACTTTTTCTTTCAATTCATCATGTTATTTGCAATAATAAATCAACAGAAAGAGAACGCTTGTGAAGTAGGTCATGAAACAGTGCTAATCCTTTTTCTGTTCTTAAGACTTAGTCCTATAAAAATAAACCAAATATTTATCTGCTTGTCTCCGCCATGGCAATGGCCAACACATCTGCAATGAGAATAAAAGCTCTTTCACACAAGTATCAGCACTGGCTGCGCATCTGCACAGCCCCGGCACAAGGAGAGTCAAGCGCTTCTAGTGTAACTTCAGTATCAAGTACTGACCGTGCACTGTAAAACAGCTTCATTATCCACCCATTTTTGCATCGCTAATGAACTGCGCTTGTACCAGGCCATCCGACACCCGCCCAGCTGAAGCTGCTTTGCACCAGGTTGACTCCTCTGACCCAGCCAGGACTGAGCAGGGTCCTACAAGGACATGAATGCTTGGGGTCTACCTAAGCACAGTCAACACCGGATTTGTCCTTTACTGGTGTTCTATTAGGGCAGATGGGAGTATAAATTAAAATATGCCTGTTCAGGTAACTCCGTAAGACATCCTCCCTCCAGCAGACACTCACCCATTGAATGGCAGATAGGAGGAAACCCCTGGGTTCCAGTTAGCTTTGATCTTTTCCACGTTGGTAAGGCATAGGCAATCTAGATCTTGTCTTGTTTACTTGTTTCTCTGGTTTTGTGGGATTTAAAAAAAAAAAATTCTCTCCAAATATTTTTCCCTTTTTCTTTTGGGCATCTTCAGTGCTCTTCTTCCCTCAACACTATAAAATTTCATAGCTGCTAAATGCAGCTCGTTGGTAAATCACTATGAGCACTGGGATACAGGTCCCAGTGATAGCAAGGATATAGGTCCTTAGCAATTCCACTCAGCAAAGTCTTATTTCAACTACCTGCTCTAGAAGTACAAAAGCCACATCCTAAGAGCGCCCAAAAGTGCAGGGTTAAAAAGCCAACTACAGCACAGTGTTCAAATGTCAAATTAAAGGCTGCAGGTAAGCCTGTAAACTCAGTCATGATCCACTGACTTGAATCTTTTCTTGAGACCAGCCACTTAGAGTTGATTTTTAACAGACTGGAGCAGGGCTGATCAGTCCTTTTACTGTTGTCTTACATATTCCCTGAGGACCTATACTGGATTTGGCTCTTCCAAGGATTTAAGCAGAGAAGCACTTACTTTCTAGATCCCACTCCGATTAAATTATAAGCTGCTTTGGCTGGGGCGATTACACACATGGCACAGCAAAGCTGTGGACAGACCTCAAACAGGGAGGTAAGCCTGGAAAGTTTAGATGCTTCCAGCGTCAAATCAGCAGTTGAACAGCATTTGTGGATTGCAAATTTAAACTCAAGATGTCTCAGTCTTGCTTTAGTGCTTTGTGTCCTAAATTCCTGACGGGATTCAGTCTTTTTCACATTTTTACCTCCCCACTTAAAAGGGAAGATGGAATGCAGCATGAAAATAATGGCTTAGCACCATTTATTTCAGTAGTCCTTTAGAGTCCTCACAGCCTAAGCAGATACACTTCATCTCTTGTGCACGTATGCCTACTTGCTGTCTTTCAAAGACTTGGTTGAAGTGCTCAAATTGAGTGCAACTTTGCAAATGGGCTGAACACTGTGGGTTTATGGAGGAGGAAGTAAAAACATAACTTGCATGGGTTTAGAGAGATAGCTTGGCTTGAAGCACATCACGAAATATGGTGATCAAGGACAGGAAAGAATTCAGTTTGATTATTAAATTTCTCATTGAGTTAAAAACCATCCAGAGTGAGTGAGAGAAAACAAATTAAGAAAACCCATTTTTACAGCACCCACATGTTAAAAACAGGTACTCAAATGACGGTATCATTAGGATAGCTCTTCAGGCTACGCTTTGACATTTTTAGAAGCATGCAAATGATGTCGTTGCTCATTAAGTCCACTTTCAGAAAATCTAATTCAGACTGAACTTCAACAAGACAAAGGTTTTCAAGAAGCCCAGAAAGAAAGGCTTTGCAATCGAGAAAAAAAGTACTTGTGAGAAAAGTATCTGTGAGTCATGAGACTGCTATTGCAGTCAGAGCGTCCTCTGCAAACAGAACCAGAAGGCAAACTGGAGAGTGGGCAGAAGAAAAATGCACCATCATCCTGAGCAAAGATTCCCAATTCAGTGACTGCAGTTAGTTCCTTGTAAATATGCAAAAAGGATGCTCAGCTGAAATACTCCCTGAAATGTTAATTTCTTTACCCAGGAGATATGATGAAAAGCTTTTTTTTTGTTTTCCTTTTTTTTTCTTTGCTTATTCTTATTTTTTTAACCCACCAGAATTCAGCGCAAGGGCTTCAGAGAGCTCACGTGGGAGGTAATACAGTCTGTATTACTCTGGTTAATTACCTTCTTTAGATCCCTACAACTAACCCAAAAAGCACTGTCTGTCAAGAAGTATTCCTGCAATCCTGGAGATATTCTTGTGAAAAGCATACTGTGCAAAAGAGCAGAATCTGATTTGAAGACAGGGAAACTCCTCCCTTTGGGAAGTAGAGCAGAAACCACTAATATTAGCATGAAATGCCAGGATAGTTATGCTAGGGAGGAGGTCGCTCAGAATAGGGACAGTGCCAGAAACTGAGGACTAAGGCATTCTGTCAAATATAAAACCCTAACAAGTACATGAACAAAGGAGGATAAACACTGCTGAGGGAACAAACTGTACAAACTCCAGCTAGCTTCCCCGGGGAGATTTTTTGGAGATGGGGGTTGGGAACCGGCCACCTATGTGTAACATTTATTTAACAGACAAAGTTAGCAAGTTTGCTGCTTTAATTTTAATTATTTCTGTTAAGGGAGTTAGAATTACATCTGTTAGCTTGGAGTCTCTGCCCACCATTAAAAACTGAAAAACACCAGTAGCTCAGATACAAACACTTCCACACTTAAGAAACAGGCCTGCCTTTCTCTCTAGAAGTGCTGTTCGTTATATTTAAAGCTGCAAAAATCAGGTCCATTCCTACTTGAAATAACGCTAATTCATCCTGCCTCTGCTCCCAACAGAATGATGTGAGCAAATGAACCAACTCCTTAAAATTTGTTTGAAGGTATCCCAATGCTAAGCTACGTTTCATAACCAGGTCACCATGCTCAGCTATGCCACGTGCAGGCATGACTAGTGCCCTGACAATGAACTTGCCAGTTTTAAGATTTTCTGACTTCATCACCTCTCTGAGTGAGCACCTCTTGCTCCCCCTCACGCTTTGTCACCTTCATAAAACCTGCATGCTGCAGCTGGACTCTCATCTCTAGAGACAAAGCAGGCAAGGTTGACATTCAGGTTTCCTTTTTTCCTGCTGTCTTTTCTTTTTTTTACCTTTTTTTCTTTTGCTTTTAATAATAACTTGTAGAGCTTCCAGCTCCCTGAATATATAGGCTCCTCTGGACGCTGTGGAAGCTTTAAGTGGGACTATGCAACAGGGCAAGGCCTGACTGAGCATGCTCTGCACCTGTGCAACACTGTGCACAACAGCCAACAGTGACACAACCTCTCTGCCTGCCACGGTCATTAAGAGTTGACTTACCCTTAAGAGAAAGCAAAGGAGACCTGGTGTGGGCCACTCACCACCACACCACCAGTAAACTCTGCCAGGGTTTCTGCCCCTGTCAACGAGCGGCACAGAGTGGTCTGGATGCACTGTCTTCTACCTCCAAATATTAACAATAATGTCATTCCTCCATTAGGTGGCAGATGGACCCAGGAAGAGAATGGGGCAGGAGGTTCTCTGAGCTTGGAGTTGGGGGAGCAGAGGGCTGTTGGAGCAAAATACTCTGACGGGAATGAGAAGATTCCAGAAAAAGAGTACCTTTCAGGTTCTGTTAAGATGGAGGGGAAAGGCAAGAAGGAAAGAAACTGTGCACATATTTAAAAGTACTGAGGTTGAAATTACATGTTAAAGTTTTATATTTATAAAAAAAGAAATTGAAAGTATTCAACATAATATTAACATAAGAACAGAAAAATAATTTTCCAGCAGTGTTGGAAGTCACAGTTTGGAAGATGATGAGGAAAAAAACAGAAAAACAGACCCTTTAACAGCCTAGTGGTTTGCACATGAATATTTGCTACAGCTCTGACCCCGTCTACAGTGATTTCAGAGTGACAGACTATTTCAACATAGATTTCACCTCTAAACGTGGGCTACAAGAGCATTTCAGGTATTTCACAGGAAGAAACAAGGGGAGGGTGAACAAACAACATTGCAGTAATTTGAGAATACTTAAAAGCACTAAGGTCCAAAAGGCTTCAGACAGATTGTACATCCACTGCAGATCCAGCATAAGGCAAACTCAAGCAGAGAGACAGACCACTGTGGCTCCATCACCACCCTGGCTCTCTTACTCTGAAGCACATCATGGGTGTCCTCCTCCTCAAACTGCTCTTGTTTTAGTCAATTCTATTGCAAGGCCAGCATAAAAATGAGCATTTTTAGCTTCAGAGCAGGAACAGTGCCTTGGAAGAAACTGCTGGAAGCAAAGATGACATGTTGCATGAACCAGCATTTCACCTGTTACTACTTCTCCCTGGAGCCCACTGTTACCCACTACAACCATGTTCATTCAGTTCATTACTGTATTTTCCTTCTTGTTTTATACAAGCTATGCAATTGTAGCCAGTTTTACAGCCATTGACTGTTAAACCTCAACTGCCTAAACACACAAATGGATAGACCCAATGTTGTTATGTTACTTTAGTGGGACAACTTCAAATAACAGCTACAATGTACTAAAATTCACATATTTAAGATTAATCCCTCATTTTGCTGGCGTTATTCAACCAAATCTACCACTGGCTTCATCTGATCTTGGCTTGATTAAAACTCTTAAGATTTGTTCTATAATCATTATTGCAGCTGATTCAGTTAAATCTGTTCCGCAGCCACGTCCTTGTATCTGCATGATCAGAAACCAAAAGTGATTCACAAATATAAATGAAGGGCTTATTTTTATGCATTTCACATTTATGTAAATGTAGAAAATTTCTCCATTGTTATGATGTTAAAGGATTAATATGGCTTTTTAATTGAATGTAATTTTTATTTTAATGTACCAAAAATAAAACCCTGCAGCGTAATTCTCACAATAAATCTTGCACTTCTAATAGAGTTTTAAAACACCATTATCAAACTGTAACCTTCTAAATGAGATGTGCTAACCCACACTCCTATGCTGTTGCCCTTTCATTTGAAATATATTTTACACATTACGAATATTTTCAATTTTCCTTTTAAAAGAATCAGAGAAGGCTCTTAACACCCTTGAAATAACATAGTCTTAGCTGCAATTTAAGCAAGCAGCAATAGGACAAAGCCAATAACTAGAGCTTGAGTGAGCTTTTTTATATAAATCATTAATTCAAACCTTCAGGGTAAAAAAAGCTCATTTATTCACCAAGAAGTTAATCCAGTTTGTTCCCTGACTAGGAAGTAGCTTTTGCTGCCTTTTTTTTTTTTTAACTTGTATGCTCTTCATTAATGAAACAAAAAAAAAATCTTTCCCAGGACTTTATATCTATTATGTAAGTAAACGTTACACTTTGATGTAAAAATTTACATTGTTGGCAGCCTTATTTGAATTTCACATCCCCATTACCACCAAGGAGATAAAAGAAATTTCCTTCGTACTGCCATGTCTACTACTGTTTTCTTTGGCTTGTTACGACTAAATTATCCTTTATATTGGTATCTCAAATGCAAACAGCACACATTGCAGGAACAGTCATTTTTTTTGACTGTTTAAATTAAGCTCAGTGCAGTTCTGCAGAGCTGCACAAAGGCATGAGGAAAAACTTTTTTCCATTCAATGTGTTCTTTCAAATAGAATCATGGAGTGTTCCAGGCTAGAAGGGACCTCTAGGGTCATCTAGTCCAACCTCCCCGCAGTCAGCAGGGACACCCCCAACCAGACCAGGTTGCCCAGGACCTCCTCGAGTCTCACCTTGAATATCTCCAGGGAAGGGGCCTCAACCACCTCCCCTGGGCAACCTGTTCCAGTGGTCCACCACCCTCAGAGTAAAGAACCTATTCCTAATATCCAATCTAAATCTGCTCTTCTCCAGCTTGAAGCCACTGCCCCTCGTCCTGTCCCTGTAGGCCTTGGTAAACAGACCCTCCTCAGTCTTCCTGTAGGCCCCCTTCAAGTACTGGAAGGCTGCTATTAGGTCCCCTGGAGCCTCCTCTTCTCCAGGCTGAACAACCCCAACTCCCTCATACTATTCAAAGCACGTATTATATCCTGCCACAAAATTAATTATAAATACAGAATTAAAGAAAGATTCTTCAAGGTAAAGGAAAAAATTAGTGTTGTGAGAGAGGAAAACATATTACAAAAACCCAAAATAACTACAAAAAAAACTTTCTGAAATTCTGCTGATTGTACAGCAAAAGCACTTTACTACATCACTGGCAATCCAGACTGTATCTTGGTACTAGCAGACTGATAAACATTATTATTGTATAGACACTAGAAGATGACTACATTTAATCATTCAAAAATTAAAATGGCTTATTAACATATATATGCAAAGTATGTATCACTCAATGAGGCACCCAAAGAAACATCTATTTTTTAAGGCAGTACATTGAGGCATGGAAACAAGGCAACATGATTTCACCCCACAACTGAATTCTTATTCTCACTAAAAGACAATGGTTTATGCATTCATTTTATTTCCAAATTACCCTATTTTTTTTCTTAAGTTGAAATATTTGCTAAATTTCTAGACGTGCACAAAACCTGAAAACCAAATTTCTCTCCAATAATACAGGTACACGCAACAGTAATTTCTCACAGCACAATTATTAGAAATTATTTCAGTAAATTCTGCCAGTTTTAATTTTTGCATAGTTGTAACATCTAATGGGTATTTTTCATGCAAAGGCAGTACAAAATGCAAACATTTCAGCAAGAAAAAAACTATAAAAGGCAAGACATTTAAAAAGGGAAAATAAATAATATTCCTAATTTGCTTTGATTACTTCAAACACTCGGCTATACTTTATAGTTTTTATAAATTATCTTGCTCTTTGAGGCAATTTCAGTCAATCCAACCCTAGCTGGACTAACAGTGTATCGCAGCAGCCTGTCTGCCCGAGACCTCTCCTTTGCACATCTTGAAATATTGATCCTTCAAAGACAATACAAAGAACTGCTCACTTGACTCTCAAGCAACACCTGCAGGTGATGCAGCCTGATTTGCATAATACTGTTCTGGATTTCAACTTGTAAAGAATGCAAAATTGCTTTAAATCAACATTAAAGGCTAAAATTATTTTCTCAGCCGTGCTAATTTGAATTGAGAGAGATGTCGTTGTCCAAGGATTTTTAATTTTGCCTTACTGCTTATACACCAGAGAAACCATAATATAACTAAAACCAGAAAGTACTCTTTAATCTTTAATATAAAATTAAAGTTTGCTGGTTTTTCAATTTATCCAGAGACTTAGTACCACTTAAAACTGTGCTTTTTTGTATTCATTTTAATCAAATGTTATTTTAATTGGGTCTGTAAGGACATGTAGAATCTACTGCACCACTGGGAAGAAACTAATTTTTGATCTCCTGTTCTTACATCTCTGAAACCAGCCTGGTTTTCAGTCTCACCTTTAACTTCCCTTCAGGCATTATTCCCTAGGGTTCCACAGCTTCAGTTCCCAATATCTCAAAGCAGTATTTCTGGAAAGCAACACTTGTGGAAACAGGGACGTCTAACCAAATTTTCCATATGGTCTATGGGAAGAAGTTGAAACCTAAAGTAGAGCTCCTGGGAAAAAGGCAACTCTACCCAGCATATAGTTTCATGACGTTTATGAGAGTTGGCACAGTGTGCATAGACTACAAAAATAAGAGTGCTTCCTTTAAAAAGGATTAAGAAAGCAAGGCAGGGCCTCAGACAACCAGCTGTGAATGTACTACATCTCTCCCTCCCCTTCCCTGAAGTCTCTTAACCATCCTTCCCTCTTGAAGACATACAGATGCTGCCTTCTCTTCCACCCTAAAAGCTGTAAGCTAGTTGGCCACCACCAGACTTGTGGAAGAGCTGTTGTCCATACTGCTGAGAGTAGCTATCTATGAAGAAAGAAGGTGATGGAAAATAAAAAGCCCACCAAGGAAAGAAAACATCAATCTACCTCATAATGCAGCAGAGGCTTTGAGATACAGCTTTTCTTACTGTCAAAGCAATAAAATACTAAATTAATAATACCCTCTCAGAGAGGGCATTACAATTGCCAGGAGTAGCTGATAATACCAGGCAACAAAACTAGGGCAGCCCTCTGCCAGCTCTGATTCCTTCCGTCCTTCCTTAGCAGGAACTTGACTCAAGCTATTTCACTGCAAAGATTTGATAAGTAGCTCACCATTTTCTAACCTAAAAATTAAATTCATTAAACTAAAAATTAAATTCATACTAAATTAACTAAAAATTAAATTCATAATTATATTCCACAATTAGGTTCAATTTGTCCACACAAGTTTTAAACTGAAACTAATAGCTTCTCTCTGTCAGAATAAAATTTAAAGTGGCAAATCAACTTTCATCTCAAAGTGCATAAAAACAATGATTTTCATATCAAGACAGGTACTGAAAGTCTCAAGAATGGGGGTTTTGTTGTTTGTTTGTTTTAGTTTCTGTTGGTTTGATTTTGGGGTTTTTTGTCAATTGAGATCTTGGAGTGAGCTTTTTCCACTATCTTTTGTAATGGGAACAAGCTCATGAAAGGAGTTATGTCATGTTGGTTGCCTGCGCAGCAGTCACCAAACAGTGACCAAGGAAAGCCTTGCAAGCTTCTTCTTCTGGTAGAAAAAAGCAGAAAATTGGCACTAACATATGTAGGGCTTTTCAGCGGGGCATAGGAATGCTTTTCTTATAACCCTGAACAGCAGAAAAGGGAAAGAGCCTGTCTTTCCTTCAAGATTCACATCTTAAGGTGTTTCCTATTTTACATTTGAACCATGAGTAGAACACAAAAGCAACTGACCTTTTTACACTCTTTATTATCTAATTTAAAACATTGCAGATTTTCACAGTGCATCATAAGGATCTCTGTGTTGACACTCATGTCTTGTTTTTAACCTGATCGTTCATTCTGTAACAGGAGCTGGCTGCTGTAAGGAGGAGTCGCCTTGAAGCATCTTCCGTGAAACTGTGGAGGAGGTAAAGATGAAGCAAGACCTTTTCTCGCTCTTTAATCTTGATAGTGGGTTCCCAGCATCAGGTTGGGTCCAACAAATCACATGGATTTCGACATACAATGTTTGCTGCTGGGTAGTTGCCAGGTAAGATAATACAATTTCTGCTTAATTAAACCGCATTCCTTTCTTCCACAAGGACTGCTGATCTTGGTTATTTTTAACACAGCAAGATGTAGTCACATCAGAACGTGCTGGGAAAAGTGTGATAAACCTTTTGTTTAATACCAAACCCCAGAATTTCCAGACATAAAGCCAACAGCTGGCACGACTGTGATGCTCTGAACTTCACATATGCTTTCTCCCATGTTTAATCAGAGAAAGCTTACCTAAGTCACTGCACTGGTTTAGCAGAGATACTGAATGTCATGGGGAAAACAGAAAGAGGAAGGAAAGACTCAAAGACTTAAAAAGGACAGAACGACAGTTAAAATAACATTTTAAATAAAATGAACCTCGTATAATGTATCTGGGTCAAGGCATCTGCACCAAAAAAAGCACCCAGTGAAATCTGAGTTGAGAAAACAAATACAATCAAACCTGAATTAATTTGACTGTTGAGGAAAAATGAAGTTAGCTGTACAATTGCTTTTGCAACTATCAAAGCATTAAGGGCTAGGTAAGAAAAGGAGTTTCTTCTGTTTTGCCAGCAATCACTGTAGTCTCTTGATCATCAAAGTACTTTATTAGAAGGTACATTTCAGTACTTAACCTTCCATGTATCCTAAATAACTGCAGGGGTTGAAAAGGAGGTTCAGGGAGACTGGAACAACCACTTTTCTTCTTTGGTTTGCTGTGTAGTCACAGAATGCAGCTAACTAATTTCCACAATTTAAAACAGAACCTGGCTGAGGTGGGGTGGAGGGTTGGAGTTAGGGCTATCCATTCACTGGCCATACCCCCTTTTTTTCCAGGAGCAGTTCTCTCCAACATTGCTGTTCACTTGAGTGAAAAAGGTACTTTATTTAGGGGTGGATTTTCACATTAGGCTTGCTCTGATCTAATGACAAGTAGCTGTCAAGAAGATATGGAGAGGTCCTGAGCTTTTCTGTTCCTCACTGCAAGTTCCTGCCCTCTCTCCTTGCCCTTAAGAATCACAGAATCCCCATTGAGTTACAACAGTTCATTGATCCAAAAGAAAACAAATCTATGCAAGAAAGAATTAGGTTCTGACATGACAGATTTTTCCCAAAAGGAACTATCTCTTTTGGATGACAGCCCAAAATTAAAAAAAGTGAAACAACGTGTGAAAAAACACCCCCAGCCTAAATCTTCATGGATCTGAGCTGGGTCAACGCCACACCGAATTATTCCCTTCTCTGCAAGTTGACTCCCTTCCTCCCTACTGAAGCATTTGCACTGAAGACTCTGCAAAGTCAAGAAAAAATACATCAGAGCAGAATCACACATTTGGAAACATGTATTCATGCTAAGTGTTTTTCCTCCCAAAATTATTTTTTTAAAAAAATCAAGATAGATCCTAATATTTCTGACTTACTCTATTTGGCTCAATGAATAGAAAGTCAACAACATCCAAGAACATGATCTTTCAAATCCCTGCGAAGTCCATAGAAGTTAAAATACTTGTTACTCAAAGATAGGCTCCCAAACAGGCTGTATCCGTCACCTGCATGCTACGGGAAAGAAGCACCTTCTCAGACATACTGCATTTCACAAGGAGTTCTGTCCTGCTGCTGACAGTTTTCAAATTCAATTTATATTTAGTTCTTTCATTCAAAGTAATCATTGACTCAACATGACCATTTTTTGGCACAGCCTTCAGCGAGGGCGCAGCTTCTGCATGTGATTCACATGAAGAATCACACTGTGATCCACATCCATACTTTTTCAACTACGTTCCCTTCAGCATTCCATCTATTGACTTTAACAGAATCTTGTACAGAATTCAAGCATTTGATGATTATAGTTATGGAAAAACAAGAGATGTATTTTATTTTTAGGTAGCTCGTTGGAATTCTTATCTCATGTTCAGCAACACACAGAGCACGAACAGTCTTTAACGTTTTTTCACGTTCGGGACAAGACATTGAATAAAACACAACATAGGGATAGACTATAAGCAGCAGGCTACCAACAGATTAAATTCACAATGGGAAAGGATGCTAAACTCCCCACCTACTGGACATTTAATTAGGTCCAGAATAGGCTTTGATAGCTTCAGCTCATGTGAGTAAAAATTCAGAATTGATCTACTTAATCTAAAACCCCATCTCATCTTTGAATTCCTCTTGCCTTCTTTCATGAACAGCAATGGAGATGTGGCCTCAACACTCAAAAGCTTTGGGACAGTTTCCTCCTTTCCTTCATAAAGGGAAGCTCTTTGAACACACCTCGTAGCCTTCTAGGTAGTAACCCTTTCAAGTTTAAACACATTCAGCTACAGGATGCAATAAGCAAGAAACCTTGTGGCCCCTCTATCATTAAAACTCCTGCACTCAGGAAAAAGTGAGAGAAATTAGAAAAATTATTCCACATGCAACAATGGGGCTAACAAGAACACTAACTTGAACTGAGTTCTACTTTACTTCACCTGCACAGAACTCCACTAACCTCAGCAGAATCACTCCTGACGCACGTGGGGAAGAAGAGAACAGAATGGGGTCTCTTGCCCGCACACACTTTCTTGTGATGCATCCGTATCGCCAGAGCAAAGCAGTCTGTAAAGTCCTGACAAACTGCTTTCTCATCCTGCCTCAGACATTTCACAAGATGGCAGATGCATTCATAAATTTCACTGCACATTTCCAGTAAAAAAACTGGCATTGACATTTCATTTTTACTATCTTTATGATTCAAAACACGTCCTTGTATTTCTTCCTAATGAGTTGTAGCTCATTGCCTACTATAGTCTGTTAGATATGTGAATTTTTAATTCTGAAGAGAATCACTATGTTCTACAAACTCTAAGTCATGTAGAAAAGAACATCAAACCTTTACTGGATTTCACTGACTGAGTTTTATATCCACCAACCTTTTGCAGTTATTTTTTGAAATAACATTTATTTGGTTTATCAGGAATATAAAACATCTATAAAATGTAGGCAAGTACCATACATCAATGTATACAGTCACCTGCAAAACAGTTCTAAAATAGTACCATCCTTCACATATATTTACCAGGATGTACTTTGTAAATACTGCAAGTTCTAAGTTTGGAAGCTTTTATTTCTAAAGATAGGAATATTCATTGTATAAAGAAGTTATCTAATTACTTAAAGTAGATAGTTATATAATTAGCAATATATGTGTGTGTGTGTATATACATATGAAAACAATATTTAGTCTGCCCTGTGATAAATTAGAACTGTATTTCTCAACTCAATCAGAACCTGTTGCTTTGATGAGTGCTCTTCTCTAAAAAAGTACCCAAACCACATAGTTCCTGTGCTCACTTGCATCTCAAATACAGGTCTGGCACAACAGAGCTTTTCCGTTTCTACACCAGTTTGCAAATGATACAGAAAAATTATTAAGTTATCTAAAAGTCAAAGCAGCTATTAAAGGAAACTGAAAAGTCTTTTTAAGGTATTTATGGAAAAGGATTGCAGACAAGGACAGGTTTGTTAGGAACATTTGTTAGGTTAATGTAATACCCTGGAATATGGCAGAGGGAGAACTAACTCAAGATTCACCATCGAAACACATCAAGTTATGTCAGAATTTTAAATCTTTTTTTTTACTAAATAATCAGATAAACCAGGTGCCATGTTAAAGAAAAGCTCATGGGGAATACAGACTTCTGAGAGTTTCTGGCTACTACATTTCAGCTGCGGGTATACTTTTAGGAAGAAAAACAACAAATTCTCAAAGCACTGTCAATATAGTACGTAAGAGAAATACCGCTTTTGACATGAATACTGGCCGAGACGCATCTTGGTGCGTAGGTTATTCCAAAAGTAAGATGTTAACAACTCATTTCATTCATCTATGAGCGTCTAAAGTGACATATTTTCAAAAATACACCAGATGCTGTTTTTTTTCCTTAAAGTTTCACAGCTTTTTCAGGCAGCACCCTGACCGAGCAGCTCACTGCCTCCACTTATGCCCAGGCCACGTACCAACACTTTTTAGGCTTTGTTGAGGCTTCTCCCTCCCTTTCAGCATCCTGTTGTCTTCAACAGATCGCATTCTTACCAGTGGGAGTGAGCACTATCCTTTTTTCACATCTGCAGGAACCCTGTATGTGTTTAGACTTTTCTGAGTGGAAAGATGCATGGGAAGGCATTAAGCTCTGCTTAGTTTTTTCAAAACAAATGGCAGTAACTAAGTCTTATCAGCACAAGATGATTTATCTGATCACAATAAATGAGCATTTATTTTGTCCTCTGAAGGTAGTCAGGTTCTTCTAACTCGGAAGTAGCAACTACGTTACTGCCAATTGCAGATGGGTGTCGATAGCCACAAGAACATTCACAGGAAGTTTTCTACTAAACCAGTTGTAGTTTTAAAGATTCTCAAATCAGAATTTCAGAATTTAGCCACAGTTTTACTGAATACAGAATGCAATGAAAAACACATTAACTGTTCTCGATGAAAGAAAGTGTACTTTTTGAACAGAGATGAATGCACTCCTCTGGTAGTGAGAGTAGGTAGAGCCTTTCCTTTTGCCACTTGACTGAGATGGAGTGCCGCAGCAGGCAGACACAAAAGGCACTTTCTACTGTTCTCAGACAGCCTAACCATCCTTTTTCCTGGCTGCCATGACTTGCTTGAAAGGAATTACAAAACAAGGCAGAGATAAACGCATTTTGTGAACAATCCACAGATTCATTTTTTATTGTATTTTGCCAGACAGAATATTTAATTTCTTCTGTCATTTTGCCACTAGATTAGGTCAGTGATTTACTTACAAAACTCCAGAATAAATTTTAATATGAGAAGGATATATCCTCTTTCAAAACAACTTTTCCCTTTTTAAAGCAAGTCTGCTTTGGTGGCATTTCAAAAACTAATGAATATACTGACAGATGACTGGATGACAGGTTTCAAAGAAATGTTTTTACTTTCTGTGGCTAAACATTTGACAGTTTTCTTGCAGAAATGTGTTTCCTGAATAACACTTTAGAGAAATTCAACAAAAAGGATTCATACTGCAAAGTTGTAAAAGCCAAAACCACATGAATAATTATTTTAGAAACTAAGTGGCCATCAACATTTGTATATCCAGTCCTTGTTGTTTTGTCCTAGCACTGTACACTCTCATTATCTATTCTTTCAGCAGTATTAGAAGGCTTTACAAACTGCTGATACTCAGTCACTCTTTAGCGAAGCTAGAGAGCTTTACAACATCACCGGACCACATCACATATCAAAAGACACTTAGCTACTGCAAAAGAGAGCTCCTGATGCCAGACAGATGCCAGACATTACTGAGCTATTACAGTACTCACATCTGCTAATTTTTTAGAAGACCCATGAGAGTTCATGAATCCCAAAACAAAACCAAAACCCTCTGTGGAATAAATAGGAGATTACGTATTCTTCATCACACATTATTTAAAGTTTCTGGTTTGGATTCCACAAATCCTATACAGATTAATCATTTAATAAAAGCTTGAAAATATGGATGCACGATAGTTGCAAAAAAGGCATAAATAGAGAATTTTCACATCGCATATTTTAGATTTCTTGTTTTGGATCAGAGGGAATGCAAACCCTGGGGGTTAACTAGAAGTCTGATATCACCTGCTAGAGTTTTCTGTTCTAATACAGATCTCAACTGAATGCAAAACGATGTTGTAAGCATTCTTCCCCTCTGATGGCAGTATGCACACAGCCCAATCTAGTATTTTACTGTTCACATTACAGGGTCAGTGAGATTTTAGTTCAGGTCTGTTCAAAACGGGTTATTCTTCCTGCCTTCACCTAAACCTTTTGGTTTAGGGCCAAAACTTTTAGTTCTCTATCTTAGGCTTGTATGTGCTAGACTAGCCACTATCCCTAACTCTTCATCAAATTATCCCGGCTTCTGGTCCATGACTACTGGTCTTTGTCCAATTTAATTTCATCGCTGGCAAACTTTGGGACCTGTAAGTTTACAGACTTCTTTCAGCTGGCTCAACTAACAAAGAAATTAAACAGATTTAAACAGGTAGAATACTAAATGAGAGATTTAGATGTCTCTTGTAGGAAGGCAATGCCCATCAGCAGGGAGAAAGCACACAGGCTGATTGGCTGTAAGATCTTTTGCTGGCTCAGCTGTTTGAAGAACACCTGTCTGTCTACATGCTAAATTAAGAAGGCACCTTGTTAGAAAGCAAACTACATTGACATGGAATGGTGTGATCCTTCAGCCGTTTCCTGTTGGGAATGAGTGGTGAAAAATTATGGTATCACAAAAAAGCACTGGCTTCATGACTACTGTTTAGTGATAATGTCCAAATAATGGCCAAGACCATTTGCTGTATGAAACGTCACAGGCTGTGTCAGAGAAAGCTTTTCATATGCTGTCATGGCCACCCTCCTTTCAAATTAATTAAGTTGAAAAAAGCATAGGCATCTCTGTATGGATCTTCTTACCTGTGTAGACTAGCACAGATGAAAAGATCTTAACGAAAATCAACTAGAAAAGTAAATTAAATAATGTGAATCTAATTCCATCATTTCTTATACCAGCACAAATGCAATCTCATTGCAGACACCCAGTGAAAATTAATTATATCCTAACTTAGTAATGTCAATAGGAATTCTGCTGCTAAATTCAATTGGACACAATTGCATGCAAACATGTTCCTCAAATCAAATAAAGTTACTATCTGGTTGAGTAGAAGTACCAAAGGAGCTACACAAAGCAGGTACCTCCTGGAAACAAAATGGAGGTTACACTGAACTAATGTGCTGGAAATTCAGGAGGGGAGAACAGGTCAAGTAATCTGCTTTCCTGAGATCTGTGAAAAGAAAGCAGGGTGCAACAGAGAGCCCGAGAGCAAAGGTGCTGTGCAAACCACATCTGAAAGGCTCCACAAGCTACTGTCAGACACTACGTGTCACAGGCAGTTATTGTACCACACAGGCACGGAAGGCAACTGCAAGCATAACAGAAATAAGTGCTGACATCTGTCAAGGTATAAAACGCACATACCACATATTGTCCTTACAGTCTTTTTCTGTCCCAACCCTATGTTCTTTCTGTAACCTTTCTCTCATGGTCAGTTGTCTGTGCAACATCTCTTCTTGAAGGTTCCCTGCAGCCCAGAAGGCAAGATCTGTAGCCTGCAGCAGAGACCTCCACTGAACAACAGGTATAAGAGAGCTGAAAGGAGATGATGTGCTGCAGCTGCAAAAAGAAATCATGGGTGCAGGAACATTTGTTGTTTCAATCTGCCACTCAGTGTTTGTAGTCTTTTTTTTTATTTCTATTTTTTCCAGGGAAGAAAAAAAACCTTGTTCTTGACTGGTTAGGTCATTCATCACTGGATGTTATGCAACTTGGGAATATTCAATAGCTCTATGGTGAACAACCTGAGAATATTAGACACTTTACACGCAAGGCACAAGATCTTACTTGAACACCTTGGATCAAAACTAGAAACAACAGATGCTAGCTTCCTGGCACTGAGCACCATAAGGACATAAGCACCTACCTTCAGAGAAGAACTCACATTCTTGGTTTGGGCATCTATGTTTCCTGTTACACTGAACACAAGAGACAGATGTGCGTGCACGGCATTCTCAACAACTAGCAATCTCAGTGAGGAAATGCCTATCGCGGCCAAGAGAAACTACTGAAAAACATTAAATTCTGTCTTTCTCGTGAGAGTTTAAAGTACTATTCTATCAGCATGAAACCAAAAATCAAAGCTGAAAACCTGTTGAGCAGTGGAGAGACTATGCCACGACTTTGAGCATGGAAGAAGGATACAGCAACACTTTGCACAGTAGTGTGGCAACTCAGCTGCAGCATAGGAGGAACCATGTAAGCTAGGCTTTTTCCACTTCAGGTCTAAGCTACCAAAAGGTCATACTCAATCATAGGAGATCATAAAAGGTTATTAACTCTCAGAAGTTTACAGTTCTCTCAAAGCTGGGCCATTGTGCAAGCAAGAAAACGTAACTGCTTCTGTGGGGTATACACAGCAAAGAAGTAATAGCAGTATGCTATCTTCCAAAATCAAGCTACCTTCTTGTGTAGGATGCACTCTAATAGGAACTCCATACTCTGATACAGTTACCTGAAACAAAACCTCTCAAAATCAGAAGCAGCTTAGAAAGGAGATAGTACTTTATTCAACGTCAGGTACTAGGTGGAAATGCTCAAATCTAGCATCCCCTACTGGGGACATTCACCCATTACTTATACACCAAAGATTCTCATTTCATCCTACCTCATACATAACTCCACCTAGGCTTACACAGTCATTAGGATGACCAAAGTGCCCTTTCTGCCCATGCCTATTACATTTTGCAGCACCTGCAAAACACTTCTGCACAGGCATGAGTTCCTCAGCGGGATGGATATCCTTCCTCACATTATCCTTTTAAGGTATTGAGCCAACTCAGGACAGTAAAAGTCTACTGTAAGTTTGCCAGCTTCTTGAAGATGACAAGGATGTTCTTTGAAGTAGTCACAGCTCTGTCCTAATTAGTATAGGAGTACGTATTTTGACACATGAGAGAATCCTAAAGTGATTAACCACTACAGGGCTACAAAGATTAAGGGCCTGGATTATCTCTCTTACAAGGAAAGGCTGAGGACCTTGGGTTCTTTTTAGTCTGGAGAAGAGAAGACTTAGGCGGAATACGATCAACACCTATAAATACTGGACTGGGTGGGTGTCAAGAAGATAGGGCCAGTCTCTTCTTAATGGTGCCCAGTGACAGGACAAGAAGAAATGGACACAAACTTGAACATAAGAAGTTCCACCTAAACACGAGAGAAAAATTTAGTTTGAGGGTGGCAGAGCACCGGAACAGGCTGCCCAGAGAAGTGGTGGGGTCTCCATCTCTGGAGACATTCAAAAACTCCCTGGACATGCTCCTGTGCAACTGGCTCCAGGTAGACCTGCTTTGGCAGGGGCGTTGGATTAGATGATCTCAGGAGGTTCCTTCCACCCCATATCGTTCTGTGACTACTTGTTATCTCATCACTGTCAGCTCAGTAACCGATTTTCTTACATAGTAAGAAGCTCAGTAATTAACTCATTTTAGTTAGTGTATGGTTATAAACAAAGCAGAGGCCTGTCTCCAGTAACAACTGGCTGCTGTTTTGTGGACATTATTTCTGATCCATAAGAGCACACAGTCCCACTTGGTAAAAAGTAGACCCCGCTATAGTGCGTTTGTGAGAAGAATAAAACTAAGCACCCTTCTTGGACCTTTAAATATAACAGTTACATCAATGAAAAGAATCTTTATTCAGCTTTACATGGCACAATAAACATTCAGAGATTTAAGGAAGCTTTTTGGTGGCTCTTCCCTTTTTAAGTACTAAAGTAAAGCTCTTCATAGCAAAACGTTATGACCTAAATCCTCTCCAATGTCACCACTCCTCCCAGCCCCTCAAAAGATATGGCTTTAAATTAATAAATGAATCTAATTTCAGTTTGAAAATGCATTGTTTAAGTGTTGCAGTAATGCTGGGAAAACATGAGCATGGTGATGACTGTTTTAGCCAGTGTAATACATGTGTTTGTGGTAAAGCCTTTAATATGATTGTTTCAATAAAATATATGGGCCAAACACCCTTCCCAGTTTTACTTCCTACTTATCGGTACTCCTGCAACTTCACACAGACTACCCACCTGATTCTTGTGAAAGCACTATGAAGAATCAAGCTCTCAAAATCCTTTTCATTACTTACTTTTAGGACAGCAGTGAACAAGCATCAAACGCCTTGAAAGGACTGTCTTGGTTTTAAAAAGAACAGGTGTGGATTCAGTTTCCTTTCAGTTTAAGCACAATTTACTAATCACTTTTCTACATCAGTGCCAAAAAAATGAGTCAAACAAAATGCCCCATCAGCTTTTCTAAACCTGTGTTAATTTTCAACTGACTAAGGAAAGCATACTTTCACAGTGAGCAAATTGATTTTACAAAAGCTTCAGCTTAAAAAGCTTACAGTTAAAAACTGGTATCAGCATATGTTGAAAATAACAATTGTATTTCACATCAGATACTGTTTTGGGGGTAAGGAAAGAAACAAAATTCAATTGTTGAAGCAAAAAAATAACTCTTCTCTGGTTCCCATTAAATCCCACAACCACTTTTAATATCTGCAGGAATATTTTGTGTCTTTTCAATGCTTTCTATGAACCAATTGAATTAATCAACATTTCACTAACCAAAGATCCAAAGTGCTGCATCTAAAATGCTTGTACTTTCCTCACCCTCCTCATTGCTTTGATAAATATCCTACCCTCCCCAAAAGAATAAAATACCCTCTTTACTCTTTCAACAGCAAATACTGTACTGCCTGAATCAAGGAGACATGGAGAAGTACAGTGGAAGAAATGTGAAAATATACTGTAAGAAACTTAATCCATTTACTTTGCATGAAGTGAAGTTGTCCGATTCTCCAGAGCTCTGCAAAGAGTCTAAGGCAACCAATACTGTCTGTTAAGCACGCGACTAATTTGGAAGAATTGCTGCTGTTACTCCATATCACCTTTCAAGATACAGCTCTACTACATGACTTTTAGAACTGCTTGAAAGGCATTAACAGGTGGAAGCACGCTAGATGTGAAGGAGCTTCAATACCTTCATAGCCTGTGTGGCTTGAGATCTACCATTTCACACAGAGGACTGGAGAAACTTGTCTGAGCAAACTTAAACTAGTAGGACGATATGACAGTTGGTGGTAGGTTATTTAAAAAATACCTACAGGGCTTAAATCTTCCTTGCAACATTTTTCTCTTTTCTCTGGCTGGAAAACATCCATTCCTTCCAGCTAAACATCCATTTTCCTTTGAAGTACTTCCCGAGAATTTAATTGCCCAGTGAATTGCCAACAAAACTTTCAAGTTGTAGACCAGCCCTGAGAGACTCCAGAGGGAACAGCCTGTAATACTTAATTCATCTTTCCACAGCCAGTGAGGAGGGCAGTTACTCTCAAGCCTCTAGCCATAAAAATCAATTTCTGACTGGACGAAGTTCACTGAGCGAAATACAGCCTCATACAGGAGGTACCTTTGTGTTTGCCACCAAGCACAATCAGAAGCTGCGTTGGAGCAACATATTTGAGAACTGGGATATTTATTCACATAATTAGTGGATCCAGGCACGTAAGCACTACAACTCAAATTAAAAATGTTTCATGTTTGAAAATGTGTTAGACAATTTAAACTTTTGCAGTTATTTAGCCTGTCTTACAGAGTCCTTTCATTCCTGGCAGATCCTCCAAAGTGACTACTTACCATTTCAAGTCAAACACCATTTCGTATTTCAAGTCGGCAAGGTCTGAGTGACGACATAACATAAAATATACAGTGGAGAGGAGACTTAGGTTGCTAAAATATTTTTTTAGCAATTGAAACAATTTCTCAAAATAAATCATTTTCCAAAAAATAAAGCAAAAAGATTCAAAACTAATTTTAGTTAGTGTATGGGAAGATTTCCTTCGGATAGGAAATCCGAAGATTAAAACAGGGTCATTTCTTTTAGAGAAAATTCCAAATAACTGAGGGAAAAAACCCCTTAGAAGTGCTGACATCGTTTCACCACACTGTAAACTATGCACCTCGTGCAGTTCTGGAAAATCTGTCATCTGTCTAGAAAATGCAAATGGAGGTAACACTGAATTGCAGTAATGTCTAGTGTGGTATGAATAATCTGTTTACTTTTTGCTGTTTGGAAAAGACTGTTTTAAAAAAGAAAAATGTTTACACTAGAATACAGGCTGTTAATCACTCATGACACATTTCATTGTGAATATTTTAGTGAATACTTTTTAAATCGTCAATTCAAAAAATCAAGATTTGTAAACGTAGATATTCAGGCCTGTTAAGGGTGTTGGAATACATTAGCACAAAGAGCTAACCTTAATGGTGTTATTTCGTTTTTAATTAAAGATGAGGGTTTGTGCATGCAAATTCATACTAAAGAGATTACTTCAATAGGTCAATTATTATTTCTTATATTTTATTTCGGGATCTTCATATCATTTATTTTCTTCTGCTTCTCCCACTTCACCGAGAAGCTCCTCCCATTCAGTGCTTTGTAACCTTTTCATCTACTTGAGCAAGTCCTAGCAACACACCAGCTAGAAAAGCACAGGAAAACTAGAGCAGCAGATGAGCAGCAAACATTAAAAGATTTATAAAGAGTCTAAATTATTTAGGAGAAACAATGGAAGTGAAAAATATTTTGGAAGCTTCGATCTCTATATTCCCTAAATCTTTAGATTTGAATTCTCTATCATGTTTTAAAATACTGAAATATATACATACTTGTAGGATAAATAAGGATAACAAAGATCAAGAGGGGGTCTTTTATATCAGACTGAAAAACAGTATGATTTACCTTAAAAGTTATGACAATATCAAAAGCTGCATTTCTAAAGAAAAGACAACCTGAATTCAATTGTATTTTAACTTTAATATTGAAGTTCAGGCTGTTCCTGAATTCTCACTTAGTCTTCCACCCAGAAGAAGACTCACACTAATTTCACAGTTACAAGCCCTAATGGCCCATTAGGACACACCTGCTTTTAATCTTGGGATTCTGTACAGCTCTACTTCAGTTTTTTTGAGAGTAAAACTAAGCAATGCGACTTAAGTTTGGAAGTCACATTCTTAAATTATCCTGAGAGGTGTTAATTTAAATAATTGGTTTTCTTATTAAGTTTCTATATTTTAACCTCAGTTAACATCTCTGAAAAAAACAGAAACCCATTTTTTGTGTGAGCAAACATACACTCTTCTTTCATTATCATCTCTCATTATGCATTTCTTGTCTTCTCTTAATTTATTCTGTACCTCTCTCACAATAATTTCCTAACATAGAATTTACTATTTCTTTTTTTAAGGTGCTAAGCATATATTTTCTGGTCACCATGAGTACCTCAATGCCAGAGTCACAGTATTGCCTACAAAGCTGGAGAGGTCTCTTGTGTACTGTTGAACCAGCCTGAAAGAAACCCTTGAGCAAAACAGATACTGAATATTAAGGGTGAGAGGGTGGAAGCTTCAGTAAGCTTTTGATCATGTCTGATGATGAAAAATCAATGAGATCTGGAAGTACACATCCAAGGTCAAAGAGGATTAAAAGATAGCTCATTTCAGGAACAGAACAAACCTGTATCTGCTGAGAATTATCAAACGTGTACAGCACACACTGACCCAAAGGACACTTTGTAGGCCTGCAAAAGAAGCACCTCTTCTGTCTGGTAAAGTCAGTCAGGAAGGAAAAGAGACAGGAAGAGATACACAGAAAGAACATGAAAGTCAGGGAGGTGCTCTGATCCACTACTAATTGGGTTTTCAGTCCTCCACTGGTATCAAGAAGGGAGAAACTATTTTCTACTCCCAGAAATCTTGTGGTTTCAAGATTACATCTCGCACAGTGAAATGTGTGCTGTTCACAGCAAAGAGATTTAATAATCCACAACTTTCCTCGCTGGAAAAACTTTTGGCATCTATCCCTCCCTTGCAGCATAAGAATCCCTGTGTTAGATTTGTCTTGAATGGAAAGCAAGATCATGAACATTGAACACGTTACCACTTCTTCTTTATCTGAAAGCTAGAGGTCTACTGTACCAGAACTCATATGCAATGTAGTGTGGGTCAGAAATGAAAGACATTGCCAGATATGACATGAGATTTCTAAAACACACTTCTTAAAATATTGAAGAAACTAAGATTATTTTATTTAAGAAAAAACTAATGATGAATTAAAAAACCTGGCACCTGCATATTAGAAAAATATCTGTGGTCTTTGCTAGACTTAATTTTAATCTTAACCTTCAACTGATTAGCACCTCTGACTACTTTCTTTTCCTACATATCCTCAGACTCTTGCATTATCATATGCAGCACCATAGTAGCAAGAGATAAGAAGTCCCAGGCCATTCCCTCTTGTTCCATCGCTAATTGCCGGTGGGGAGAGACCAGCACCAACCTCTCTGGCAATGCCCTTCCAAGAAATTGTAGAGAGTGATGAGGTCTCCCCTCAGCCTCCTCTTCCAACAATATTGTTCAAGATTTTAAGACCACAGGAAAGTCATGATTAAAGCCCATTCAATGGAGCAATTACTATCATTTTCAGCAGTAAATGACTTTCTATCCATTCTGTGCCTTCCCACGGTGCTACTATATGATTCTGATACAGGGGAATTAACCAACATAGGTATTTCTGAGGACAGAAAGAGAAGGGGGATGTTAGTTACAATCCAATACTTGCCTTTATGATATCTCAAGCATAGATCTAGATTTGTTAGCCCATTACATCCCCAGTGTCTTAGAAATAAATCCATACATTCTGGATACCTCTTCATGTACTACCGATTTGTAACACTGATAACATGAACATCTTGTTTCAGAGATGAACATTTAGCTCAATCAATAATGCAAAAATGACTCTGCAGTCTTCAAGCTTGTAGAACATGATTTCCTTGAAATAAATAGCACAAAATTAAAATGAAGTTTTACACTGTTAGATATAATACAATCCTGTGGCAAAACACTGGAAAAATATTCAGATAATTAAGGGTTATCTATATTCCTCTGCAAAAGGACACTGGCCTCCAACAAAGGGTGAAGTCCTCCAGACATTAAAATGCACCACATTTCAACCTTTATTACATACATTATATTTTATTGATGCATAAATCTGTCCAGATCATCCAGTAATGTCTATTCATTATATTTACTAACCCTTCTATAAATTTATAACAAAACCAAGAAACTTCTTTGGTTATTATAGACAGTAATAAAAAATAGTGACTAAAAAATTTGTCCCTGTCCATGATGAATTGTTATCCTTTGTCCTTTATATCCTGCTGTAATCCATTCCAGTGGTCACTTCCGAACTGATTTTGTAAGCTCATCTCGTGTGTCATACAATACCACAACATTTCCCAATATCTCGATTATGTCCTTCATTGCAGCTTCTTTATTTATTACCACACACTCCTGACAACATGAGCATGAGCTTACATTCTGGCAAAACCATTCCATAAGAAATTCAGCATTTCCAAGCCTTCCACATGACAGAACTGGGCTGGGGGGAGGGTGGGGGGGATGTATTCTGGGATTTTGTTACAAAAGGTCTTGGTACAGTGCTGCTGTCTTTTTCAGTACTATGTCTATTTGTCCATTTCTCATGTTAATACACTGCATAAAGCATTTAGTATAAATAGACTTTAAACAAGCAAGTATATATGCTTCCCAACAGTATCTTAGTAATTTACAATGTACTGAGTCAGGGTGGCACTTAGGCTTTTGTACATTCCCAGTACCAATCCCTGAAGTCACAGTGGAAGGGGGGTTTGCATAAAACACACTGCTGGACTCTTCAAGGTACACTACAGAAAGCCAAGAGGCAGTAGTCACAAGTTATAGTAAGGAAAAGTTCAGTCAGACTTAAATAAAAAATTCTCCAAGGAGAGCTGTACATACTAAGTTGCCTGAGGAGGTTGTAGAATCTCCACCCCTGGAGATTTTTAAAACTGAATAGGACAAAGCTCTGAACAATCTATTCTGACTCTAAAGTTTGCCTTGCTTTTAACACAAGGTTGTACTGGAAGACCTCCAGGCCCGGAAGACCTCAAAACTGAAATTATTTTATTCTTTTACTAACTGCATAAATTGAAGAGTCTTTAAAGATCACATTATATGCATTTGCCACACAGAGCAGCTGCAACAAGTAAAAGCATGTGTATTAGATTCATCTAAGCTTCCATGGAGAAATCATTATTTTATTGAGAGAAATGATATTAATGAAACTGTATAAACCTCACTGTCTTCCAAACTTCAGGAGGATCTAAGTCACAGCTGAAAGTTATGATTTAGTTACATTAAAGAAAAAAAAAGTTGTTGAAGTTACATAAAAAGAAAGTGAAAAATATTCCTCAGTTGGAGCTTAAAATTTTTGTTTAATATTGTTTAACTTAGGTATTTGCTTTATTCTGTCAGATTTGTAAAAAACAGTTTATGACGACATTTACTGTTTCATTAACTCTCTCCTATGGCCCCCTCCACGTCTCTTTAGAAAACAAAGATGTGCACAAGCTGGTGTTAATGTATTAACTGAGAAGAAACTAGATGGAATCTAGTAGCAGCTCTGTAATTAAAGCAGTATCAGCTACAGGGAGTCCTGTCAACCACTGGGAACTTTCAACTAAAAAAAGAAAATAGCACTTGTGTTGAAGGGAGTGCCTTATCCTGGCTTTTGTTTCTGTTTCTATCTAGTGATTTGGTGACATACTCATAAGAGAAGAAGTTTGATCGTACCAATTTGAAAGCATGTAACTGACTTTACCAACGTTTAGAATGGTTTAAATTGCTTCCCTTACTGATCCAGAAAAATAATTCTTCCCAAGTTTCCAATACATAAATTTTGAGTGGTGAAGTGTTTCCACGCTCTGGAAGGCTTTCTTACTACTGCACCTGGCCCAACTATTTAAGAAGAATATCTAGTATGTGGTTTTCTTTCCTAGGTTGTACACTCAACATTATAATACTTTAAAAAATAAATGATTGGACTACAAACGCTCCTAAAAGCTAGATTTGAAAGACAGAAAAGGTGCAGTCATGGATCTCTGGAAAGCAAAGCTTTGAGATCATTTGGTCATTATTAAGGTCAGTCAGGCACAAACTGAAACACAGGAGGTTCCCTCTGAATGCCAGGAGACATTTGTTTAATGTGGGGGTGACCAAGCACTGGCACGGGATGTCCAGGGACGTTGAGGAGTTTCCATTCACTGAGAAATTCAAAAACCATCCAGCCATGGTCCTGGGCAACCAGCAAGGGTGGTCCTACTCGAGATGGCTGTTGCTGACTTCATACCCCTTAGAATACTCTCAAATCTGACAATGTTCAAATGACTACTCTTTACACTTTTAACTACACACCATTTTAAAAGCATTATTTTAGCAGCACAAATGCAAGTCAGCCAAAGCAAAACTGACAATATTACTTTAAACAAACTTTGAACTTGAGAGAAACTGATTTCATGGAGCACCCTGCCAGCAGCACCTGCTGGGACTGAGACACTCTGAGCAGAACAGACCAGCTGATGGCTGGCTCAGTGGATGACAGGAGGGCAGCAGATGTTGTTTATCTTGACTGTTGCAAGGCTTCTGACACTGTCTCCCATAAAAATCCCCATAGACAAACTGATGAAGTACAGACTAGACAAATGGACAGTGAAATGGGCTGAATTCTCGCTGAACTGCCAGGCTAAAAGGGTTGTGACCAAAGTCCAGCTGGAGGAGGAAAGTCACTGCTAGTATATCCCAGGGATCAATACTGGGGCCAGCACCATTTAGCCACTTCATTAATGACCAAGATGATGGTACAGAATACACCCTCAGCAAGTTTGCTGATGACACAAACCGTGAAGAGTGGCTGATATACCAGCTTGTTGCACTGGCATTCAGAGGATCACAAGAAGGTCAATAATATGCCAATGGGAATCTCATGAAGTTTAATAAAAGGAAATATAAATTCCTTCACCTGGGGAGGAACAACTGCAGGCACCAGTACAGGATGGGGGCTGATCAGCTGGAAAGCAGCTCTGCAGAAAAGCACCTGGGGGTGCTGGTGGATTCCAAGTAGACCATGAGCCAGCAGTGCACCAGTAGAGCAAGGAAGACCTACAGCTGCATTAGGAAAAACGTTGCCAGCGGGTCACAGGAGATGATCCTCTCCTCCCCTCTACTCAGCACTGATGAGACATGTCTGGAGTGCTGTGTGCATTTGTGGACTCCCCAGTACAAAAATATAAGCATCCTGAAGTGAGACCAGTGAAGGACTGCAAAGACGATTAAGGGATTGAGCATCTGACATATGTGGTGAGACTGAAAGAGCTGGGACTCTAGCCTGCAGAAGAGAAGGCTCAGGGAGATCTTACTGAAATGTATAAATACCTGATGGGGGCAGGGGTAAAAAACACTCCTCGGTGGTGCCCCTTGACAAGGCAAGAGGCAACGGGCACAAATCAAAACAGAATTAATTCCATCTGAATAAAAGAAAGCACTATTCTACTATATGGCTGGCCAAGCACTTGAATCAATTGTCCAAATATCAAGCTGTTTTAGTTGACCTTGCTTTAAGGAAGGGGAGGGTGTTGGACTAGGTGGCCTGCAGACTTCTTTCCAATCCCAGGTACTCTGTGGTTGAGGAAGAGACAAAAGAAGAGCAACTACATCCAAGTAACACTGGCCATGGTCTTAACATCAGTTGTTTTCTCTGCAGACCAAGAATTAGATAAGATGTAACAGTTCCCTTGCACATCAATTCCTTATATCTGACTGCATTCTATGAATGCAATTTGATATTAGACTTAGGTGAAGCCTCATCATACAGATATTAAAAAAAAAAAAATTCATTTTCTCTCCCATACATTTCCTGATGCCCAAGACTCTAGGCCTACCCAGTATGAGAACTACCTAACAGAGATTAAGACAATGTATTAGTTTTCAAAAGTTAAATGAATTGCTTTATTGTCCATTACAATGTCTGTTTGAATCAGCAAACATCCCTCACTTTAATGGATATCTTTGCCTCCCCTCCAGTCAGTACTCAAGCAGTAAAGATAGTTAACCAAGACAGGCTAATGGGAAAACATCCTCTTTCTTTCATAATGCCTGTTCTCTCACATCAACACACTGACAGTTTTGTTTTACAGCTGTAGGAAAAATGAGAGGAACCAAGAGAACATCACAGAGAAAAGCTAGAACATCTCACTCATGAGGAGTGGGCACCTGTGCTTTGACCCAATTAGACATTCAAACACTTGCCACTTTGGAACTAGCTGGTTGTCACTCATCCAATTAGCCCCAGGGAACCTATTGTATGGTGGCATTCCCTAACAGAAGAACTGGAGCTATGGAGGCAACGAGGGCACAGCGATAGGGTGCCAGGATCCTGGTGAGCGAGAGCAGCCAGCAGCAAAGCCAAAGAACCTCAGAGCTTCCTTAACTTGGTTACCATCCAAAAAGTCTTTCAGAGTCTTCAATGGTTATCTTTTATTCAGAGCAGTCTAGTTTAAAAACCTTACAGTAACAGTTCTCTTTAGCCAAAGCTACGTTTAACTCTTGAGTGACGAACATAGGAACCGTTTCAGAAGAGATCAGTGAAATACTTAAAAAAAATAATAACTTTTTTGCAGGGAGATGATGCACTAAACTTTTACTATTTACTTTCATTAACACCACCAGTTCATAAAGTTTCAGTGTGCTCATCTAGTCCCTTCTGTGCAAAACATATTATTGGTGCTTTCAGATGCTGGGTTTGTTTAAACACATAAATGAGGGATAAACCACCGTGCAGTTATCCACGCCTACGTACTATAAAAGATAGAAAAGGTCTGTTCTAGTAGACTGTACACAATACTGTATTCAAGATGCCCAAATCAGATTTTTCATTACAAAAAAGAAAAGAATAAAATCAGATATTAGACCACAAATGACTATTCAGCAGCTACTGTTGACTTCAAGCAAAGCTATCTCTGTTCTTATGTTGGAAGATTTATGCAGTTCAAACAGAAGAGCAGGGAGGGGTTAAAGAAGGATTGAAAAAAGAAAAATCAAAGCTTGCTTCAAAGCTTCTAAAACAGACATTTTGACCCTAGGACCTAAACCAGGAGACCAAAGAGTTCAGAATGTCCCCATCACTATATCTGTGATCTACACTAGGATAAAAACCAGTTTTTTTCACTACCAAAATATCTCAAGTTTCTTCTGTTTTTCCCGACTCACCTTTTCACTAGTTGACTCATCCTTCTGTTCTCTCCAGCAAGGAACATCAGAAATTATTAAGTCTACCTTCAATTACGTGATACTTTTAGCTGCTTTTCTAGTTAATGTATTTGATACGAGCCCTTCAGTTAAAAGCTGAGCTGACATTTAAAAAATTGTATTAATGACAAACTGTTAACTCAAACGTGAAAATGCAGGTAAATGCAGAACATGTTGAATGACTACCCTGACAGTACTTAATAGAAATGGAATAAAAAAGGGGGAAATAGAAACTTAATGCCAGTAGCTTTTTTCCCCAGTTAGCATGGGAAATTAACATCTACAGGAAAAAAATTATCTTACCTTTGTACAAATAGCTTCAGAGCAAGATGGTCTACCTCATTAATTTTCTGTCTTTCTTGTCTTCTGTATCACAGGTCTTTGTCTTACTGCCTTGCCTGGAAAAATAATATACAATCTGAAATATTTATAGAGGCTAATAATTCCATTCACTGTTAAACTGCAACAAATACATCAGATACACCTGGTAAGAGCTGCAATACTAAATCTAATTATGTCAAGTGAAATAGTATTTTAATAGGAAGTAATTTATGCTTGTTAGGCTGAAGAAAAAATAAGAAGCATAATGAAAGCAATAAGTTCCCTAGGTGTCAAAATGAGTTTTTGCATTTAGCTCTCAAAAAAAATATAGCTGGTCACATCATATCAGATCAGACCACCCCTATCATTATCCAGGATTGCTGTGAAATCCAGGATCGCCAGTGAAAAACAGTTGGTGCTTTGCAAAGCTTCAACGAGCCAACAGGAAAGCCTAACCACATCTTTATAATGTTCAGTAACTTAAGACCCACTAGGTACCTCTCTCTCCCCTCAGGAACGAACACTTCAGTGCTCTTTGGAATACCCATGTTCGAGCTTCTAGAAAGACATCTGCTGGAAGAGGTCACAGCTGCTAACATCAAACCTTTCCTGCAGGTAAAGCTTTTGGTCGCAGCACTTGCCAGAAGAGAGAGAGAGCTGGGCTCATAGTGAATTCTTAAAATGTCTGATCTCTCACTTTCTAGGAGAATATCCTAAATTCCAGTTGATGAATGGGACAGATGACTCCCCTCCCTCCACCCAATGCCCCCACGCTGAAAGCACAATATACACAAAGAGAAAACAGCAGAAGTTTTGTTTTGAATTCACCTACTACTTTCTTCATTCCACGAACTATGCACCCAAGTCCTCTCTTCACTCTTCATTAAGAACACCCCATTTTAAACATATTTAATGTTTTGTTGAGGAGATTGCTTATTTTTCCATGGTAATGCATGCATGGAGTTTACTTTCAAGCAAGCAAAGTTCAAGTGGGATGATGTATTTTCAAAGTGAGCTTCAAAAAATTTCTGATGTTTGCCCTTACAGTCTCTTAATTTTAGTGTTGGTCTTCTATAAGCTCAGCTATGCTTGCCGCTATATGTAGTCCTTATTTTAGTGAACTCGTGATGAAATGAAGCTAATAGTGACACATTCACTTCACTGCAGTACCTGTTATTTTATATACTGTACATGTACATATAATTACTTTTCTGCAGATGAAATAAACTTTATCATTTACTCATAACTGCAGAGTAGCACTATTTTTTAAGGTAAAACAGGAGAGACTGCAAAATCTCAACTTGCAGCAGTGATACAGTAAGATTGGTTTAATTTACCACCAATAACACAACTGTACAATTTCTTTCAGTATACTTTAAAAAGCCGTTTTATTGTTAAACTGCTCTGCTAATTGGCAAAACCCTAACTATTAATCAGAACTCTCCTGTAGCTGTTTCTTCCAGTAACAAACAGCAATTCTCATAAATTGCTCTTTATCATGCACTTTCAAATCAACTTACATAATAAAGCACCGGAAAGAATACATTATCTTTATAACTTTGGGAGTTTGGCATATATAATTTATCTCACTGGGGTGAAATCCACTTTGGTAATTCACTTTATTGCCTTCATCTTTATTCATGCTCTCAAATCCCTTCCTACTACCTGTCTCTAAATTCAGTTGGAAAAGCTGCCTGCAAACCAACAGGACCTTGATGAGCCAAAGTCAACACAGAACTTGCATTCAGACCTGCTACATGCATGCGACTCCTATTTGATCAAGGCACTTGAGTATGACAATCATCACGTCTATTATTTTATATAAAGATAGCGACTACACCTACAATGCCATTCACACTGCTTCACTCTACCAACTGTTTCCAAGACAAAACCAGAACACACTTTAGAATCATAGAATGGTTTGGGTTGGAAGGGACCTTGAAGATCATCAAGTTCCGATTCACCTGCCATGGGCAGGGACACCTCCCACTAGACCAGGTTGCTCAAAGCCTCATCTAGCCTGGCCTTGAACACTTCCAGGAATGGGGCCTCCACAACTTGCCTGGGCAACCTGTTGCAGCACCTCATCACTCTCACAGTAAAAAATTTCTTCCTAATGTGTAATCTAAGCCTACCCACTTTCAGTTTAAAACCCCTCGTCCTATCACTATGCTCCCTGAAGAGTTCCTTCCCCATCTTTCCTGTAGGCCACTTTTAGATACTGGAAGGTCACTACAAAGGTCTTCCTGAAGCCTTCTCTAAGCTGAACAACCCCAGTACTCTGAGCATTAAAATATAGAGGCATACCAAACCATATCAATTAGCCTCCCTCGATGACAGGAATTTGACCCCATGTTGCTGTTACTACCAGTAGCAACAGCTGTAGCATCAAGAGCTATGTCTAGAAGTTAGGTGTGTTCTTAAACCCAGAGATGGCTTGCATAAGACCCCACATACAGCAGAAAACCATTGCTCTGTTGACACTGTAGGTAATCTTCCCCTGATTTCTAAAACTCATTAAAAGAAGGGAAAAAAAATACCTCACCACTAGACATTCCTTTTACTCTTTGTAAACATGGTTATCTAATAATACATATGGTTTGGGACATTCTACAATGAATTAACAATTTTTAGTGTTTTATTGGGGAAAAAAAACACTGTACTACAGTCAAACTGTTTTCAATTGCTGGATAAGGAATGGTCAGAATACCAATCTCTTTGGCCTGGACTACCTGCATGCTGCTCTGAAAATAAATATTTGCTGTAGCTCTTCTTGACATCTGTGGCTTTAACCTATTTACAGTTCATGATCAGATTTTTTTGCTGTGACACTATTTATTTTCTCTGACAGTCTCTTAGGAAGAAGCTTAACAAAAGCTCGAAACTCCAAGGAAATCACAATGAGGAGGTCTGTAAATCAGGTACAAAAGAACACCTGTACATCCAAAAACCAAATTAGATCCAACAAAAAATTAAAGAAGCAAATCTCAAGGGTTTTTTAAGTTTGCATTCTTATTCACAACGCTAAGTGCATGAAGAGGATCCTTTGAACGGCTTGGCAGCATGGCCTTCGAAGAGTCAACAGGTAAAGTTCCATTTATTTCATTCTAGCCAGGAAACCAGCAAGTCCAAAAATGTAAATTAATAACCAGATGTTTGGTTTCCAGAACAGGTGAAGTATTTTTTACCTTTATGGGAAAGTTGAGAATGAGACAGCGTGAAT
>VZTM01001752.1:1026-29261 GCA_013400555.1 Jacana jacana | reverse complement strand
AGGGGGGGAAAGGCAAAAAAGTTCAAAAAGATAGTTTAGTAAAGTCTATAGATTAGATGAAATGTGGCTTAAAAATTCATTAGATGTATTTAGGGTTATATAATTTCTGATTTTCTGTGCATGAGTTTGCCTGCTAGCATGTTTTGGAAACGTGAAGTGCACTTTTTTACTTTTCCACACCTGCTATTATGCTTACTGTGTAGTGTTTAATTTAAAAACTTGTGAAAGAACTGCAATTTCAATAGTATTGCTGCTTTTCTAGTAATACTGGTGACAGACTTCAGAGAAAAAAACAAACCAAACCAAAACATTTTGAATAAAAAAATTCCAAATACAAAATTTCCATTTTTATTTCATAATCTGATTGATCAAATATTTTATATAAAATGTACTCAAAATATTCATTAAAAAGTTAAGACACTTTAATGTTCTTAATATAACCTTAAAAAGCAATAGAATGAGACATTATCCAGCTTTATCCTAAAATGAATACTATAACTATATACATATATATATAAAATTCAGTTTCCTTCTACTTTTCAATACTGCAGAAAGTAATTTAATGCAAAAGATTTTCAAGGGACCTGGAAAAATATTTGCTTTGTGACATATAGAATTTATTTAGCATATTTAAGTGCAGTTTTATGCAATCCAGTACTGCAGAGCTCCATTATTCACCCTCATGTCATTTCTTCTTTGAGAACGAAGGAGTGATGAGGAGCCCTTGGAAAAGGAGAAACTACCCTGTTGGTTGATGAGGGCAGTGATCCATCTTTCTGTCATATCTATCTTATGTCTGACGGTGCTCAACCCCTGATGATTCTGACAAAGTAATAATGGGAAAAAAAATATCCTGGAAATAAACCAAGTGTAACTGTAAAGTGTTTCACTTTTGATATACACGTCTGCATTAAGACATCTCCTAAAACAACTAGTCAAGCCCACATTATATTAATATCTGTAAGAACAATGCCTTAATTTTACACATATAAGAATCAAAACGGAATATAAATTTCATCTTTAAGATGTTGCAAACTCATGCCCTTCCTCCATGACTACAAATTAGAACTGCATTGATTTCAATTCCTACACTATTAAGCAAAGCCAAACATTTCAGAAAGTTACATAGAAAAAGTTTACTCTCCTCTTCAGAGGTATAAACTACATTTACTCATGTTACTTCATTCCAGTAAATCAATTTAACTAATATGAAGGTACACAAATGGCAAGTATGGAATTGACTGAGAAGAATCAGAACAGAAAAAGGAAATCAGCCATTACCTTATGCATAGAGCTATATAGTCCTCTTCCCTTTGTTTTGGTGGTTGTTTTTTGCTTTGGGGTTTTCCCCACCCCTCCTTTCTTTTTGTTAGGGAGAGGTAAGAATTTGTAACATGCTCCCCTTCATGTTGTAATCTTGACAAGACTGCTGTTAAGCCCTGCTGTTGCAGGACTGTGTGCAGAAGCACGTACAAGAGCAGCAGTTTCCAGAAGCCCGTTGCTTTGTCTTCAGCCCTCCCAAGCTTCTGTGTGATCAGCATAGGCTTTGTGGCCATACAATAGGCATTAAACATTTCCCTGTATTTAAAAGCAGAGCTAAATCTGCTTAGCTGCACAAACCTTTTAGTAAGATGATGCTCACTGTGTATTAGGGTATTTTTGCATTTTATTGTTTGTTCAGGAGTAATTGGTTTCTATGAACAAAAAGGAAGAAAAATATGTAGTTCCTTTTCATTATGCACAGTTCACACAAAGCAGCAGTAAAATCAACAAGATTTTTATCCAGATCTTACCTTATTCACAATTTCTCCCTAAGCAACTACCTGTGACCCTTACTTTAGAAGTCTAGTTTCATTTTTCCTTTTCGATGACTTGCCAGGGGCTCACTCCTCTGGTCTCCACTGACAGCGCCTAAGAGGCAGATCATTGCAAAAGCTACTATTTGCGCTGAGTAGTGACATTCTAGTACAGAAAAGAAAATCTAAACATTCTAAGAAGTAAATGAAAACATTTTAGAAAAGATGAATGTGCTTGCCCACAGCATTAAAGCCACCTGTTTCACACAAAGCACGTAGACATCTAGATCACCTTGGCTTTCCAAGAAACTACCTTGAAGCAACACCAGTACAGAACAGTCATTTTTTTCCAACTCCTAAAGAAAGAAACCCTATTTAAAACTTTTCCTTTCTGTTCTACCATACCTTTGGACTTCTTTTTTTTTTAAATCCAGTTAAAAGGTTTCTAACATTAGGGGACTCGCATCATTTATAGGTAGCAGTAAGAATTCTGTCAGCATTTACTAGCATCCGTGTTAGTTCAGAACAATAACCTCATCTGCTCCTTTGAAACCTATTCTGTTCCCAGGGTTTATTAGAACAATGCTCTTCTTCACAAAAGTACAATCTATACTTCAGAATCTACTTGAAAGCAGATTGCTAGTCAGGTTCAGTAATGAGTACATCCACCTGACCTCTTAAACTTGCCAAAATAGAACCAGAGTATCTTAATTGAGCTCTCACTTCACATATGTGCCAGGCTTCTAGAACTGCAAAGGACCTAATTTCTATTTCTTTAAGATTTTTAGCCTTCTAAGCTACAATTACAGACAATTTATCATCAAATAATATAGTGCTGATTAGGCAAAACCTCTCCTATTCAAAGCTATTGCTCTTTAATTGCACATTTACAATTATATATTCTAGTGACAACAGCTGACATGAAACTGTAAATAAGCTACTTACCATGCCACAAGCGTGGCACAAAATTAATCTGTTATTTGTATTTATGACATCTAATTCTTCTAAAAGCTCACTTCTCAAAGTCTCTGTTCTCATGGGTTTGATCATTCTTTCCAAAATGAACTTCCAGATGAAAAAGGCAGTTTCGTACAGTAGCTTAACTATTTCCTCCCCTCTGCCTTTGACAGCACACTGTTATCAACAAATTAGCAACTGATAGTGCGGTGTGGTTTTTTTGGTTGGTTGGGGTTTCTTTGTTGTTGTTTGGGGGTTTTTTTGTTTGGTTTGTTTTTTTTTGGTTTTTAACTGGGTTTTAGCAGAATTGTTTTCTGAATTTTATAGCTGAATGAGAGAGGGGAAGGGCTCATTTTGTCATCTGATTGACCAAGCCTAAATAGAATTATTTCTGCACACTGCTTTGCTACAGCTGTAGATCCATTAAACACTAAACGCTCCAGAGGCTTGTTCCCCTTCAGCTCCCCACTGTGACTCCTACTTTTCAGCCGGTAGCTACTCAGTGGGCTACTCAAAACATTCAAAAAATGGAGGTGCTATATTTAATGGACAGCTCAAAACCCATAGCAAAGTCTGTCACTTGACTGTCAGGATGGCAGCTCTCACAACGAAACAGACTCTTTGAGATTGAGCCTGAAAAGGAAGCCTTTGAACTGATTCTCTTACCTCTCAATACATTTTTATTAGGAGAAGGTTTTCAGTCACAGCAGCTATTTTTTCTTCAACAGAAATAATTACATCTGCCTCTGAAAATATTCACCAAGATACTACTCGTGTCATCTTGTTTCACATCTTATTACCATTTTAGCCCCAGGAAACCTTTAAGCTAACACAACCATTAGAAACATCTTACTGCACAATTTACATATTAACAAAACTACTTTTTAACCTATTGAACTGTTTAAGCAGAAAATACTGTGATGTGCACATGTAGCACACAGTTCCTTACTTGGAGATCCGCTCCTTAGAAGATGAAAAACAGATTCCGAAAAATATCTTGGCTGTGTAATACTCAGCCAAGATCTTCAAGCAGGTCAGCAAGAACCTTGTTGTACACCTTAACCCCACACAGTGGCCTCTGACTATGGGAGGTCCAACGGGACAAATAGGTATGGGATAGCAAGACAGCGTGGTTCACAAGTACCCAGGGACAGGAAGACACAAACTCAAGATGAAAGGTGCTTTTGCAGTTAGGTCAGCACGGTGAAGATTTCTGTTCTATTTCCTAGTTTATTTCCTTTACTTTGCCAGTAAAGTTCTCTGGGATTACAGTTTCGTGTTCAAAAGTTAGATCCATATAGTTTCCAGTTTCTTTATGAAAAATGCCTTTAGCATTAAGGATTCTGAAAAGATTTCAAAGTACAGGCAACATTCAAAAACAGCTTCACAGATACATCAACAGATAGAAGATGACTGTTCACTGTCACCTGTGTATCCTCCTCTCAAAAAGTCATTCCAAATATTTTTGTCTGGAGGTGAATTTTAAAGAGCAGCTACTGAGTTAAGTGCTGTTATGAAGTGAAGTGAAGATCAGGATCCTCTGAGGATTGTACAACTTACTTACTTCAAAACATCACCATAACTACTTTGACTGTTTTTAGGTGTTAGCACTGAAATTTAATGGACTTACTTGAATAAAATCCGTTGTTGCTTCCTCAGTAATAATTTATTCCTTCTGTTTTTTCCTAAATACTTGTTTAAGAGTGTTTTAAACCAGAACACAGCCAGTTATTCCTTACTACGGTCACCATCTGCTTATGGTAAGCAAAGAAGGTTAATTTTAAACTAGACCTGAAGAACCTATTACTTTTGTTCTAAAATCATTGCAGCACATATATAATGATTATCATTCTTTGACTTCTCTGTCTCCTTTCTACATTTCCTTGATGTTCATTGTACCAGCCAGAGCTGGCGATCTGCCAGCTACAGAAAACTTCTTGAATGCTTTCAGGATGCAGGCTCATGCTGGTTCAATTTCTCTGAATCTCTTGCAGGGAGAGACTCTGTTCCCACACATAAGACGTCTAAGCTGTTTATCACACAGAGTTGTCAAGGAGAGTGAGGTTTCCTAGAAGTGACTCCAGCACGGCAGACTGAGAAGAGTTCTCTTCAAATAACTCAAGGTTCATTCACTTTATTATTTTACCAGCTACAGCACGTACAGCTCAGTAGTGCCATAGATTCAAGTGCATGGGCTTTCTTTCTGCTTACATGTGACTTTTTGATGAGGATGTTCCATAATGAGATTCACAGCATTAACTTTAATTATACTAAGATTTTGTCTAGTACTGTTTTCCAGCCTTTTTCATAAAGGAACAAATGCTTTGCCCTTCCTCTTTATGCACAATGAGTGTCCTTGACTGCTGGACGCCTAAAGCAGTTTAAGCAGTTTTACACGAGGCAAAGAGAAGCACAAATGTACACTTCCTAACCCCAGGATCAGGAGATTTATCAACTCAAAAAACAATGGCAGCTTCAAGAACAAAATAGATTTGCTGATGCTGCATTGCCTGTAGATAACTACAGAAGAAATTAAATACCTCCCTAAACACATCTAGTGCATAGCCTAAATGAATTTACATCAATTACACAAAAAGAGATTGCACAGAATCAAGCCTGAAGGAGAAAGGGAAAAGGATAAACGGAAGATGATGACAGCTACAAAGGGAGGATAGAATCTTGATCCTGGTGAAAAAAACACCAAAATCAAACAGGAAAACAAACACAAAACACCCAACCATCCAAACGAGCAAACAAAAAACAGAATCAAGATTCTGGCATACGCAGTTTTCAATCTGTGCTTGAGGGGAGGGGGAAAAAAAAACAAACAAACCCAAAACCACAACGAGTCCTCTTTATTAGCAGAAATCTTTTGGGGATGCTTCAGCTGCCCCAGAATTTTCTTCTTCTTGGTCTTGACTGAGCTTCTGCCTGTGATATACACACTACAACTGTACTGTTGCTGCACTACCCAAAGAGGATCTGACTGGAACAAGGCCTCATTCTACTCCTGATGTCCCTCTGTCCAGCCTTACCTGCCATCACACCTAGAAGCACATGAATTCATCAGTATCTTAAAAATTGCTTAAAGGATTTCTAGCTAGCTACCATTCCGTTTCTCTAACAGTTTAAAAGAATTTAGCAGCTCTGCGTGAGTCTTGCCAGCATCCTGACTGACACCTTGAAACTAATTTAATCCACCTGAAACTCCTAAAGGGCTGTTTACAGTAGGGACACATGAAATACCCCTAGCACACAAAAGGACAGGGTTCCTGAAAGCACTGGCACTGCTGTGGTTTTCTTTAGCATGACAGGCAGAGTGCTGCATTGAGTGCTTTCTCCTTTATGCAGAGCAGGACTGGCTATGGCTCACCCCCGCCTTTTGCCCTCAGTAGCGCAGCTCCCATTGCGAGACAGAGAAGATACTCCCTTCCCCCTGCAGATCACATCCAAGCAACATACCCATTTTCTTTTATGCACTTTTGTCCTTGCTGTCCAAAGATCCTAAAGCATGATGAACAGGGATTTTCCTCAGAAATAAAAGATGTGGGCTTAAAATACCCCTTTTCAAAGTAGATTCATCTCAAGTCTCTCCTCCAGTATTGCTATGTCATGGCTGTTTGTCAGAAAAGGCAAAAATACATAACAATTCTTGCAGTAAGTTTCAAATTTAAAAGCACTACTCAAAAGAACAGCACCCAGCAGTAAAGCAGAGCCTGAGAAAAACAGATGGAGGCATCTCCTGATTCTGTCGTGGTTTTCCTCTGGCCCAGCTCTTCACAGCTACCTGCTGCTGGCCACAGAGTAGGGCCCTCAAGACATCACCTACATGAACAAGTGGTGCAGAACAGAGTGGGAAAGGGCAGTGCTACAAAGCAAGCAGCTCTGAATGATACCCGTGTGCACACATGCACACCCAGACTTGGCAGAATTGCTGTCATGTTAAAAGCCCTCATTTTGGTATTTTCTTGTATTTGCCCATTTTGAACATTGGTATTTGATCTTTGAGGTCCCTTTCAACCCGAACCAGTCTATGGTTCTAGGATCTTAAGGGGATAAATTACACATTACACATAAATGCACTTCCGGGCATCATCTTCCCTTAACTTTCACTTTAAAGCTGGTTTCTATTTCTGAGGCTAAACCACTAACATCTATTCTCACCACACACAAAACTGCCTTCAGGTTTAGGTTCTTAAAAGCAGTTGCAAGTTTTCCACTACGGCAGAGCCTTTTGTACTGTATGATTAAGACTTCAAGGTCACAACTTTAAAAAGTCTTTTTGTCAATCCTCAAATAAATTAACTTTGATGAATACTGATCTAGAGGGAATTTCAACTGCTGGCCTGGAGATGAAAAAAATAATAATTCAAAAGTTTTAAACCATTCATCCCTGCAGTCTAGTCAGAACTGCAAGTGATTTTAAATACATTTGAATAATTTGGTATTACTTATGGAAAGCAGGTATTTGGTATTTTTCATTGTAATTTCACTCCCTATTTCAAAGTCGTATCTCTCAATCTGCCATCGCATCTGCAGAAAGACCAGGTTATTTTGTAATTTGTCAAATGGCTTAGTGTAGCAACTAGCTGCTCGGAACTTATCTTCCATGAGTAGAGTAAGTATTTTATTTTTAGGATCACCACTGAAAGAGTGTGAAGTAGTATCCACACAAGCATAATGCCTTTTTCATCTCTGCAAAAACAGAACATGGAACTATTTCTATTTTCTTTAAAGACCTAAGTAAGCTATATGGCAATAGAGCTCAACTCAACAGAGTTGCACACTCAAAAAATAGCTTCAGCAAGAAAATACAGTATGCAAATACTAGTGGTAGAGAAAAAAAAAGTAGTAAGATAAGGTATACAAAAAAGACAGAAAGTGAGGGTATGATTCATGCAGAGATAAACTCATTATTAAAATATTTTAATATGGAATTTTTATTAAAATAATTACCACCATTAATCAGATTCATTATAGCCAAATTCCCACACATGCAAACTCACAGCAGGCTCAGATTTTATTTGCGTGCACTGCACAATTTTGTGTTGTGTACAGTGATGAAATACACAGATGAAATATTCACACATACAAAAATTTACTTTCCTACTGCTTAAAAACCTCCAGTTGTACCCTTTACAGGTTTTTTTTTTTCCATACTTCACACATTTGTTAAATGAATTTCTACAGGCTTTAAAAAAATAAACAACAAAACCCCAAACAAAACAAAAAAAGCAACCAAAGCCCACTACCACAACAAAAGTGGCCTAGAAGAACCTGAGCTAAGGTTCTTCCTCTTAACAACCCGACCTTTGCAGAAGTCTGTTTTGCTGGTATCAAACAGCCTGAGGAGCAGCAGATGCCCCTCTCTCCTTTCCTAGCAGCCTGAGAAGAGAAGGTTTTGGAATAATTTCTCCACCTAGGACGTTGGAGTTGCCAACTGTCCAGTTTAGTTATTCGCTATTTGCTTTCTGTAGAGCAAATCTGGTTTGGATCAGCCTTGGCCAAAACTGCGGCAGAGACAGAGCTGGAGCAGCTGGAAAAATAGCACAGCCATAACTCTGACACCAACAGGTACAGCCTGTTGGATTAACTCCTGAGGCCAGGTAGTACCTCTGCAGTAACAGTCTCCTCCTTTCAAGTGTATGGCATGACTCCAAAGGTATTATTGTGGGAGACTCAAATTATTTTACTTTTCAGTTGGAGTGGGAGGAATATAGTTTACATATCACTTCTATATTTAAGTATAATCCATTTTAAGCACCTTTTGCTTACCAAATTGTATGCCATATATAGACTTGTAAAACAGCTACCCGGTTTAAAAACTTGGTGGAGATCTCCAACCTTAGGACAAGTTTTGTTTGTATGAGAGCCTGAAGCGCTGGGTTCCAAATGGCTGTGACCAGGAACTCAACGCATTTCCAGCAGGTGACTGAGGTGACAGAAACGTGCTACATCACCCTCCAAAAGTGCAGATAAACTCAGCTTCACGGCTGAGTTTGATGAGCTTAAAACATATATAGTAATTGAATGTGACCTCAGAAAATTAAGGGTTTGTGTTTGAGGGACTTCTAACAACGTGACTAAAACTGATGTTGTTTCATTCAACATCTAGCACCAGTCACTATCTTGACACACAAAGAAAATCATGATAAAGAAGGGATCTGTGAATACTCTGTTAAAGCTTCAACATCCCGTCATCACATGGTACCCTAATTCTCCATCTGTAATGAGCATACTAATAAAGCCCCCAGTTCCAATGAGTTACACCTGCCCTTCTTCCTAACATCCTTCATGTCTTTCTCTAACTTCATTATTTACTGGAAAAGTCAGTCTTGCAAGTTTAATCAAATCTATTCTAGTCATAGTGTTGGGGTCTGTGGATATCAATACATAGAATTCATCTTTCCTGAAAGCATACCCAGATAGACAGAGATACTACCCCATTATCGGAGCTGGAAGATTCAGGATAGTTGTGATGGGTTAAGTACCAAGTTAAGACAATCCCAGTCTTACTGGAATTCTGCAAAACCTATTTGGAAATTACCTTAGTAAATATGGCCTATTACAAATAACAAAGTAGCCTCAAAACACTGAAAAAAATATTTTTTTTTATCTCAAACAAGACATTATTCAGACAGGCCACCTCTTGACTTGGTAAATAAGCTTTTAGAAGTTCTTTTCTACAAATACAGAAATAAACATCTAGATTTACTTTGCTAAGCTTTAGGGGTTGTTTGAAAGTAGATTTAAATCTAAACCTAACCAGTTTAAGTAGTAATTATTTTAGCTACTATTTAATTTTTCTTTAAGGAACAGTAAAGTTTATTATGAACAACAAAAAAGCAATACCTAAAAGATGATTATGTAAGAGCAAAGACTGGGGACTTGAAGACATACTATAGTAATCCAGTAAATAAAATCAAAAGTACATTTCATTCCAATGTTGCCATGGAACTGTTTTTGGAGTGCAAATTAGATATATTTTTTGCTACTGTTACCACAGTGTTGTGGTCTATCTGGGGTAACCCATCAGCACAGTGCTGGTAAGTGTGCACAGTTCTCCCTTACACAAATAGTACCCAGGCAGGGATAACAAGTAGCAAACAATTTTGAAAACATACTTGTACTCTCAAAATGCTATAAACAGCAAGAGATTAAGTGTATACTATTGACAAAGCCAATATGGAAACTGGCATTGAACAGCTTAAAGAAAAAAATTAGTGTAAGAAAAAGAGCAAAAGTAGCCACTGTGGATTCTCTAAAAGGGGAACAGCGTACGTTGATTGAGGTTAACACCAAGCACTACCAACTCTCTTTGAAGTACAGAGATTTTAAAACACACAGCAAGTTAGAGCTGTGGCATTATTAATGTTTAATGTTATTTTGACTTTGAACACTGACAAGATGCCTACCTGATTAAAATAAAAAAAAAAAATCCATTAAAGAATATCTGAACTTTTTTTTGACAGAGATTCAAGTTTAATGCATGCAGTATGAAACTTTCAGCTTCAAGTTCTTGAGGATGTTTGAAGAACTGTGCCTTCACAGCAGTCAAAGCACTACCAGCTCCATGAAGATACCTGCATTAAGAAGCCATACATTTTTCATTTTGACTTACACATTTCATAAAACAACCTTGAGAAAATAATGACAGCTTTTGATAATTTAAGAATGTCATTCTGGCTTTCTGATTAACACACTGAAACCTACCACTGAGGGCAGGTTGGTTAAAACAGCTCACAGTATTTTCTGCCAGCCTTAGAAAGACCTGACCTCCTCAGTATCACCAGATAAATGATACTGATGGGATTAATTTAGGTGACAAACAGCAGAGTAACAGTATCTGTCAGCTGAAGAAAGTGTATGTTCCCTCAACCCTCCTGGGTTAACATGCAAGTTAACAGAATTCAGATATGTGCACACAAAGTGAAGTCCAAGCACCTTCATTTATTTGAAGAAAAAAAAAAAAAAAAAAAAGAAAAAGAAAAAGAAAAAGATAATTTAAGTCGACTATTTTACAGAGTATTCTACAAGCTTCAAACCATCACTTAACGTGGCACAGTCAAACAGCAGCCCTCATTTTACACAACCTATGAGAGCTGGAATGACTTAGGGCTACACAGTAGCTGTAGATGATGTATTCTAGTATGACAATTAAACAAGCTTCAGAAGACAAATAACTACACGATGGCAAGATCATGGGAACAGATACTAGTTCTTCCCTCTGTTCTGCAGATCCTGCCAGGCTTATCTGGTTCTGCTTTCTGTCTCCCCCTCACTCTGCATCTACCAAGACTTCACACTCTTTCCCCAGCCCAATTCTTCTGACCCCAGTTCCCAATCCATTGCTCAAACTGGGCAGTTATTTTTAAATATACATGGAGATTCTGGCCACTGTTGATAAGTAATGCTCCTCTTTAAGCAAACACTGCAATGTACCTGTGTTTGGAGTGCTTTCTGCTCAACATATCTGACAGTCTAAATCAGCCTCACATTCAAATCACATTCAAATAAATTCTGCTGCATTCACTGAAATCACTGCAGAGTATATCCTTCCCCTTTTTACATATCAGAGGCAAGCAACTAATGCATCTGGATTTTATGCAGCTCCTTCATGCACTTGGGCATTGAAACACTGGAAAAAAGAGATAGACTGACTAACTGATAACATCACAGTCTGTAGTACTGTCTGTACAAAGCGACAGTAAGACATTTTCATTTTGCACCAAGTACATACACTGATAACACCTGTCAAAGCTACAGAGCATCAAATCAATTTTCATCACCTGTGGGGAGGTGAGCAATCCACAGAAACCACCTGGCTTCTCTAATAAGTGGTAAAACTTAAGGTAATGAAGAAAATAAACCTCAAATTTCTTCCCTCTCAATGTCTGTGGATAGCTTTTCCCAAAAGGAAAGGCAAGAAACACTGACAAAACCAAACTTTCACTAGAGATTGTTTTGATCTTGGCTACAAGGGTGGAAAACCAACTTGTTTTTGTGAGCTGGCAGGTGACTAAGACTGCCAAGCTCTGTGCTCTCCCGAAATGGGGTTTTGTGTGTTGCAAACCCCCACTGACTGGCAGGAAAAGAGCTGACAGAGCATCTGCCAGTACCACAATGATGGTGCTGTCACTAAGCCTGGAAGCTGGGGGATCAGCAAAGCCGCAAGCATTAACTCTGGGAGACAAGAATGAGAAAAAGACCCATAAGACTATCAGTAGGTACCTGAAAAATAGAAGTCATCCACGCTAGAAGCATTAGAGGATTCAGTCCTGGGGAAGGGGGGAGTTTCTGCAAAGTGTTTCTCAAAGATTTTGATATTTAACATTCTGGGAGTGCCTATCAGGTCCTTCTATGTGCACTTCCCCTGCCATCCAATTCCATATATGTCATAAACATCATATGGCAGGATGAACTGTTATCTTTAAGCTGATCTCTATACCCATATCAATTAAATCAAATTTTCCAGCGGCAATTTCATCCCTGCTCCTTATATAAGCAGATGATTTATTACATCAACTTCAGCATGCCTTACCATGTAATGATTATAATGCATAAGTATTATGAGACCAAAGCTCTTGCAAAATTATTCTAATGTTTCTATTGAGGTTTTCTGATTTCTTTCATACCTTCATAGCACATTTTCAGAGAAATTTCTGGAGACAGAATTGCTATTATAAATAATGACACTGCTTAAAGGCAGAGTTGGGAACTTTAGGTCTGTTGCAAATTATCTAAATACTGACCTTACCCTCTGCACAAGTGATCTAAAGAGAAGAAACACCAAAAAGTGAACTTCTTTCTTCAAAACACCACCAGTGGGAGATAAAGCTCATGCTTTTACAGTGGATTACACAGCAGCAGAAAAATGAACCCAAATCTTTGGGTCAGTCTTTGAAGCTGCGTAATAGATGCTCTTCAGAAGTACAATTCAGCCTAGATCAACTTTTTGTACATCTTTGTGCCCTCTTCTTATATTGCTACTCCTCACCCTTGTCTCATGCTCTCTGCTAATCAGGCTTCCTGTTCCTGTTTCTCCTGGTATCTCCTTTCTTTCCACTCATCCTTTCTATCCTCCAAATCTATGGCCTTAAACAAGCTTCCAGTCCTTTAGAACGGTTCTTTTCTCCCTATCCCCCAGCTTCACAGGTCTAGTCTCTTTGCCAGATCTGTCATGTCAAACATGTACCGCTCACAGGAATGGAATATGCAGAAACTAAAGCACTGAGCTGCTAAACCATCTATACTGCTTGGTCCCTTCAGCTAGCTTTCTAAAATACTAACTGACTTGAGGGCTGTCGGCAGTGGAGAGCATCCATCAGACATTACTTCTATCTCATGTGCCCCAATACCATTCTCTCCAGCACTGTCCTAGGAAGCTCCAGTCACACATGTGCTGTCCTGTAGTATATAAGAGCATAACATATATAACCAAGTCCTAGTATAAAACAAACAAACAAACAAAACAACAAAACCCAAAAACCATGAACATCCTGCTGAGCTGCAGCAGTTTTGACATTATACTTTGAAATTAATCCTCCAACACCATCAATTGATTTAAGGCATGAGATTACCATCAAGGGCTTGGAGGAGACGCAGCACCAAATACCACCAAATACCACACAGTGCAGAAGTGGGGGCAGCCCTTTGCAGTGCTCGGTCAGGTACTTTCCCCTGATTGCTGACTAGCCAAGGATCTCCTTGCCCAGCAATTCCCAGTCACACTTTCATCGGTTCCACAGCTCCTTGGACTCTGGGCCCCTCCATTCACCCTCTTGCCAAAGATCCTCGCTTTTCCACATTACCAGCCATTCATCCCTGACAAGGAACACTGTTAACCAAAGGGAAAGTTTCCTTATCCCCCAAAAGCACCAGTTCTTCTGCCAAGCCCCAGACTTTGCCAACCCTCAACAGCTTATTATTCTAATTATAAAGAAGGCCTTCTCAGACACCTGCAGGTATCATCTGGAACACACACTGTAGACATAGGATTTGTTACAGCTTATGTGTTGCTACTGAAAATGGAATTGAAGGTTCTTTAACTCAGCCAATAATCAGCAAATGTTCACAGATTTGGCAAAATCCAATCTCTGATAGAAAGACAAAGGTGTCTAAATAATAAAGATATTTTTTTTTTTTAAATAACTTCTACTCTGTCTTCAGAACTAACTGAATTACTTTGGCTCAAGTTTTTCAAACAAACTTAGCTTGCAGCAAATACACATATCAGCTTATAAACTAGATAGCACTAATAATCCCTCCTTTAATAATAAAGGGTGAGACACAATCAACTGTTACAAGTTATATTTATTTCAAGTAACTTGATATCACTGTGCCCTTATGACTTAAAATAACTCAAAATAGGAAGGAATTCATAACAAAAACTAATCTCTAGGTTTGAACAGGACTCTAATTTTAGCTCAGCATTGCATAACAGTTTCTTCAGGTATAATTTTCTTCAAAGTATGAAAGTTGTTCTCAACTACTTTCAAAAGAAAGGCTGCAATCCAAAACAAGTGCAGCACTTACTCAGATGGGTCAGCAGCGTCTGCTCTGCCGAGAGTAATACTTGACTTTCGGCTCAGCGTCCCCACATCCTCAGGACCTACTTTGGATTCGGGACTGCAGCAAGCATAAGCACCAAGCAGGAGATTATCCTTTACTATATACATACATGTCATCCGCTTGAACGACTGGGAAAGCAACTGGGATCCCTAGAGCCCGAACTCAGAAGCCACTAGCTGCACTCCCTGGTCCAGGGTAGGCTGCACTGCAAGGCACAGACCCTCGTGAGAAGCCCAGCCCCACAAAGCAACCCTGAGCAGCTAGAGGAGATCTCCTTTCCTGTCTGCAACATAACAGTGCCAGTAACAAGAGCTTTGAATTCAAAAGCAGCACAGTGGAAGTAAAATTAGCTCAAAGCGCTGGATCGTGACTTGGCATCTAATCACTGCACCATCCTACACGATTCATCAAATTGAGAACTCCCAAGCGGCTGACCTTAACAAAAGCAAACCTCCCCTGTATACCTACAGCACGATATTTTTAAGTACAAGGAACTCTGCAACATGCACTGCTCAGCACAACCATACACATCAGACTGCCATGCACATGCTGTGTGCGCTCATTTCACATGAGATGAAATGGATCGATACATCGAAAAGGAAGTCTAGGATTCCTTCAATAACGCAATAAGCCTTTAAAAAAGGCACTTAAATATTTGATGGTTTACACATGGTGGGTTGAGATTTGCATTTTGAACAAATGTTGCTAAATTCCACACCATTACCACCCCCAGCTCAATTTCTGGTTTTGATTACATTTTGAGAAAAATCTATATAAAATTTAACTCAGCTGCAGCAGTTTATAGTTAAAGAATTTAAAACCAGTAGGAAATCCCCAATGTGGGGGCTAAGAACCCACTCTACATTTAAAACAAAAAAAAAAATCTCAATCCAAAATAATACCCTGTTTTTCCATTTTAAAACATTAACCCCCTAAAAAGAGAACACTAAGTGACCTGGGGCTTTAAAACTGATGTTTTGGCTCTCCTATAGAGCATACAGAAGGTTTTTCAGATTAAGAAAGCAAACAACTAAAATTAAAAAAAGCCTTGAGTGCAAGGACAAGACATACTGACTGCTGATTCAAGTTGTCTCGTTTAGATGCATAAAATTCTAGAAGTCACAGGCCCAGTCCCGCACACAACCTCCCATTTTCTTGCCTTGTTTTGCTTTCTAATCCTGGCCAGTTTGCCTTCTCTGCAGAGATACCTTTCTGTACCTGTTCACAGACCACGCTGTCACCAGCTCCTTCTGCAAAGGGTTGGTTTCAAATCAAGCGACTGGAAGGTCTTCAGAGATTTTTGTGGGGAGTTTTCTCCGTCAGCCATCTGCAGGTTACACACCCGGACTGAGACCAGGACAAGGGTTTGAGTAATTCATACAAAGTGAATCACTACGTTTGCAAATACATTCCACATAATGAACTCTTATAATTAATGTTTAATCAGTTTAATAAGCACGCAGGATTAATATTCTTAATGGTAACCCTTTTAGAAGGCCTGTATATGCACCACTTTCAGCAAGTATAGAGCTGGATTTAAGTCAATTTTTCCAGCTCTCAAATACTTACGGATGCTAATCTATAAATGAGCAAATAATATCAAACTAAGCATTCAGTATTTTATTTCTAAAATAGCTGGCAAAAATTGTCATTTACCACTCCTTGAAGAGATATTACAAAGACTTCTAGTGCACTAAAAAAATTAGTAAACTCTTTTTGATCAGTTTGTGGTGATGAAAGTCACACTGTTAGCAGCTCAAAAGTATGGAAAAGAACCCTCAAAATTAGTGGCATTAATAGAATAAAGCGATATAAGTCTCAAATCCAATCATTAGACAGATACTCTGAAGAAGTCTCTTAATATATTTATTAAACACTGAAATCAGTCAAGGTTTTGGAGGTTGTTATGGCCTATTTAAAAACTACTGCTAGATGAATACTTGCATCAAGTTAGCCTCCATCTTATCCAGTTTCTCAAATTATCTTCTGACACAAGGATTTCCTTTAAGAATTCTAAATAATTACAAACTGCAAAGCAATTTATTGGCATTTAAACAGCCAAACTGGAAAGCAATATAGAAATGCTGAGAAGAGACAACAGTGATCTGCCTTCCTTTTGAATCTGCACTTTAGACGTTTAACTAAAAGCAAAAGCTTCTTAATCAACCATCAGTGGCTTGAATAGGTAGATGACCTTTAAGTAAATAATTACCTACTACTTTACTTCTTGCATTTTTCACTTTAATGTCTTATTTTCTAGTACCATCTGAATAATAGTCACCCCGCAGTGTAAATTCATCCTCAGAAAAAATGTGACAAAATATTTCCTCCAGTGAAAACTCTACATGTATTCCATGTAACAAAGAAATTGAGTGTGCTTCTCCTTAAGCCTGCCCTGGATTTTTTTCACTCTGCTCAAAAAATATCTTATGGGTCCAGTTGCTAGAAGGCAACACAGCTTCAAAGCCCCTTGAGAAGTCATCTAGGGAAATTCACTTAAGTTTATCAAACAGCACCTGACAATTGACTAGATATCACTGATTGTTAAACAGTATCATAAACTGAATTACAGTCCTGTGCAGGCAGAAGAAAGTACAACTGAAGATACAGACAGCTAATGAGGAAAAAGAGACCTTCCAAAGCAAGATATGCTTTATATCAAGTCAAATTTGACAACTATCAATAGATAATTACGTCACAAAAGCATAGAATTTTTAATACAGCACATTCTCACAAATAATGATTAACCAGGAATCATTATCTGAACTGGATGTCGATGCCATCATTCTCCTTCACACTAAAAAATGCCGAATCCATCTCAGATGGGTGCTTTTCTTACCCATCTCAGGAGCGAAGAGAAAAACAAAAATACACCCAGAGAAATTTACAGCATTTCACATTACATCACTTAGTAGAGCACATCAAGCAAAAAAAAATATACATGGGCTCTGACAGTGATGCAAGTCTATTGAAATTCTGCCAGTTAAAAATATTAACCTTTATGTTCAGGTTTGACTAAGAAAGACGCTAAAGATGTTCCCAAGGCCTTATTTATGCCTTGCATCATCTGTCTGGTGATACACAAAAATCTTTCCAAGGTCTTTATTGTTAGGGCCAGGAAGTTAAATGAGTCAATGCACTTCCCAAAAGAAAGGAAAGCAGAGACAAACTCAAGAAACTGTCTCATGCTGATTTAACACTTTAAATGAAACAAATAATAACAACAAGTATTTCACATATTTTCAAAACAGCATTTGCTTCTCTGCATTCCGAAATTTAACTTTAAAAAGCCTCACTTGAAATAAACCCATTTTGGTACTCTATGAATCACCCCATCTGCACCCTTGCTCTTTACAGCCCACTCACTCATACCACACTGACACGCCATCCTGAGGATGACAAAGGATGCTTCAACAAAGAGGGATCACCCACTGTTTTCTATAAATCATCTTGAACCTCATTGATTGTTTTAACAAAGGTAGTTCAGCTCTATGTGCATCTTTGGCTGTCTTGCACAGAGAAGAGGAAGAATCTGAAACAATGACAAAATTACATCGTAGAATTCAATACAGGACAATCATGACAACTTATTGCAATAGGCTGAAAGCAACAAAGTTATTTAGCTTTCCCTAACAAGTAGCATATGGAAAGCAGCAGAGAAAAAAAGGGTTATTTTCCGTTGCTCATGATTATTTACTGAAGAAATTAGGATGTCTATCAAGCACAGTAATCATGGCCAAAACCTCTGACACTATATGTGGAAGCATATCGAGTTATTTCTCTTGGTTTAGAGGAGATTAAGTAAGACTGAAACATTAAAGCCATTAGAATCCCTGCTGAGCCTGACAAACAAGTTCTGCTTTCTAGGTCTTTCAGTACTTCAATAAATGTGAAAGTTTTACATTTCTGTAAGGCAAAAATGCCCACCCTGACACATCATACCTTTTTCTAACTTAAGTGTTCCACTCTTCAACCTTCAACTACAAATGCGTATTTTGAAGTTTTCCTCCACACATTCCAACTGCTTTTCTTCATCTAAAGCCAAACTTTCCTGGTAGCTTGACCAAAAAAACTGCTCTTTAAGCTAAGTAGAATAGGTAAATCTAGACAAGCTTATTCTTTCAACTATAAGAAGTTACTTCATTTTTTCTCTCTCCATATTTCATCTAGGTAAGCATCTGACCAAGCATTTAGCCACGACTTTTGACCTGACTGAAGTTTAAGACCCTAGATTCCAAAAAGTAGTCCAGAGAAAAAGCTTCTCTCCTAGATTTCAGGTAACTACCTCTCTAGGAGGGGAAGAGTCTTCCTACTTTACATGCCTAGTGAGGTTATCATTTTGAGTTGCCATTGGACAATGGGATAACAGGTAGCCATCTGGGATCCAAATATGGAGAACTGCAATTGTCTTATGCATATTAACACCACCACATTCCTGTTCCCATATACAGGTCACTGGTCTAAGCCAAAGGAAGCCACTACTCAGCGACAGCACTTTAAATTGCTCTTGCAGCTGGGTCACTGCATGCTTTAGCACACAAACATTCATTAGTACAGGTGTCAGATACTCCTCCTTAGAGCATTCAGAAGGTCCAGAAGGTGTCATTTATTTCTGATTAGGACTTAGCTGTGCTAAGATATTTATCTTTGAGGACAGACCACACAGTTTAGCACCCGAGTCATTTCTATTAAACTACTATCAACAGGAAAGACAGAGAAACAGTCCAGCATTCATACCTGGGTAGCCTCCCCACTCCCATGCTCTCCTCCCTCCTCTACAGAAACTTCTCTCTCTCATGAGCAAGCCGCACTTTTGGCATACTTCTTTCTGGTTTCTTATCTCTTTTCCTTATCCCCTGCCCCTATTCATTACAAGCTATCTGTACTCAATTTTCATCTTAATATTAAAACTGAGACATCGTTCAGCCTCAGAGTGCATCAAATAGCTGCTTTATCTCTGACCATGTAGACAGCATAGCGCAGGGTAACTACATCTGAAGCTTGGGTGTTAGAAACCTCCACCTCCAGGGCAACATGGGACCAGGCATTGACTCCCACACCAACCACAGAGACAAAATGGCCACTTTTGCGATCTGTGCTGCTGCTCCTGGTATTAGAGGCAGTGTGGAAAAGGTGTGTCCAGCATCATTACAGGCATGTAAAGCAGCTCTGTATAAAAACGTGTGTATAACCAGCCTTTCAGATACGCTGTAAGGAATAGAACATCTACTCAAGTTCCCTGTGCTGGCCTTGGGCTAGTCAGTCCTGCCAAGCCTGGAGAAGCTGTGAGCAGTCAGACTAGGCCTCTGAACCTCATGCTGTTTTCTCAGGCTGCTTACTGGAAGGAGTTTAGATGCACCCATCACCCCAAACTCCCAGAAAACTTGTTAGCTTGCACATTTAATGCATGAATACGGTTGGCTTGGATCTAGTTGTGAACCTAAGCCAAACCCCTGCTGGCACCTGCTGAGGACTGAAAAGCAGAAGCACCCCATCTGAAGACAGGAAGGCACAGCTTGAGTCCAGGGCAGGGCCAGCACAAGCCCTGACTGGGAAGCCTTTTTGCCATCACAGCCTCTCTGACCTACCTCATCCAGCCTTCCACCTCGGATGGGCATTTCAGCCTTTCCACTGCTTGGGCTAAGGGAGAGCGATTGCATCAGCATACAGCAGTAGTGAGAGCAGATTAAAATCAACAGCCCAGAGACTGACATGTCCAGAAGGGAGGGCCTGTGAGGAGTCACAGCATGCTGCTACCTTCTGGGGACACAGAGAGACAGGTTTGGAAAAAATAAAATATAAAAATAAAATCAAAATCACAGGATCTGTGCCAACTATCCCTCAAATTGAAGTATTTTTAATACCTTAAAGTACTGCTTTCAATACACTGGACCAAGTGTAAAAAGTACCATGTGGCTGGAAGACTTCACTGTAACTGGAACAGATTTCAAAACACACAAGTGGTTACATGTATGTGGCCAACTTGCTGGTCACATACAAACAAGGAAAATTAATTAAAATTAAACAAAAAGCTTGAAAAATAAACATTTTGTTGTATTTCAAAACACACTATTAAAAAAGCAAACCTGAGTTTCACCAAAATTAAGCCTCATTCAATAAGCCAGAGAAGCTTATGGCAGTATGTCCATATGTCCCTATGCTTTTCTCCCTCCCAAATCACAGTCACCACTGCAGGGACTGTAGATTTCTGAATTAAGTGCCAAGCCAAATCGATATCGAGAGAGTATACACTGATAAAAAAACGTTTTCAGTTCATTAATAAATTTTCTGGTGAAGTAAATGGTGAGTAAATTCCCACTCAGTATGAATAATGGTAAGAAATCTAACACAGAAGCAGCCATAAATCTAAGAGCAAGTTCTCAAAGTTTCAAAATCCAGTGGATCACAGGCAGGTACAGACCTCAGGCTGTCTAATTGTTAGTTGTCTTTATTCCAGCCAAACTCCTTTTTTTCTTTCTCTTGGGGTTTTTGTTTGTTTGTTTTTGTTTTTTTTTTCCTTGTAGATTAACAGATCTTATCACATAAAGCGTAAGTGAGCCAGGACAGGTATGCTGGAAACAACAGAAGCCAGCATGGGTTCAGGAAGTAATAATACAAATTAAGTGAAGAAAGACACTGAAGTATATTAAAAATGAAACAATACACACAAAACCAAAAAAACAACCCAACACCAAAACAACCAACAACAAACAAACTTCAGAATTCAGAATGCTCCCAAGAGGAAAAACTGCTAGAGCGTATTACATTTTCTTGCTGGCTCACACTTACTTTTTCTCACACATCCACCATCAGACTCCAGACACAGCAGTAGTGGAACCTCTGGTCTGATGCAGTACGCTGGCTCCTGCCCTACCAATGGAAGCAGCACAAAATTCTGGCTGTAGGTAGCTGCAGAAAACCTTTGGCAGAGAGGTTTACCACCATATTCTTGACACCTACATTGAAGTAAATTATTACTAACTAGGCACTTCCATAAAAGTGCTTGATCTGACAGCTCACTTCAACAAAAAACTAATAGTGCAGGCCACAGAAACCAACCAGTAAAGACAGGTAGGTACTTCACCAGGAAAGGAACAGAGAAGGGCTTGTTTGCTTGCTAGCCCCATGGTGTTAAGTGTTAGATCTACACAAGAACAGTGGATAATGTTCTCCAACCAGAGTCTGGGTGGCTCATTGACCGTCTCAGACTCACACAAGCTCTTGTCCTAATCCACAGGCCAAGTCACATGTAAGCAGGTTAAGCAGATGGAATGGGGCCCTGTGCAGTTAAAGAACAAGTGAGGAGCTCTTATTCTAGCCTGCTTCCTTCACAGCAGACCCAACGGCTGCTCGCAGATGGCGAATTAGGGCTGTCTGATAAAATGTCTTGTCTGACCTAAATATGTGATGTAATACAAAATATAGGTGAGAACCCAGGGAGCGTAGGAAAGTGGTAAAGGGGAAGGGCCACAAGCCTGTTTTCTAGGGCAGAACCAAAGAAAGAAAAATACTATTTCCTCCTGCCTGAACTTGTGCATCTCCGGGCAGGTCAGCCTCAGCTCCTCTTTGTTCACAGATGCTTCCCAGAAATTTCAACACCTATCCCCATTTTACACATTTATGGATTTTTTTAGGAGCTAAACCATAAGATAAGTTAACCCCTTTTGATGAACACATAAGTCCATTCAACTGATTCAAAAATTTACTGTCATTGCAAAAGTATAAATTCAACATGATTTCTAACTGCACCCGAGATGACTCGGTTCAGAAGATGAACTGGACAGTCTGGCTTTAAAAAAATAAATAAGAGCTTCTAGCTCAAACAGACAAATCAACTACAAAAATTAATATTGTAATTTTTAAGAAATCAAAATTTAGACAGAACAGATAAATGCTCTCAAATACAAATAAAGTGTAAATTCTAATGATTGAGTAACACATAGGGGTACTTGACTGTAACAGTTCATCTTCTAATCAAGTTTATCATATAAATTTTGTTATATTTTCTTTCAATTGTATTTTAATGATATTTGCAATAGAGTCCAGTAAGACCAAAATAGGTTACTGTGCTGAGATGAACTGCCCCAGGAAAAGAGGGGGGAAAAAAAAGACCTGGAACAGACTTCCCTTCAGCAATGCATCGTGCTGCCTTCATCTGTCAGCTCCATTCTCTACCAGCATGTCTGTGATCACAGAAATGGTGCTACAATAGCCCGTTACACATTTAATGAATCCATCCCAGAAGAAGAATATAGGAGGACTTCCCATTGTGTTTTAATTGCTTATTTCTTTGATAAGAAAAAGACTGAGGGAAAACCTCTCACACATGTGGCTATTGCCCTAGAGACAGTACAGGATCTTTACATTTCCTTTCAAAGTATATAAACATGAGCCCAGGAGCAACAGTGCAAAAGGGAGTGAATGATGCCATAGGAGCAACACTAGACAATTTCAAAGCAAATTAATTACAAATGTATATTAAACAGATCATTCTTCATCCACACTAACTCATATTTTCCTCCCAGCTTCATTGTAATCAGCTTTGTACAAAGCTTCTCTTGATATTAATTAGAATAAAAATCAGAAACCACAGCAATAATAGGCATGCTTTCTATACTTAAAAGGAGATGACTGACTAGTTTAAAAGCTGCCCCACCATATGACTGGTGCTACTTTCACAAAAATGGAAAAGGAGCTGAACAAACGAGTCTGTATCAGATAGCAGGAACCAACAGATAAATAATTAGCCAACTTCTTCCACAAAGGCAATTGTAATATCAATTAGCTCTACTAAACCAAGGACCAATGCTTTTCCACAAACTACGCACAATGTGATCCCAACCTCTGTCAGAAGACAGGGACTTGAGAACCACATCGACCCCAAGGATTTTAAGCACAGGTTGAAGCCTTTGCCTGAATAGGAACAATTAACATTTTCTGAGCAGCTGAGGTTGCCCAACTAGGCCTCAGACTGGAACCAGGTTCTCTGAGGTAGTTTTGCCCACTGGTTTCTTTTCGAGCTTTCTCCACTCCCTGTCCATGATCCAAGTGGAGAACCAAACTCATGCTTACCCAAAGTAACTGGGGTGCACGGTGGGTGGGGTATCAGCAAGAATCTGGCTGGATCCCTGAGGCCACTGTTTCCTGTCCAATTGACCATGGTGGCTCAGATCTCAGAGCAGGTGTAGAGCACTAACACTAACAGTAAGAATATGAGCTGCCCTGGTTAATAAGGAAATTACAATAAGAGGGCTGAGAACAAGCAGGGCATCTGTTGACAAGAGTACATTAATTGACACACAGTATTATATAATGCCTTAGAGCAAACAGTGCTGAAACTGAGGAAGCTGTACCTACAAAAAGACTTTTCAGACAAAATATGCTATCCAAAGCAAGATGCAATCTCTTAGTCTTATCCATTATCTCCAAAACCATTTCTCAGAAACATGAAGTCTCTATCCAAATTTGCCTAACCCCAGTACCCACACTCCCCCCACAACTTTCTTCCAGAGGATACTGACAAGGTCATTTTAATTCAAGCTTTGGACAATATTTAAACATTTTTTCATGTCGTTTGAGTGTCTAAATGCACTAAATCAACTGCTTCATATTATATTAGCCACCTCTTCTTAAATATATGCTACCCTTTGCCTTTCTGATCTTAACTCCAGACATAACAAACTGCAACTCCCCCCTTTACCTACTACACTTTGATTAGGCTAAGGCTTTGTTCCTCCTTATATACTCAGATATATGTTATTCTGTAATAACAAATGGAAGAATTGAAACTGCCACATGATGTTGTCTTTCTAGAGAGAAAGAACTTGCACATTCAAGAGTCCACTCAAACAAGAAGGAATAACACACTTATATACAACATGTTTTGTTCCCAAAGTTGATGTTCAATCCTATGATGACTTACGTGAAAATCTGCCTTATATAAATATACTGGAAAGTACTGTAACAAAGGTGTTTTCTTGTTCTCGTTTTACATGTTGTCCTTAAGACAACGCAGTTCTCTCCATGTGACTTTCCTCTCATTTTTTCCATACTTTCCTAGTCTGCAGACTGTTTCTTCTCTCAATACAGCTGAAAACATTTTTAGTTCTCCACCGCTTCCACACAACTATTTGAAAGAAATCTTTTGTTATCTTGCTATTACCAGTCACTTACCTTCCCTTGAGAGCTCTGAGGTTTCATTTTCTGATCGCTTCCAACTGTCTGCTCTTTCTTACTGTCCTGCCTAGTGAAACCCTTGCACTTCTACTGACTAACAAAAGGAGGGGAGAAATAAAGAACAAAGATGCCTATTTGTAATTTACTGGAAACTTGAATCATAAGACAAAAAATACAAGCACAAAACGACTACATTACAGCAAGTTATTACTCCCAGTCCAACTCAGCCTGCAACAACCAACGCACTACAAAATCAGAAGAGCTTCCACACATGCAACTATTTAGCAAGAAGTCTGAATCAGTCTGCTTTCTCAACATGACTACACAGAAAGACAGTGTTGTCAGGCTGCTATGAAATTACAGCTATTTTGATACAAGAAAAGGTTGGAAAAGCATTAAAAAAAAAAAATAAAAGGTCAAGCACGCTCATTGAAAGTACTGAGTCAAATCATCCTCTCCCTGGCAGGACACTCTCCCCTGCAGCCTGAGCTGCCACGTCCACAGCCCAGTTTTGGAACCCAGTGACGGGACAAGGGGCAATGGGCACAAGCTGGAACACAGGAAGTTCCATTCAAATATGAGAAAAAACTTCTTTCCGGTGAGGGTGACAGAGCACTGGAAGAGGCTGCCCAGGGAGGGTGTGGAGTCCCCTTCTCTGGAGATCTTCAAGACCCGTCTGGATGCAACCCTGAGTCGTGCTCTGGGCAATCCTGCTTTAGCAGGAGAGTTGGACTAGTTGGCCGGTAAAGGTCCCTTCCAACTCTGGTAATTCCATCATTCCAGCTGCTCACACACTGAAAATGATACACCATCACTTCACATCTAGACCACTTGTCCTTTTGGAAGTTTGACACACTGTATAACACTTGATAAATGAATGAACACAGTGACCTCACCTTCAAGCATATATTAAAATCAAACAACTGAAGTGGATCGAGTATCTGCATTAAAAAAAGTGACTATCATTAAAGGATTTACATCTTGAGGGGAGAGAAATCACGTGCTTCTGAATTGTGCATTTATACCATAAGTAATTAAAACAATAATTATAAGTCAATCTGAGGATGCATTTCCATATTATAACAAGGTTGTTTTAAAGTGTGAATCAAGGATTAGAGATGCTTTGCTATCAAAGAAGATGGAAATATCAGCTATCAGACTTTCACTTACCCTATTAAAAAGAATTAAAAATCCTAACAATTACTGTAGTATTAGACCTTGAGAAAAAGGCATTGATTCGTGCAGAGCTACCAATTTTCTCCCAACTATTCTCCACAAGCTACTGCATACGGCAGACCCTGTCTGTGTCATTCCTTACACGCTCTGCTCCCTGTTCTCCATTCCAAGTTTCAGTGGCTTAGAGTTACTGGTGTCTAACTGCTTTAGTCTCTATTATAGGACACCAAAGCAAGTTAAAACAACAACAACAACCAGGAGACAGAGTATCCAACAGCAGTTATTGCTACTGAAAAATCATTAAATGCAAACTAGGCATTAAGTAATGCAGAGGAAAAAGTACAAATTTGGAGCCTTCAATATTGATTTTGCTTATTATGAAAGGTGCAGCTTCAAAATTTTAAGTAGGTAATCATGTCACACAGGGAAAGGAGGCTACCCTGAGTCCTGCAGGGATCCGTGCTCAGGCTTATACAGTTCAACATGTTCAGAAAAGACTTGCAAAAGGAGCAAACTCCCAGCCATCTAGTGTTCCCAAACCAGTCTGACTGTAAAGACAAGGACTGACCTCAAGTAACTGAAGAAGGACCTTGCTGTATGAAGTCAGAAGACAATATCATAAGAAAGTCAAACAAAAAATTAGCTATAAAATTAATTCTGATTTTTTTTTTTACTTTTTTTTAAATCAAGAATGAAGCATTTGGTGTATGATTAGAGTTTCTAAGAAAGGTAAGTGCAACCCTTATCACCAGGTGAAAAAAATCCAAGTACTCAGAAAGCAGCAGAGAAACATGACATTACTTTTTATGTGCACTTTACGTCCATATCTGATATTCACAGTATAAATCCCTGATATGATCGCATCTGTACTTGGTGTGTAATTTTTCCTGTCCCTCAAAAACTTTTTTCCCCTCATACCCCAGAAAAAAAATAATCTACAGTCACACTGGAAAACATGTTTTAAAACTATTTTCCAGTCTTATCTTTTCTCCCGTGCATTGAAATTGTTCTTTCTGTTATTAGAAAGAACACTGTGTAATCTTAATAGATGACAGCCTTTAACAAACAAACATAGCTCTGCAAAACTGGCTTTAGGATACAGATACTTTCTCACTGAGACTCACCAAAAACCACAATTTGATTATGGAAGAGATCATAAAGACATCACTTGCTGCTAAAAGAAAAATACATATTTTCTGCTAAGTATTCCCTCTCATACAATACACTTAACACTTCTGTTATGTAGAGATACTAGTTTTTCCTCATATCTCTGTCAAAGGGACTAGAGTAAGCAGTGATCTGAAATTAATTTATCATAGCCTGTTACCATCCATTAACAAGCTGGGACATAAAGGCAGCTAAATGTGCTTGTGCAGAGACCTCCTAAATGCAAGGGAGACCAACATGAGTTAGACATACACTTACCATTTCAGACTGACCATAGCTGTAGCTCTACTAATCACAGAGATGAAAGGATACGCAGTCTGTCAGAAAAGAGAACAAAGACACGAGGCTCCAAGAGAAAAGCTCCCTGCTCACTGGGTTAGGATGCTTCATTTGCATCATTCAAAGCAAAAACAGCTCCTGTCAGGAAGTTTTTGACCACCCATTCTCTTTTATTTCACAGTGGAATTAGGTGACATTATCTCTAGCTAATTGTTTGAATTCTTAGAAAAGACTGAGTAAGCAGTAACATAGGCTGGGCCACGCTGATTTAACACAGCTTTGGAAAAGAGAAGGTTAGATCAGCACCATACTCACATCCGCAGCATAAAACAAATCCGTGACCTTTTGGTCAGAGCAGTGTCAGCCTCTTCAAGGGAACACTGCATCCAGAAAGAATGAAACTCGGACTTAGGACTTAACTTTTCTAGAGCTGCAAGATCAGTGGTTCTGCCCTCCCCAGGCAAACAGGCACCCTTCTGCTCCCGGAGGAAAACACAGCTTCAATTTACACACTGGTGTGAGACAGAAGTGGTAAAAAAATCCATAGACATTTGCTGTATTTACCTCAGAGATTTACTAACTTGCTGCTAATTTCTCGCTCATTTGTACCACTGAGAAGAGCTGTCATAAGCCTCAGTCTCCACAGAGGTGGCATTTCTCTCACTTGTTTAAATGAGTTTATGGGGTAAAGACAGAGTAGAATCTAACGAGTGTCACTCTGCAGTTAATTGATTACACATCTCTGTGTTTACACTCTCTCTGTGTCAGTCCAAAGGAAAACAAGTAATTTCTGACTGGAGAACATCAAACCTCCCCCTTGCACTGTGCTTCATACTAGGTATGCCTGTGGCACACGTGCTTTGCAGACTGCTCAGTGGGATCAAGAAGCAGCACAGAAGCTTATGAGTACCATTTCAGGGTACATACTGGAAAAGCCAAGAACTAGTAAGGGCTGTGTCATCTCAGATCCTTAGTTTCATCACGATGTTTTGCACTTGGAGGCAAGGAGGGGAGAGACATGCTTCGTTTTGGAGAAGGAAGCACTCATGAAAAGGCTGTGTAATACCAATGGACTGTTTATTCTGATAACCAGACAGTCCCGCTCATTCATTA
>VZTM01001751.1:188185-272795 GCA_013400555.1 Jacana jacana | reverse complement strand
CAGAAATAACTATTGAAAAAAAAAAAAAAAAAAAAAAAACTGGAGAAAAAAAAAAAAAAAGAAAAGGAAGAAAGCTTTCTCCAGCAAAATCAGGATTTCTGTGATTCCTGTATCAGCCATATTATTACTTTTGTTGTGGACATTTGACCAAGGGAGATCTCTGGCAAACTGAAGAGCTGCTTTCCTTAGCTGGCTCCGTTAGAGAACCCAGGAACCCTGGGAACACAGTAGATTATAATTTTTGAGGGCTTAAAAAATCCCTTGGTTCTTTATTCAAACATTCTTAGACAATTTTTTATTCTCCTCTTAATGAGCACTGTGGGTGATTTCCGTGGAGTCCAAATTGTTTCTTCAGTGCCTTGGAACATCTCAGTGCTGTTTTGTTGATCTGGACTGGCTTGGCAAAATACAAGGTGGGTCTTAAGGTGTACTTTGGTTCTTTGGAGTCAGTTCATCTCGGAGAACTGCAATTATTGAAAAGTTATGTAGCTGGATAAAAAGGTAGGTGGGACAAATCATCTCTTGCAAATGCTTCTGGGGTGGCAGTATGGCAGACCTACCTTCCAATTTTTCAAAGTAATTTTGAAGTGCTTTCTTGGAGTTCTTCTACACCAAGTGAGAACCTAGTGCTCTAAAGAAAGGCATGCACTCCTTGATGCTGTTTTTATTTGGGAAGCAATGCATTATCCTGTTGTTAATGATGGACTTAAGGCTTAGCTCTGCCTCTTGTGGAGCCTTACGTGCCTTTCATACTTCCTCAATGTTTCCTATATTCAGAGTAATAGCTGGAAACTGATTAATAGTTATGAAACACTTGTTTATGTTGAAGGTTTCAAGAGCACATTTTTTTTTATGAAGGACTTAATAAATGATTAAAGGGCTCTTTAAGGAGCAATTAGTCAGACATCACGGGTTTTCCAATGCATCGATAGCATGATTTGCAGCAGGAGTCTTGCTGAGTGTTCTCCATTGCTCCTGTAGGAATCAGTCTGTCTCTGCTGTTGGCTGTAGCACTATTATGAGAGCTCCCTTCTAGTTCAGGTGGTGAAGGCAGGTGCTGAGAGCTTTGTAGTTGACCCAAGACTCAGGCTTCCTCTCTCCTGTGCTCCTCTTCTGGCCCTTCGGAAGGAACCTTTTTGGAGCCAAACATTTCCATGATTCTAACTGAAAAATGAGGGGATTTTTCTCCAGTGTTGTAATATAACATAAAACCTGAAGTTCTGGCATGGTGTTGTCATGTTTTTGAAGCTGGACACTTTAACAGATCGAAAGAAAATAATTTGGAAAATGTATATAGCAGTTAGTATTTATTTCATTTTATTTGGAAGCCCAAGCACGTTTCAAAGTGTTAGAATTTTCTGGGGAACTGAAGGTCTGAATTTTGATGAGTTCTAACAGAGACCAGAGAGCATTTGTGGCTCAGTGTATTCTGCAAGTACTGCATGGTTATTCCTACAGACAACCCTGTACAACAGTTGTAACATTTATAGCTGTGGTCAGTGCTCAGGCAGCTACTGCCTTGGGTTCCCAGGCAAATGCAGCCAGTCTGTTTTCAGCTGAAGTGATCACATACAGCAGTTCATCACCATTTTTAATAAAGGGAATGGAAGTTTGACAAGCTGAAAAATGATTCATTTGCAGTTTCCCTCAGGAAGCTTCCCAGTATCATTAGCAAAGGAGATAGACAGGAAAAGACTTGATTTTTGATGGGATTATAGCTTCTCCTGGGCATCTGGGGTTAAACTTGCAAAAAGAAACACTGCGTGGAATTTAAATCATGAATTCTCCTATTTTATTATTTCCAGAAAAAAATCCTCTTGCAATATTCTGTGCTTTCTATTCTAGTCTCTGTGTGAAAAGTCAGTGAACTGGTAGTAAGCAATCAAAAACTGCAGTACGATCTAGCTGATGGCTTGTCCCTGGTGCTGTAGTGTGCCTTTTGTCCTCTGGGGTGGACAGACTGCATGGTGTGAGCGGCTCATGGACACAGGCACTGTGGGACATGGAGATGGAGAGGTGTGGTAGTAATCTGTCCAAATGGAAAGCAGCTACCCTGGAAGCTGTTGTGCTGTTTATCCCTGTCCTGACATGGCAGATCGTATACTGTAGCATTTCTCATGCATGGCCCAGTGTTGGATTGATGATGTAATCTGTTGTTTTTCTCAGAATCACTTCTGTTCAGGCTGGAAAACTGTGTAATTCATCAACATGGAGTGTGCTGGGCTGCTGCAATTGAACCTTTCTTCTCTGCTGTGTTAGAAAACATTAGTTAAAGAATTAATAATTTAGTACAGAAGGTAGGCTTCCCCACTACAGCCTCTCATGGGCCCTGCTTGTGTTTACATTGCTAAATGTTAACAGATCCGAAGAAATGAGGCATTTACCTTAATATTTGTTTTGTTGTACTGAGAGAAGGGAAGGTCAGTTGAGTCAGACCTGTTCAATGCACAGCAAAAGGGCCTGTGGTGGCAGGATTATGAGCAGGACTGGAAACCCTCTGCAGGATTTTTTAACTCTAAGAATAAGATGGTTGTATCTGCAGCTGACAAATCTGCAAGTGCTCTCTGTGATGACAGTTTATTTTTGGTGTTTTGCCCTGGGTTTTGATGTGATATATGGAAGAGTTAAAAAAGGGCAGCAGAAAACAACTGTGTAAAGAAATAGTAAGAAATGAGATTCTATACTAAGTTCTTATACAAGCAAGTTAAACCCAAACCACAAACAACCCAGTGTGTTCAGGAAAATGAAGTATAACCACTGTCAAATGTTGCACGTCATAAAGAGAATAATCTTCCATTTTTACATCATCCTGATCCTTTTCCTGGAGGTTTGGAAAAATAGCCAGCTTCTTAGTCTCATGCTGCCTTAGTCCATGTATATTTCTTTACATAAAAGCTAAGCTTTCTTAATATTTTTATGAACTTTTGAAACCATATCAGTATCACACCCCAGCCCATAGTGAGGAAGAAAATTATTATGCTGGGTAAAACGCTGACCTTTGTGTAGAAATCAGTTGTTTTCTTGGGCAAACATCAAGGGAAAAAGTGGTTCAGTCAGGATTTGCTTTGGGTTTTCCTAAACCACCAGTCCTCTGGCAACCATAAGCCCTCTTGAGGACAGACTGCAAATCCTCAAACAATGCTAGACCTGGCTTCCTTGAACAGTCTTTGCTTCACTCTAAAGGGAGCCCCCTTGCCAGCCACTAGTGGCTTCTAGTGTTGTTCTGCCCCTTGCTTTCTGATAGTGGGGACAGCCAAGTTTGCTTCTTTTTACCCTCCAAGGTAGAGGGAAATGAGTGTGGGGGAAAAGAGCCACACTTTTTCTTACAGTTAAACCACAAAAAGGCAGCAACAGAAATTAATTGCAAAGGATGTAGAGGTCACTGCTACTGAGCTGTTGCAACCATTCCTCATATTATTCCTAGGAATGCCAGAAATAAGTGACACACTCCTTTAGGGAGTAGAGGAAGTCCAGAGGGAAAAAATAACAATGTGTTACCATGCTGTGCCTAAAATTTTAGTAGTAATGAGAACTGATAGCAGTGACCCACAAGACTGAATAAACCAGTGCATTAAAAAGCTCTATGCTGTTTTGAATTGAAAACATGCTTAGTTACTTGTTCTCTGGATCCTGGTTAGCTTGGTTATAATAACAGAATCATAACCCTGTTTCATTTGATTCTGCAGAGGGTGGAAAAGGAGAGACAACAGGAGGAGGCAGGGAGCTGTTTGTTATTTATGACCATATGTCATTGCACTAGTTATGCAGAATCCAGAACAGTGACTTTAGAAGGAAGCTCACTGAAAAGATTTTAAATGGATTTAATTAATTCCTCCCTCCCTCTCTTTTATCTCCGTCTGGAAAGAGCTGGCCTGTGTGGCTTTTTGTATGGTTCCCTGCAGGATCAGGTGCCAAACTGGAGTAATTAAAATGGCGAATGAGAAGGAGGCGGTAAGGCAAAAAGCCATTTTTCTTGGCACGCACCTCTGGTACGGTATTACAAAAATAATTTGCTCACCACTTTTTCCAATTATTCAGACCTTTAAAATCCCCTTAAAACCAGCTCTTTGTGGGAGGAAAAAAAAAAAAAAGCCACAACAAAAATTGATTAAAAAATTTCACACATTAGTTACCTTCTTCAAACTTGCATATATAACTTCAGAGCTTATTCTTATCCTACCCAGTTTTAAGATGACTTGGCTTCAAGAATTCCCTACATTTAGAGTTTCTGAATGGGCTTTGTTGTAACTATGAGTTGTTCGTATCAGGAACCAGCGTACCCCTGCTGTGCACAAGGGTGTTCAAGAGATACAGAGGAAACTGTTACTGAAAAGGTAGGCTCAGGAAGACGTATTTCAAGCAGATACTAATCAATATGAAATAAGCGAGGAGAATTTGTACTACTGTATGTCAAGTAATTTTGGAGACACCAAGATTTCTTCCAGGAAAAGAAACTCAGGTTGAGCTGATATGGGATAAATCAAACAAGTGCAGAAGCACTTATCTATACTCCACAATTTCTTTTAAAATGACTATAATATGTTGTATTGTTGATAGGATTTATGGAGACTCCGAACAATGGTCACCATCATTGATCTTGAAGGGAGAAGGAAGAAAAGCCCATATATATAAAACATTAATGATATACAAATACATCCTTTTCCACTCAGTCCAAACAAAGTCATTTTTGCTATGTTTTATCTGTGGGAACCACTCAGAACAGTGTCAGCCTGACTTAAATCTCTTTGCTGCACAATACAACTAAAGAAAGACAGATCAAGCTGTTTTATGAAGAATTCCTTATCCTAGTAAGTAACAGCCAGTTGAGTGGGTGAAAGGGTAGAAGCAGCAGCTCAGTCTCCCAGCCCACTAATTTACAGTCCGCCATGCAAGGATTGTAATAGGGTTATGTGCAGGCAGGGGGTCTGTCCTCCACGTGCAGAGTGGTTGCTGTGGTTTGCTGTGCAAAAATCCAAATTTATTTAAGGGAGGAAGGATAATTGAGTTGCAGATTAAGGGTAAGACTAGACGCAGCATTCTTGAGGCGAAAGCATCATCAGAAGAAACTTAACCATTCCTGAACATCTTTCCAACACTGTAGGCTCTTAAAAGACAGAATTGACAAGAATGATTTGTCAGATGCTAAATAGATTGTAATACTTGCATTCACATTCATATGAAATTTGTCACAGCTAAGGCACCATAATATGCTGTTTGGAAAGCACAATCAAGTCATGTTTACAGTCTTTTTATTAGCACTCTGCTGTGAGTTACGAGATGCTTACAGCTTTTCCCCAACTTGTATCCTTTTTTCTATTTAATAAATACTGATTTGCCTCTCCAGCCAGCAGAGCTTAGTGTGCTGTTGCAGCTACCATGACAGCATCATTTTGCTTTATCTTGTTGCAAAAGTGTCCTTTGCAAGCAATACCGGGAACGTTCACAAAGACGGGTGGGATGCCAAGGGAGCAGAGGAGGAGGGTAGAACTCTGGAGTGTTGAATCCCTTGCTGCTGCTGCTTGACTCTGGCACTATGGGGATGCTTCATTGCTTGCAAAGGGCAAGCGCTATTTTTCAATTTATTAAGTAGAGAAGTGACTTTGCAGGTTTAAAAAAATTATTTGGGCATGTAGCAGGAAAGCCAGAGTGTCAGGTTGCCTTCCTCCTGGAGATGAAGGTGTATCTGCAGAAGCTGGGGTTGGAAGGATGTTGAGATCTTCGCTGAGATGGTATGGGTGATATTTATTCTAGTTAGATTCTACAGAAACAGCAAATATGTTTGGAGGCTTCTGAAAATGACCCTTGGCTCCTGACAAAAAATCAGACAAGGTGATGAAAGCTCCAAGATGATTTAGAAGGGGGTAAGGTTGTGACAGAGGTGTGAAAATGTCCTGGGAGGCAAAACCCCACATAAATAGATTTTATAGCTTTTGTCAACTGACTCACTGTGTGAGCCAGCAGCTCACCACCACCCCATCATAACAGGGATCTCAGGATTTTGACCTGTTCTGGTTACAAGGTCAAAGGAGAGGAAGAAGTAACAAAGGATCTGAAAAAAAGGTGTTTCCAGAAAAAGGGATCTTTCAATGAACTTTTGCCTATTTTTTTTCTCATTTATATGATTCCTTCTTTAAACAGGAGGATTTGGTTTTGAAACCAGGAATCTCTAAGTACTTTTTCATCTGATGTCTCACTACATCTGACTGTCTTCAAGACACAGACTCACTTGGACTGCTGCCGAAAATGTAACATCACAAAGGCACAGGAAGAGTGGTCAGGGTGTCAGTTACATGCAGGTATAAATCTCCTGGAAAAACAAATAACCTTTTTGTAACATAGGTTATTGCTGGGGCAGGCTGAAGGCTGCTACCAGTGCTCATCTATTTTTCTTGGCCCAAGCAGACAACGGGAGTGCTGGAGTAGCAAAGAGCTTGAGCCCAAGAACCTAGGTGTGTACCTATGTAAGGAAGAGTTCCTCAAATCAATGTCTAAAAGAAAAAGTAAAAATAAAAACACAGTAAAAGACCTACTGGCCATTAAGCATAGTAGGAGAGCAGTTTATCCAGGAAATGAGTGTACTGTGTGCATTTGGTAGTAAATGAAAGAGAAATTACTTTCTCTCCTGCTGCACCCCTCCACTTTACTTTTTGAGGCACAGCATGGGCTAAGAATGCAATTGGTTTAGCAAGAAATCGTTCTGATCCATAGCAAATAACAAGCATGGCAGATTCCCCATCATGTGTGGTAGAGATCCATGGAATACCATGGATGATACACTCTTGCTTGCTCTGTCTCCGAAATCTACCAAGCTGAACATTCATTTTGAGATAAGCCAGTGATTTGTACAGAAGTCTAAACACATGGGAACATGCTGTCCTGCTGAGTGACAGGCGGCCAGTGAAATCCCCAGAACATGTCTTTGCAGAGAATGGTTACTTGGTGCAATCTGACAACTTCATCAAATAGCAATTTGCAATATCGCTGGAGGAGATGCTGTCCTTTGCCTCCTCTACATTGGCAAGAAAAAATATCCTTTACTTGCCTTCTGCATACTGACATCTTGCCAGTTGTAAATGGGAAATTTCCAATATCTCTAATTCACTGGCTTAAAAGCACTGTCCTTGCTTTATGTTGTTGACTCTATTTAGAGGTGTGACATGCTAGAAACAGCTGGCTATCAAATAGTGGTCAAAAGACTTAGGAGTGTGAAATAGCTTTAAAGTGACTCAGATGAGGCTAGGAGTCTTTTAGTTTCACTCTTGGATTGTCATTAGTTGATGTACCCTATACAATTACTGTGTCTTTCACCTGCAGTTACAGCTTGGGGCAGTGTGGCTGGAGCTGCCTGGCAGAAAAGGACCTGGGGCTGCTGGTCGACAGGCGGCTGAACATGAGCCAGCAGTGTGCCCAGGTGTCCAAGAAGGCCAAGGGCATCCTGGCTTACATAAAAAATAGTGTGACCAGCAGAAGTAGGGAGGTGATTTGTCCCCCTGTGCTCAGCACTGGTGAGGCCACACCTTGAGTCTGGTGTCCAGTTCTGGGCACCTCAGCACAAGAGAGATATCGAGGTGCTGGAGCGAGTGCAGAGGAGGGCAACGAAGCTGGTGAGAGGCCTGGAGAATAAGGTTTATAAGGATCGATTGAGGGAGCTGGGACTGTTTAGTTTGAGGAAGAGGAGGCTGAGGGGAGACCTCATGGCTCTCTACAACTGCTTGAGAGGACATTGGAGAGAGGTTGGTGCTGGTCTCTTCTCGTGGGCAATGAGTGACAGGACAAGAGGGAATGGCTGCAAGCTGCAGCAGGGTAGGGTTAGGCTGGACATGAGGAAAAAGTTTTTCCCAGAGAGAGTGGTCAGTCAGTGGAATCAGCTGCCCAGGGAGGTGGTGGAGTCCCCATCCCTGACTGTGTTTCAGAGTAGATTGGATGTGGTGTTGAGGGATCTGGTGTAGGGGAGAACTTGTAGAGTAGGGCTGATGGTTGGACTTGATGATCCCAAGGGTCTCTTCCAACCTATATGATTCTATGATTCTAACTCATAAGCTTAAGAGAGAGGATTTTTTTCTATTTATTGAGAGTTGGGATGTGTGTCTGTGTGTTTCATAGAAGTTTCTGAATATACAGTATTAGTTTATTTTAAATTTTTGTCTTTTCAAAGCAACCTTGTGCTGTCCAGTCTCTTCTCGATTCTCTTCTAAGCTTAGCTGAAAAGAAAGATACCTCTTTCTTGAAGACTGCAAATACCAAGATGTATTTGACTGCAGGAAGAACTGAAACGGTTCCTACTTGGAGCTGTCTGCTCTGCAGACCGCTACTGCCACTGCAGAAAGCACAGCTGAACGGGACGTGTCTGCTCCTGACACTGCCATCCAGCACGTGAACATAAATGGCTGCACGTTGGAGGTTCTGTTAATACACCAGGACCTGACATGCAGTGCCCCCTGCTCTGTTCAGCAGAGAGGGACAATTGTAAAGAGAACAACTGCTGCTGCCACTCAGTCTAATGTGCTGGCAGGCATTAAACAACAGGGTTTCCATCTTGCCCAGTGGGTTAATTCTCCACTGTCCCGCTAGTAGACAATCAGAAATGCCTGTTGAGAGCAGGCCCTTTAAGAGGGGTTGCTGGGAGAGCATAGATGCAAATGAGTGGAAGTAAGTATAAGTAAGTATAGTGAAAGTGAAACTGGGTGTAGGAAGCAGCAAATGAGACAAGGGTTGTAGCCAATGATGGGGAAACTTTAGGCGAGTGGAAAGTGCGTGAAAAGCTCGTGGACAATATCCCTCTCCCTATCCGAAATGTAGTGCTTAGCGAATGAGGACCTGTGACTTTGATTCAAACGTGGTTCTGCCTTCTGACTGGATTGTACTGCTTTCTGGTTGGAGAGCTTTCTGAATAAAGCTGAAGCTGATCTACCAATCATCTGGATTGCGTCTGGCTTCACTGCTCCTGGCCGCGGCAAATGCCACAATACTTCCTATAGTGCTGCATCATGTAGTGTAGTGATCAGTACAGCAAGAACTTTATTTATTATTTGAATCTACAGCTTGTAGTCAGATTGCTTAGTGCTAGACACTGCAAGCAAGTTTTAAGGAGATGAGAGACGTGGGCGCCTCACAGTTTGTGAAATCCAGCCGTAATTCAAAGTTATGACATAGTCGGTTCCCACTCACCCAGGTCCCTAGGTTTTAATTCTTTCTTCTTGTTCCCAGGGGTGCAAAACTGTAGACCTGAGAAATAATTTGAACCTGATTTTTGAGGAGACTTTCAGAGATAAATGCAAGCATGTCATCATCCTGAATTGCTACCTTTTCGGGTATTTTCCTTCCTTATTTTGTTTTGCAGTAGGTTTTTTTTAGGGTGGCAATGGCTTGCCATTTACCTGGCTCTCCAGGGTAAATATAAATTAAAGCCATAGGCTTTTTAGGTATGCATATGCATTTATAATATTGTATTAGGCCAGAAAGAAACAGAGTCTAAAAATAGTAATGCAGACAGACACCTTTTATGTGGTGAGATAGAAATCTTGGGTTTTATTTGTGTGAGGTGCAAAGTTATTCACTCGGAAATTAGTCTCTCAGTAACAGTGAAGACTGGACCGGGCTCCACTGACAAAGGCTGAAAAATTTTTGTGTTTCACAGAATGTAAATATTTAAATAATGAATAGCAAAACAATAATAAAAAAAACCCTTGATGACATTTTCAGGAAGTTGGGATTTACACTGTTTGGGGCTATGGGAACATATGCATTCTTCCCCTCCCCTGACTTTGAGCACCTAACCTGGGTCTGGCCTTGGTTTTCTTCTTAGCTAGCTAGTAAAAAACTAGCTATGGTTAGCTGCTTGCTTTTAAATGAGTCCTCTGTTGGACCTGCTGCTCTGCACTGGGAAGTGTAATTGTAAGGTTTTGTCTTTGTCTCCCAATGACGTGCCACAAACCATGCCTGCTGCTGGGCTGATACCCAGTCAGTTTGAACTTTAGAACAGTTCAGGCTCCTGGATGTAATTTGTGCTGTGGCTGAGCCGGGAAACAAAACTGGCAAAATTCAGGCAGCATTGTTTGTAGTGCCAGGATGTTGGAGGACACTGACAGCTGAATTGAAAATGTACTGACTCATGTGGAATATTATTTAGTTTCTTGGCAGTGCTTTCAACAGAATTGACCTTTGACCCAAAGGAAAGCCCCAAAATGTTTCAGTATATACCAGGAATATTTAATTTCTCACCTTGATGTCCTGCAGGCATATCCCCTCGGTGCTGAGGACCAGAGCATTTAGGTTGAAGTTTATCCTGGAAGTCAGCAACTAGCTACAACACCTGACTGTAAACAGTGCAGAAGAGAAATGGCTGCTGTTTTCAAAATGTCAAGGAACGGAACAGAAATTTGCTGAAAACAAGGCTTAGGTCTGATGAATTTAAGTTTCGTTCCTTTGTATACAAAAGGGGATTTGCTCTGAAGTCACAGTTCCCAATTATTCTACAGAGTTGAGCCCAAATGCATGACCAGGTTAGAACATTGTTGATGAAATCTCTGCTAATAGATGGTGTGTTTGGACAGGTTAGGAGAGCAATGCACGGGTGAAAAGGCTTCAGCGGGCTGGAGAGTCTCCCACCAGACAGCACAGAAATCATCATGCTCAGGGTTTTCATTCCTACTCATCAGCTGGAGAACTAGTATCACCCAAATCTCTGAAGAGCTGCAAATACCCTTAAACATAGCTGGAGAGAGAGGTTAATAAGAAGGAAAAGTAGTTGAGCTGTGCTGACCTATATTTCAAAGTGAAGAGGTGCTTAGACTAGGAAAAAACAAACAAACAAACAAAAAAAAGGCAGAAGAGTGGGGAGTCCTGGAGCTTCCTCCAAAGATATCAAAAATGTTACTAGATTTAGATTTGATATTTGGAAGAAATTCATTCCTGTGAGAACTGGAATTGTTCAAGACCAGGCTGGATGGGACTTTGGGCAACCTGGTTTAGTGGGAGGTGCCCTTTCCCAGGGCAGAGGGTTGGAACTTGATTGATCTTTAAGGTCTCTTCCAATGCAAACCTTTCTATCATTCTACTAATGACTTATGCTGCTATAAACAGCTCTTTACTTGATTAATAATAAAAATAACAAAGATTTGTGGAGATCACCAACATTTCCCCTGTTCTGTAGGGGAAACAAAGTCTCTTGAAGAGACAACAGGTATTTTTAAAATCAAAATATATCTACATAGATAAAGTTTAGTACGCAGAAAATATTCTTTCAGATAGTAAATTTCTAGCTAAGCCCAAATTCAGAAAACCAAAAAGGGGCTTTGGTACTAGGAAGCATCAGGTAATTTTACTAACTGGCAACGCAGCTCTAATTGGTCATCAGAGGAGCAGTGATTCCATAGCTCTAATATTCCTGGTTCAGGAGTGAATCTTCTGAGAGACTGTCTGCAGCCTGACAGAACTCCTTCCTGCTCCTGTTGGGTAGGATTTGTGACCCAAGACTCCTGCCTCAGAGGGCAGGGGTGCAAAAGGCAAAGGAACAGGTCTTTTCTGTCTTTATAAGTAGTGAGCAATTATTTCACCATGAAGTAAGCAGGTCTGTTTTCTTTTACAAAAAGAAGTTGCAACTTGTATTGTCCTACTAATAACAATGGCAACTGTAGTGCTCAGAAAAGGCATACTTTGTTTCATAATTTTGACAGCCTCCTTTCCTCTCTCCTACACCTCGATTTCTGTTCTCATCAGTCGTCTCCTAATTGCAGATCCACAAACCAGTGAGTTTCATGGGTCAAGAGATCTTTAGCCTCTTTGGGATTACATAGTATTAATAATCCACTTTGTTGTTACAGTCCAGTGAATCAGTGACCTTGTGAAGGAAAGAAATGTCTACAAAAAGCCCCATTAGCCTCTTTAATACATTTGTGATATTTTTTTAGCATTTAAATCCATTAAGAATACAGTTCAGGAGTGCAAACAAGCATAGCAAGATGTAATACTTGCTAGTAAATTGCCTGGCTTTTGACCCTTAAAATCCAGATTGTTAAATATAAGGATAGAGATAGATTTAAAACAGGATCCCAGTTTAAGGGAACCTGTCAAGATACTTTCCCATCATCTGTAAGGTATTTGCCCTTAGGCTGTTTTTTATATAACAAGACCTTAAGGAACTTGAAATTAAAATCTGTTTTGGGTTTGCTTGTTTTTTTTTTTTATTTTTTAAAATGCTTACTTGTCTCTGTTAAATGCAGACAATTTGCTTATCGTAGAGCAGCACAGAAAGTATCACTCTTGTTTCAGTGGGAGGTATGATGAGGGAAATCTGAAGAGTATGTTTGAAAGTATCACTCTTGTTTCAGTGTGAGGTATGATGAGGGAAATCCGAAGAATATGTTTGAAAGGAGAAACCGGACAAAAACAGAATGTGAAATTCCATTTAAGGATGTATGCTGCAAAATAGGAAAGATAGCGTTTTATACATAATATAAATTCTGATTTGAGTATGGAAACACATAAGCAAATTCATCAAAATACTTCTTTCTGGAAACGCTGAAATTAATCATACACATACACTGCCAGCATGCATTGTGTGTGACTCTACAGTTTGTCTGCTTGTGTTCACATAAAGTAGTCTAAATAATAGAACCTGAGAAAGCTGGAACAAAATGTCCTCCTCAGTCTTTGAAAATCTCTGTTAGCTCCACTGAAATTGGCAGGCTCCCTCCCCAACTCCTTCACTGCAGTCAGACCACATTACTTGTTGGGGGGGTGGAACCAATCTAGCTGACTTAATTTTGAAAGTAGTTTTAAGGATGCTATGAGAAAAACCTTACTTAACTTAGACATCAGCAGCATTGCTTAGAAGGGTGTGATATTATTTTCAGAATACCTTGTCTGTGTTTTTATGCATGCTTATTTATCATAATTTCAGACACAAAGATACTACTTTGAAGTCTTGCTCAGTGCATTTGAATATTGATAGCTGAAATGGTGGAAGAGCTTTAATTTGGTTGGTGGCAAAAGAAAGGAAGTTTAGGCTGGATCGTAGCAAGCTTTACATGTCTGTTAAACAAAGGATGCAGGAGCCTGAAAGCCATTGTATTAAATCATGGGACTGCAAAATAGAAACTAAAAGGAGATTAGCTTTAAAATCACTTTCTAGGAGCATTTGTAAGCATTGCAAGGCATCTTACTGTAACTCCTGACATTAATATGGACTACTAAATTTGAATACATAAGTCACAGCAGCTGCCTTCCATGTGTGCACTGGTTTATTCAGTTTGTCAAGTCAGTTTATCACTTCACTATTTAAAATATTAAATGGAATCTAGGTGTTGTGGACTCTTTCCAGTGGGCACCAATATTTGGTCTGAACGTCAGCAAAAATGATTGACACTGGTTTGTGTTAGACCTTACAATTTTGATCTTAGGAGAACCATCTCCTGTGTGATTGGCACAGGGGTGGTGGGAGCTGTGGCCTGCATGATTTTGTCAAAGGGAAGCCCCAGGAAGGACTTCAGTCTTGTCATCTGGACATCTCTCAGCAACTTGTTACACAAGGTTACTCTCAAATACTGCTTTAATTTTAGGAAGTCTCCTGCAAAGCCCACTGAATGTGAAATCTCCTACCAGCTGTAGTGATCTTTGGACAGGCATTTTTTTAATGTGCAAATGGAAATTACGGTAGCTGCACCTTTTCAGCACCCATGAGAAGGATCCTTGTCCTTCATTAGCTTACATTAGACCTACCTTTCTAGCTCAACTCTTTTATTTCACCTTTCTAGCTCAACTCTTTTATTTCACCAGGGGGGTTGACTTATTTTTGCGTCTTTATTGGTGTCTATAATTTGCTCTTTTTTGCCCATTTTTCCCACCAGTGGCCGCAGCATGCTCATTGCCTGCAGGTCAGGTTCCAAATGAGACAGCTGTTCTGATTTGGACACAGGATGAACGGCCATCTCCCTGGCAACTGGGGCTGCACAAAAGCTGCCAGCGCGGCTCTGACCGATAACTTGTGTTTCTTCCTCATTTCAGTGGCCATCACCCCCGAGGGAGTGGACACTGCAGGACTGGGGAGGATGTAACGCACAGACGTGCAAGTAAAGGAACCTCAGCAATGGCCTGTGCTTTTGTTTCCAGCACAAATGCCTGGATGCTGTTCAGACTATATAAAATAGAAAGTTTGAATTCAAGTAACAGCTTAGTGTGTAGGCTAGAGGTACTAACAAGCCCTTGTATTTGGGAAAAATGTCCTAGAGAGAAGAGACTCCATCTGCTGCCAGTGAAGGGACACACATAGATTAATGAGACAGGTGAATCTGCTCCACTCTGCCTCTATGGCTGGCCCTGGGAGTTCCCAGTCTCACCCTGGTGGTGCTCTTTGACTTCCGTGAGAACTCTTGGTTTCTCTAGTTTTGAGGGGTACCTGACTGTACTGTAAAGTTGGGAATGCAGGGAAAGGCCCATCTCTGTGCTTCCCACATTCTCTCCCTCCCTATTGAGAGAAAAGGGGGAGAGAGAAGGGGTGTAACTTGGAAAGCAATACCTTTGGCAAGGTGGAGCATTGTGTTAACAGAGCTGGGCTGTCTTCCTTTAAGACTGAATAGACAACCTTATTTTATTTCACCAGGGGTCTTGTCCTGTCTGCAGAGAAACATGCTCAGTGGCAGTTTTTCCTCTTGCTTCTGTGACCCAGCTCAAAACCCACAGTGGGAAATGACAGGAGCTCCACCAATGCACTCACCTGTGTGGGGGCTGCTCTCTTTGCTGATGTGCACCAGTACCCACCAGTCTAAGAGTGCATGGCAGAGGGATGCCTGTGGATGGAAAGGACAAATGAGGGTGCAAGACTTGGATTTAAAAGATGATGTAAAACTAAAGATGAAAAAAAAAATCTATTGTGGCTATTCCCACAATTAATGCCTTTCGTCCTGTCACTTCAATTCCTTCTCCTCATGGAGATTTGCCTCTTACACACACTTGAAAGCTTTTTAGTTACTTTTTTTCACTAGTCTGTATATATTAGGTGAGTTGCCTGGCTTTGGGCATAATTTCTGCCCGATGCCTACTTAACTTAGGAGTGAAACATACACTCTGTGAAAAACAACCTGTCAAGATTACTTACCTAATGACCCAGCCTCTGCTAATTACTTGTGCAAACAAGACACTCTGTTTGCCAGATACAGTGCGAGTGATGCAAATCCCCAAAACAGGCAAAATGATGTTGGGGGATGAGGGGGGAGAACAGGACAGGGACTACAGCAAGTGGCATGTCCAAGGGCACTGCCAAGGGCCTTCACCCTTCTTACTTGAGTGTGTGATTATTTCCTTCTAGTGCAACCAAGCTAATTACAGCTTTAAGGTAGCTGGGCAGCAGCTAGGGTTACTGGGGAAAGCAGGGTCTTGTAGCTTTGCTGCTTGAGAGGGGATCTTTGCTCAGAACAAAGGTGTCTTCTGTCAGGAAGAAGGAATAATGTAGATTTCCCTAAAGTCATGAGGTCCCTGGCAAGCCAGAAGGCATTGTACCACTTTATTAGAGAAGAGGAATACAAAAGCAGCATGAGATGGATATGACTAATAACAATGAGAAGCCTCAGGCCTGGTTTTGTGGTGGGTTGTTGCAGTGATTTTTGTTTCTTGGGGTTTTTTTTTGGTAGATTGACATTCTCTGTGAAGGTTAACTAGGAAAAACCTCTTCTCCACCAGAAAGCTTTCCAGACTAAAATATTGCAGCCGTGCCTTCTGGCTCCTTGGTCTCTGAAGGCTGCAGGGCTGATTGTTTGGCTGAACAGCTTTGTGAAAAAGAGGTAATTCTCCTTCCCTTCCTAGAATTTGACTTAAATAGCTTTAGAGTCACTTGTGTGTAGGAGAGCGACACACGTGTGGGCTATTCTCCTTTTTTATTTAAATTAAAAGATAAGACTTATTTTTCTGCCTCACCTATAATTCCTTACTGTGTTGTAAACCTTAAATAAAAGGTTGGGAAGAAGAGACAGATCTGGTATAGCATCTTGGAAACCAACAGTTAATGGAATTACAATGTCTGAGGCAGAAGGTTTGGTGGCAGCCTTAGAAAACCTTGCAGGAGATAGGCATCTGCCCTCTCTCTGTGGAAGCTTTGCAAACCATCAGCACAGGAGTAGCAGAATAAGTTGATGCCTCTGACAGCTGCGCTACCTCTGCCTATCTGTATAAGCAGGTAACAGGCCAGTAAGTGTATTTAGGATTTTTAGTGAGGAGGTGAATTAAATTCACTGCTAGCTTTCTAGATGTATAGACGAATGGATCAGGTGGTTGCTGGTTGGCACTTAGCTATAAAAAACACTTTTTATTTCCAAGGGCAAAGGAAACATGAACTTCCTCAACTTGCTTGCTAACACTAAATAAAAGACTAATTCTCTCTGCATGCCTACTTAGTATTTTATCTCTCTTGTAGAAGTTCTAGGCACCTTTTTGTGAGTGGGTGTCAATATTTTTGTGCCAGCCGTTGAGTACGAGAGCTCCTGGGAGCGGGGCTTGTTAAAGTGCAGTCCTGGCTTTTGCAGATAGGCTGCTTGATAGAGTGCTGCTTCTTGGTGATTTCTCATTCCTCTGAGGTAGCAAAACAAACAATGGAAATAATTTATGCTTGACTCTGATCCACAGCTTTTCTCAGACCTTGGCATAGATGCATTAGAAAGCAAGTTGTCCTGGCTGAATTCCCAAGTGAAAAGAAGCTGAGTACTGCATTTTATTTCCCATCAGTGTGTATCACAAAACTAGTCTAGCATTAATTGTACAGCAATGGTTGTTGCAGCAAAGCATGCCTGACTGCAAGGACAGAAAGCAAGCCTGAAGTGCCCGGAGTTTCATCCAAAGCCTAATTAGGTTTAAAGGACCTTTCCATTTGGATCAGGCTTTGGATTTGACCCAAGAAGAGCAGCCTCAGGCAAGGATGGTCAAAACAGATTCAGTAAGCTGGAGGAAAACAATCCAGCTTTTGCCTGCGATATCATTGTTAGAAATCCCAGCTTGCATGAACATTAAAGACTTTCTCAAACTCTACACTGAGTTTAATATGTAATCTCTAGTGAAATCTTTTTCCACTGCTACCTTTAGGAGGAGGAAGAACCAAGAAAAAGTTATTCATGGGAATGCATGAACACTAGAACATCCTGTGGGAAAACTCTTTGTTTCTGCTTCTTTTTTTTTTTTTTTTTTTAAGGAACCTTTTTCCTCTCTCCCCACAGATAGGAGAAACAGGGAGAAGGATTTTAAAGAGAAAGATCAAAGCTCTCAAACTTTAATAGTTCTCAAAGCAGAAGTTATTAAAGGCCCCAAGGGGATTATTTTAATAGGGATTTTTTTTCTCTGTATATCCAAAATGGTTTATTAAGATCCCAGTAATTCCCTTGCTCCATGCAGGAGGAAATCTCCTCTCAGGCCATCTCCAGAAATCTGATTCAACAGCAGCACTCATTTTTGTGGTTTCCCATGATTTACTTCATGGTGCCTGTCATAAATCATGTAATCCTAGCTATGTGCTCCATCTTTCCACTTCCCAGGGCTCTTGGTATTTCCCCTGGGTCTTTTTTTTTCTTCCTTTTCAACGTTGTGAACATGTTATGATCAGTGAACCCAAAATTAATTTACTTTTCCTTTGGCTTCCCTGTTTCAGGGATTAATATCCTCATCCTCGATGTTTCTCCTTCCCTCAAAAGTCCAGAGGATGTAAAAGTTTTGCTTTACAACGTGCATCCTTTCTCCTGCTTACTTACATTTTTCTCAATCCATGTGATTTCTTCTGCCAAGGAGTTAAAATACCTACAAAGAAAGCAGCAATCCTAAATGTTGGTCTTTTTAAAATTTGGAAGAAGCAAAATGAAAGCAATCAAGTGATGATTTCCAGTTTCTTTAATGGTCTCTGGTCTTTTTTTTTTTTAATTTTCCTGTGATCTTGGGTTTGGTTTTTTTTTTTGTTTGGTTGGTTGGGGTTTTTTTGTGTGGGGTTGTTTGTTTTTGTTTGGGTTTTTTTCCTATTTTGTTTTTTGTTTGGTTGTTTTTTGTAAGCTTTCTTTATGGCTACATATCCAGCCCTGGCAGTTTCTCACAGTCTTAGATGGAAAGCTAATCAAGACAAATGAGGTTGTAACACAGCATTCCATTTCTTTTCTGAAGAGTAATAACTTGGCAGTCCCTGGACCTGAAACTCCAAATTCTGGGTCTTTTTTTACTGGGTTACTTAGTTTTTAATGAGTTCACCAGGTAAGAAGTGTGCTGTGATCACTGAAAGGAAGGCACCTGACTCTCTCCATGTCAGTAATAAATAAGAGCATAAACAAAGACAAAAGGGCTAAAGCCCAAATCCTTAAGCTTATTATGATCAGGTATCTGCAACAGCTGCGAAATCACCTTGAAATGTTGCTTGCTCTGTATGGTGGAGGAAAACCTTCCCTGTTTAAAGAGAAACAAACAAATAAAACACAGTGGGGGATTCTGGAAGAGAAAGCAGCAAACAACATCAGTCATGAAGAATGATAATCCTTTCTATCTGCTTATAAACCATTTTCTACAATTCTTTACCACACATACAAGATTACAAAAAACTAATGATTCTCCACTGAATTTTAGAAGGGCATTTTCCCCCATAAAACTAGCTGAAAGCACATCTATTCTGCGGCGCCTGTTAGTAAGGACAAGAGATGCACTTGACTCCCAAGTTTCTCTCAGTTACTCTGTCACACTTGTAGATATATGGCTATATACATGTGATTGTTGTATCAAACATGACCTTACTCAATGTTCTTACTGAATATTTAATTCTGTGGAGATTTTAGCCTCTTGGAGAACTCTTGAATAACTCCCAAGTAACTTTTTCCTTCTTTTTGCCTGTTTCAGTGTACTGTTTCACATGATATTCCTTAGCTGTGAGGGCAGTATAAAAGGCTCCATCCCCTCCTTCAGTCCATGAGCTACTCCACAGAGCAGATAATGTAGTTCGTAGGACCACGCCGTAAGCTGGTTAAGGGACCCAATGTTGGGAGACCGGGGTTAGGCTGTGGCCATGAAAATCCATTGAGGTGTGCGGAGGTGGAGGATTGTAGTAGTGTCTGGGGCTGCTCAGGGAAGGGTGGAAAACCTTAAACTACATTTTGCTGTGAGAAAGGCCCTGACTTTTGACCATCTTGGAAGCTCAGAGGTTACTACCTCTGGCTTCCTCCTGTTTTCAGTCGGAATTGTTTTGCATAGCTCATACTATTTTCTTTAGGCAAATGAAGAGTTGGGAAGTTTCTCTGAGAGGCATTGCATTTACAGTTCTGTTTTAAAAATGTGGCAAGGATGCAATCTTTAAGGAGATGCAAATGGCACCTCAAATTCTCTGGGGATATTTTGACCTAAGGAGCAAACCTATTTTCCCCTCAATTGACTCTGTAATGAAAGGATGGAATCCTGGAAACATTTATTAGCTGCTAGGTGAACTGGAGAGAGACAAGTACTTCGGCTTGGTCTCAAGTCTTTATCACTTAGTAAATGCAGATGTCAGAGAGACACCAAACAATATGAATCCTGTACCAGCAGCAGTGCAGTTCACGTTGCCTGCCTGGCTTTCTGCACCTCAAGCAAATTCTCTGCATGTTAGCTTGGCAAGAGGTAATATTTTAAAAAGCCATTACTGTTAAATCGATGCTATTGAAAGAAGATTGGTCTTCTCAAAAGTGTTAATAACTCATCAAAGCACATTACAAGGTGGCTGGTTTAAGAGTTATTTGAATATGAAATTAAAGTTTGATTCCAATGTTACAATGCAATGTTTGTGTTTGTCAGAGATGAATAGCAAACAACGTTTTACTTGCTTACAGTGTTGCTTACAGCACTTTCAAGTGGGCACGCTCAGACAGGCAAGGTGAACAAAAAGATAAATTTGCAAAGCTTACAGCTTGATCAAGTGTCGTGGCTCTGCCTTTTGTCCTTTTTCCCTGTTTTTGAAGTGTCAGTCAGAAAGCATAACAGCTTTCCACCATTGTACTTGTAACTTTCAATCTTCTTGGGGTGTTGGGCTATCCTAGAAGCTGAATGCTGGCACCAGCACAAATCATTTCAGTGCTGACAGGATCTGTCAGAAAATATAGATAAATAGTGGCAAAAGACAGCATGTCTCCAAATACGAGCTGAAATCATGAGTAGGACCTTGTCATTATTTTGTTAAATATTTTCCTTCCCCTGAATTTGAGGTCCCCACCGGTCTTCTGTGTCCTTACAAAATATGTGTCTTGGAAGATTTCCAGCAAAATTTTCACAGCTGAATGTTGTACCTGCAGTTGGGGATTCTGACTTTTACAGTAAGCTTAGTATAAAGAGCTATTCATTACTTCAGCTGTTCTGTGCACACCTCTTGCTTTACATGTTTACTTCGCTTCATGCCTCTCCACAGGCTCTCGTTCCATGGCTGCTGGGTACCATGTCTATACAGGAGCCTGCAGGATTCTGGGTCCCCTGGCAGAAGCAGCATGCATTTTACTCATTGCACACTCCCTTTTAGCAGTTCTGTCAGCCTGAGCAGGTTTCTGGCCACCACACAACCAGCAGACATGCTCTTCACTTTCATTTGTTTATTTGTCTACCTACCAGGGCAATCTCGAGATTAGGGTACATGACAACATATGTTTAGCATTACTATATAGAAACTAGATGGAACACTTACCTCGGAGAAATACCGAAGCAGGACCTTTAATCTTTCGTTTAGGATGCAAACCATGGATCTAGACATTCTTTTCTTTTGTCTGGAAGAGAGAGGGGGTAACCATTGGTGCCAGAGATTAGTGTAACCTGTGTCCTATTCCACAGGGAAACCCTGTGGTTTCCCAGCTCTGCTATTCACCTCAGAGCAGGTGAAGCTAGAGTTCCCTCAAACCAAGGCAAGAGTTAAATGCAGTGTCATTCTCAGCCTATTGAACATCTCCTCTGTAATTCATCAGCATCCAAATGCCTTTAAACTGATTGTCTCCTTGGTCACATTTCTCCAGAGCTTGGAACATGTAAGTACCAAAAGTTCAGAAATAATGTGTTGCATTGCTGCTGAAGGGTATCTCTGATATGTGTCACATACATGTATGTGATATGTGTGATCTCAATGTGTACCACATTCAGGAAGTAAAAAATGTGAAGATTTTTTTGCTTTATTATTCAAGTGTATTCACATTTAAAAATAATACTTAGACAAATTTTGCTGGAGAAGACAGGGCGGGTCATTTGTAGTCTTCCTATGCTCTGCAGAGATTTGTTTATATGTAGGTAATTAAGAAAGAGGTTATGAACTCTAATAATTGCTAGGCTGGTTTCTTTTTAAGGAGTTAGTTTGAATTGGAGAGAGGTAAGGGAAAGGATTCTTGCTCTCTCTTCTCTCTCAGCTTCTTAGCTATGCCAGGTTAGGGTTGAAATGGGGATGGACTTGCAAAGAAGAAAACAGAAGGGCATGCCTGTGATTTGGTTAGCAGATGTATCAGTCTATGTCGATAGAAGCATAACACTTTTTACTGGGAGAGGTTCTCTCCTTGTTCAGTAATGGACTACAATGAAATATTGTAGTGCTTAACGTGAATGCCCAAGCCTCAGGTAGCTGGGATGTTGTGCCTCAGCAAGGAAGTGCATTAGCAGATCCATATGAGAGAATTCCTTATTCTACCACTCTCCCCTGGTAGTGACATCACTAAAGGTTCATGCAGTGATTAAAAAAAATACAGTAACCAAGTGCTGCAAAGAGATAAAAGCTGCTCTGCTCAATATAGAAAGGTCACTAAGGTCATGAAAAAAGACTTTGTTGGAGCCATTTGTGTTGTCAGCTCTTTTCATTAAAATCCCTGACTTCAAAACTTAGAGGCAACCCAGCCTGGCATCTCTGGGATTTACCTTCACAAGAGAGGGTAAACCTGTGAAGGCAAAACCTGTGATTGGCAAAAATCAAGCTATTAAAGTCTCTGGCTCTTTTGCCCCATGGAAAATGAGATTCTTGGTCTCCTGTAGGGAAAGAGCAGTGGAAACATCTGACCTATCTGAGGCAGTGGGTGGGAAGCAACACCCACCAGTAGCTCCACTGGGAGCAACTCCATGCACACAGGTGTGGTTGAAGGCTCTCTGTTTCACCTTCTGGTCTGCTGACTCAGGTGCTGGCAGCTCACACAACCAGCTTAATCTGCAGCAGGGGTATAAGTAGAACCTGCCAGCACGGGCTGTAAGGGGAGCAGGGCATGGACTCTCCATCTTGCTCAGCTGGATGGTTTATGCTTTGCCTGGTTGCTCTGCTGGGGCACTCTGTCATTTTTCAGCTTGCCGAACGCAGGTATAAGTAATGTATACATTTCAGTCCTGCCACTGCCCAAGGTTATTTATGAATCCACATTTTCCTTTATCATTAGGTAAAAGCAGTTTAAGTGAATACATATTGAATGCATAAATCTGCCAGCCCCACTCAAATAGGGGACAGCAGTTGGAAAATAACATGCCAATTCAGGCAAATTTCAGAGAAAATGTTGGGGTTTTTTTTCTATCCTCCTGGTCCAGGGTGAACATGATTTGAAGGTTCATTTCTGGTACAGTGGCAGAACCTCTTCCTTAAAGAAAATAAACCTTTGGATAGCAAAGCCTGCTGAGGCTGTTGGAGTCAGTGGTGCAGGAGAGCTGATACACTACCTGTGGAGCTGCAGACGAGCCATTTGCTCAGTGGTAACAGCAGGAAATGAGTTAGCCACCTCATTGTTGGATATGCTTAGTTCATCTGAAGTCAAAGGACACTGTGGGTTTCTAGCAACTAGTGATGAATCTCTCTCATTGTGAGAAGGTATCTGTCTGTTTTAGAGCAATAGTTTAATTAGTGTCCTAGCCTGTGAAACCTCAGGCTTAAAAGCTAGAGGAGTCAAGATGCTGAAAATCAGGACTGTGGGACATCACAGCAGTGAGGTGCCTGGTGAAAAGAGGGATGCTGGGCTAAAGTTTCAGATGAGGCTTTTATGGACCAACAGTCTCCTCAGGTCTGCTGTCAGATCATGCTCATAGTCCTATGGCCTGTGCAGTGTGTGGCAGCACCCAAGGGATAAGCCTTCAACCCAGTAGTTCAGCTTGTGAATATATTTGTTATCAAGGTTCAGCTGCATTTTAAAGCTAAATCACCTTGAGGGTTGTTGGCTGGGAGTCTGCTGCTGCCTGGATTCACTGGGTAACGTGCAGAGCGAGGCTGCCCCTCAGGCTCCAGTTCTGCTTGAAGGATATTGATAAAACCTGCCATCCTTGGTAAGGAGGCTCAAGACCTGACTGGCAACACCCTCTCTGGAAACTGCTTGGACTACATCCAGGCTTGGACTTTCTCCTGCTCTGTGTGATTCATAACCCACTCAAGCTAACCCCAGCCTAGCCAGATGGCTGCTGGCTCTAGGGCCTCTGTCAGGGCTCAGGACACATTCTGCTTCCCTTCACCTGCACAGAGGAGGCAGGAGGGGCATATCTGGCTTGGCAGCTATTGCACTTATCAGTGTGAACGTTTCTGCTTGACACACCATGGTGGAAAACTTGTCCTTGCCTTTCCAGCCTGCAGGAAGAGGTGGCTCTGTGACAAAAGGAAGAGCTTTTCATAATGACTTTGTGACATGCTTGGGAAAGGGCTCCAGTGAACTCCAGTCCAGAGAGTGAACCTTACGCTGACAGAAAGCTTTTCATACCTACCTGGTTATCGGCACTGATATCTTCAGGGAGAGGTTGAAACATTCTGAATGAGAGATTGAATTTCTGAAGGCTCTCGGTAGCCTTTAAAAAAGTATATAAAACTTTAATTTGATAAAAGGCATTCACTCTCTCCTGCCTGCTCTACTGTCTTAGGATGCTCTGTGCCAACCTAAACCTATCCAACTGACGCACTGATTGCTGCTTCTAGAGGAAGGAGTCTGAAGGGCCTGGAGTCCAGCTGGCTGTTTACAACAAACACCTGTTTTGATGAGAAGGTTCTTTTTCTTTCTAAAGCACTTGCAAATTTAGCAAGGAAGAGAAAAGCGAAGATAGTGTTGTAATTTATTATCTCTGTTCTACAGATAGGGAACACAAAACCCGGCTGTATTTATGCCATCTTTTGAGAGGCAGACCTACTGCAACCTGGAAATCCGGATTTACTGTCTGTCTAGACAACTGGAAGTGAGTCTCCTATGCTGACTAAAGGCTTCTCTCCAGTAAGTGCAGTATGTGTGCCCAAAAGTGCCTGGCAGCTGGGCTCAGTATGCCAGAACCCCACAACTAACATAGCATTTGCAGAATTTTGGATGTAACCGTATTTCTGCAGTCTGCATGAAAGAGTTTCTATGATGTGCTGGCTGCCTCCATCATACCTCCAGGATGAGAAAGTGGCTGGATCTGGTGGGTGCACTGTCCCCAAGCCACACTGTCTGTAGCATAAACCTAGTCACAGAGATTATATAGTTGCTCAAAATGGATTTAAGATCCTCTGTCCTCAGAACGTAAACTTGTTGTTTTAGCAAAAGGGTTTATTTTGTCCCCATAATCTCAGCTACATCTTTTTAGCAGCCGCCTTCTATCTAGATGTACCTTAACACCTCAACAGACCAGACAGTCAGCCGCTATTAAGGTAGGCAGGTAAATTGAGTGCATCTCCTTCACGGCACAGTTGCCTCCCCAGCATGTGGCAGCGAGATATGCTGTTACTCCGAGCCATAATGCTGTAAAGACTTTGAGACCATCTGTTTGAAAAGTGCCTGTTTTACCTTGCTGGGCATGTCTGATGGGAGCCATCACAGCAGAGCAGGGCACTTTCAACCCATTTATCTCCTCGAAGGCTGCCACTGTTCTCCCTTTTTCTTTCTCTCTTCCATTCTTTCACACTCGTTCTTCTGTGAAATACCAAGGAACAATATCAACAGATTGCACTAATCAAACAAGCATCTGTAGCACCTGCTTTAGCTTTTGCACCTGACCTGAATGGATGCAAAAGGTGACAGGCTTGACAGACATAACTGTCATGGAATGAAAGCAGGGCTTGCTCTCTGGGGCAAGCACTGGAAGAAAAGAGTGAGAGTAAGGGACACCATTTGTGTCACGCTGGCCATTTACATTCAGTGCTTTCTGATTTCCCTATTCTTAACGTGGCAAAGAGGAGAGCGTCATTGAGGCAATGAGTTGGGGAAAGCTGGGGAGCCCTCAGAAGGAGGCACTACATCTCTTCTGCCCCCCCCATGTATTTGAGGAAACGGATCTGTGATGAGCTCTGTGAATACGGCACTTGTTCTGTAGCATTGGCTAGGTGGTCACTGGTCAATTCCTTGTCAGGAAGGCTCGGCTCTCCTCTTCTCAGCCCAGCTGTGCTTCTGCCTTCTCCTGCAGGGAGGTTGTGAACAGACAAGAGGGGTTTTGCAGAATCTGTTTTGTGCCACAGAAGTGACAGCAATGTCGCAGAGTAGCAAAGTTCCACCAAACCAGCAGACAAGAGTAAAAAACAGAAAGATACATATATGTATATATTTAATAACCACCCCAAATCAATCCATTTCATTTGGTAATTATTGAGATGATAGAAATAACTGAGCAGATTCATTTCCCCAATAGGCATGTGGTCTTACTCAGTATGAAAACAATGAAGGAGATAGTAGAATAGGAGATTACACTTACCCAAATTATCTATAACCCTGTGAAAATAGGCTGGCGTTCTATAAGGATTAAAGTAAGATTACAAATTACAAGGGTTATCTCAGGGCACTGTTGCTAGAAACATTTTTAACTACTCCCAGCTGTCCAACAGCAAATCTGTATATAATATAATATATAAATCTGTCAATAATCCACAGACTGGATTATTTAAAGACAAGAACGAACACAATGCTGATGCAACCGAGTAACACCAAGCTGCACATTAACAGGATGATTTATTATTCTCAAAAGTGTGTTATTTGATCAATTCAGACATTTTGAAGGCAGGTTTTGTCTGTAAAGTCTACATGTCTCAGTCTTTCATCTTATCGAAATGGAAAAATCCAAAATGCTAAGGTATTGTGAAACCAGTTCAGTCAGGCTCTGTAAAAATATTTTTACCTTTATGCCCTAAAGAAATCAATAGATATGTCAAATCTCAGTCTACAAAGCAGGTTGGAACTAGGAGGTCAAAGTGACTGGGAAGAATGAATTAGAGAAATGACAATTCTGGCTCTCATCAATTTTCTCCAGAAGTGACATGTTTATCATGGAAGTCAATCCAGAAAGCAGTGGCATACACAGAGAGTGTCATACATCCGAGATGATGCAATCTCTCTTTCCCTAATGCGAGATACATACACAAGCTGTAAAATGGCCTTCAGAGGCCGGCAAGTTTGGTCTTTTCTGAGCTGACATCAACGCATTATTCATGTGTTAGACACTGTCTAGATGGCTGTGATTGCTGTCAGACTTGGTAATCTTTTTCAGATATTTTTTTATAGGCAAACATGAGCAGTGTCAAGAGGGTTCAGCCTTTTCTTCCCCTCTCCTTTCTGCTGCTTCCTCTATTCTTCAGGCTATGTAACTTTTAAAGCATGACATCTTGATGAGTGAAATACAGAACAGGGAACATGAGGAATCCCAAAAGGCAGGCAGAGCATGGCACTTGACTTTCATCTCCTGTTCACCTTCAGCAATAATTTTCATGCCTTAAATGGTTTCCATTCTGTAAATTTGATGATGCGTGATATGGAAGGGGAGATGGTGTGAAGGGGGAGGCAAAAAGGAGGGATGAGTAATAGAGCACCTCAAAAATGTGATAACTACTAGAAAGCCCCCCTTGAGGTGCTTGTCATTTTTGAAGGAAATGTTCATAAGGAGCAAAAAGAATTTTCAAACTGCCAAAAAAATATTCCTTTTTCTAGTTTATATTTACAGGACTTGCAGGCAGTTTTGTTATTAGTTGCTGCAGCATTTATATTGGATGTGAGTTCAGTGCTGCAGGGTCCAGGCCACCAAGGTGAAAGAAAATTGAGGGTGTCATGCACTTTAGAAGTTCACAGGTGTTCTCACCTTAGTTGAAATGTAGGGTGGGGGGGTGGAGGGGGAAGTATCAAGGCTCGAAAGTGCATGTTTTGTGCCAGTGATTTGTCTGTGTGACCTTCACTGAATCACTTCACCAGTCTACTTTGTTACTTTCTGTTCTGTGTAAACTAGGGATATACTTCAGCAAGTAAAGATGAAACCTGTTCTATAAGTTACCATACCTACTTGTCATACAATCTATGATAGCACTATCTTTAATTTGAGCAAAGAGTACAGGATATAGTAAGCATATTTGTTGCAGGGTACAGATGCCTAATGAACAAAGTCCTGAAAGAAAGCAGGAACTATGTCAACTGGGAGAAGTGTTTTATAAATAACTAATAAACATTACAGAATCACACAGAATCACAGAATCTCAGGGATTGGAAGGGACCTTGAAAGCTCCTCCAGTCCAACTTATGTTTCTGAGGACTTGAGACATTTTTAAGCTATTTGTCTTGCAAAGACTTTGGGATTTATGCAGTTAGAGTTTTGCTGTTTGGGTTTGGGGTTTTTTTAATTATTATTATTCTCTCAAGACTGTGGAGTAGTTGGGGGAGTATGAAAAGAACAGTTAATGCTGCTGGTAGGTAAGATACTTACTCTGGGTGGATGACGGTTTTCCCTTCAAACCGGCAAAAGCAGTTGCTTAAATTGACACAAGCAGACCAGTTATCCCTACTTCAGTTTTGTGGCTGCCTGACTGTTTCACTTCCCTGCCCCTTCCCTTTCCCATCTCTACCCAGTAGGTAGCTCATTTTGAGCCTTCCTTCTTGCTTTATTTTCAATTTCCTTGTTTGTTTTGCTTACTGAACAGAAATTTGTTGGTTCTTGCAAGTGCAGGTTGCAAAGGATGGCACAACTGTGGTTGGTCCCATCTGCATGTTGCAGAAGATACTTGATTAATGGTTGCAGAAGCAAATCCTGTGCTGTTCTGCTAATGTCCTTCCTATCAGACATGGAAGAAATGGGTGCCATCTGTTCTTTCTGATTATTTGAGGCAGATCAATCACAAATACGTGGAAGGGCGTGGGGAATGGCAGGACTGCCAAATGCTGTTAATTCAGGACCTGGTTTTGCTGACAGTCAGGCAAGGGAGGAATTGCTTGCTCTATTTAGCTACCTGCTGATTTTTACCAATATTGCACTGTGTACTTCCAGATCCAGTTTGAAACTCTAGATGGGAAAAACTTGTGCTTTTTGGGGGGTTTAGTTCTGAGTAACATGTTTGAGAATATTCAGATTTGATTGTGAGTACTGCTGCTCTCAAGGAGTGCTGGGTTTGGGTGCTGGGATGCCCTGCTCAGCCGTCCCTCTCCAGTGGATGACACCAGTACCAGGTGGGCTGCTCTCAACATATGGAAATGAGAATGAGCTGTTCTGCAGCCATGTGATCAGAAATTTAATATTTTAAAACTGAAACACATCAGTTTCTTTCTTAATGTTACGACACAGTGTCCTATGACCTGACAGAGATCAGGTCCTGAGTGGTTCTGAGGACTAAAACCAAAAATGGGACAAAGCTTTCACTGCAGCGTATCTTATAAAACAGTTCATGCCAAAGGTCATTTTCACCATCCTTTCTTTTGTTCATTTGGTTTTTAAAAGGTTGGGAATAAAGCAATTTTAATGGAGTGCCTAGGAAGGCAAATATGTTGCCTGTCATGTGTGCTAACACTCACAAGCAATGCAAGCTACTTCATATTATCATGCCAAGAACTTTGAGGAGTTCTGGGGTTTCCGAAGTCGGGATCTCTGTCTGTATGCTAAGGAATAGCCTGCTGTAACAAACACCATCAGGCAGTAGCTTGAACACTGAGGAGCATCGACCTTTTTTCCTTCCCTAAATCAAACTGAAAGTGTTGTCATAAATTTTCATAAACCAAAGCTCTAAAAAGAGGTGGGTTTTTTTATTTCTATTTTTTTAAAGTGATTTGGAGATGGCAGGCTGAATGGAAGATTTAAGCAGTCAGTCAGATACTGTATTTGATTTCACCTTCCAATACAGCAGGAGTGATCACTGATTTAAGCTTCATACCAAAATAAAGAACACAGAGAGCATCTCTCTGACTGCACCAGGTATTGCCAGATTTTGAAGCTTTTTAAGAAATCTCCATTTCATTGCTTTGCCTGCTCCAGCGGTGCTATCAGCTGCACAGGGGTGCACGAGGCCCAGGTTCGACACAGCATGTGCTGCCCAAACTGAGGAGAAACATTCAGGTACTGCAAGAAGCATCTCATGCTGCAAAGGAATTGTTAAGGCAAATTTTCATCATTTGATTTGAACAGATTTTGCAAGAAAGTAAATGTGTTTACTCAAAGAAGCTTAATCAGTCAGAGGATTGGGTTACAAATAGGAAATCTCAGAGCTAGTTAAGAATTCATCCTGAAAACTCCTTGAAACACTTACTTCAATTGTTTTTTCTTACCACCCTCTTTCAATACTGCTTTATGGAAGGAAGATAATTTACTTCAGGGAAATTACTAAAGTAGTTTAAAATTTATCCAGGGCTTCTGAATCCTTTTAGTTCCGTTTTTATACCACCAGAGGTTTCTGTGGTCTGCCTTCAGTCTGGAATGCACTTAATCTGTAAGTTTGTAGAAATAAACAAACAAATGTCCCTCTTTTTGCACGTTATCAATTATTCTTGTTTTCCCCAAACAAAGGGGTAATAAGGAAACGTGACATAGAAGGATAGACACAGCCAGATGAACCTGAAAGGGACCAGAATTTGCAATGTTTGCTGGACCTTGGAAACATCATTGGAAATATATATTTTTCATCTTTTTCTTAAACGTTTTCCATTCTGAAATTGCTGGTAAATTGGTATGTAACCGCTCTTGTAAAGCTCAAGTCCATCCCCATTTCAGGATCTGTAAAGATTTCAAGTTGTGCTTAGGAAGCAGCCTAAATTGTGCAGTAGACTTCCAGGACAGCTCAGTCACAGCAGGACTTAAGAGAGACTGTCAGTTCAGAGAGCTGAGGGAGTGGCAGTCAGCAGACAGACCCTGGGTTTTGGTGGTGCTGTTCAAGATCATTAAAAACAAAGGAAAACAATCCATTCTAGCTTTTTTGTTGCAGAACTGGCGTGAAGCAGAAAAAGATGCCTCAAATCTTAACCGAGATAATGACTTGGAAGATGTAAAATGAGTGAACCAAAGTCAACAGTGACAGAATATTCAGGCTATTTGGGAAACTTCACAGTTTACAATTGCCTCCCCATTTCTGAGATTATACTATGAGCCCCTTCTCCTCCAGGGAACTGCATTGAAATCGGAGATGGGAACGTACCAGCGGTTGCAATGATGCTTTGGCATGAGGTAGACAGAAGATGGTTTTATTTAACATTCAGACCTGGCCTATGAGGTCTCTTGAAGTATCGTTGGTTTATGTCCTTCTTTTAAAGTGATTCTGCTTTGAGTCTCAGTGAAGCCAGAAATAGGACTTACTAATGAGGAAGCCAGGATCCTTTCAGCAGATCCCTTGGGGAATGCAGGGATTTCAGAACCTTTCCTCCTTGGCTATTCCAATTTGAATGAATCCCATAGCTCATGTGAATGTTTTAACCTTTTTAACTAGTGTTTAAAGCAGGGGTTTAAACCTGAGCATATTAAATCACATTTTGCCAAGACAAAACATTTTGATAGCAACAAGGAACTTTTGTTGATGTGATGTGTATACCCTGGGAGGATTCTGCTCCAAGCACAGTGGCAGACCTTGTCCTGGTGCAGCTGGAACTGAAGGGAGAGTTTAGTCCAGTATCTTTGTACCATTGTGTGCAGTTTCTAGGTATTGGATTATTTTCAAGGGCTGGCCTGATATCCTGACTTGCAGTGATGGAAGATGACCATTCCAGGTGGCTGCATGAGGAATAGTAGAATTGCCAGGCTGAGCAATGCCACTTACTCATCTACTGCACACTGTGGTCTTAGGATCTGGAGGTACAGGAGGTTGAAAAAAAAAAATCTAGCAGGAAAATAGAGGACTCTGAAAAGCCTAGAGGAGATGCCCAGCATAGCTGACACCTTTTTGATTGTCAGGTTTCCATTTTCAATTAAGAAAATGAAGTAGTTTGCTGTAAATGCAAGCTTTTGATTGTGTACATGGGAACTATTAAGTGGGTTTGGCACTACCATGTAGACACATAAGTAGAAAAAGTATAAACTTTGTCTTGTATTTTGCTCAGTGTGTCATTATAGGAAAAAATCGGGTTTTTTTGTTTTCTTTCCTGACCTCATTTGAAAAATTTCTGAACTTACCACCCATAAAAAAACATCTGATAACAAATGGGGAACCAGCCTGCAGAGTCGGGGAGAGCATCTGAGCATTTACCTGAGTCTTAGCTACACTTGGCTGGGGATATCTTCTAGTTGATTCATAGTAACGTCCACTAAATGTCACGTATATGTTTTTAAATATTGAGATATTTTTATTGGTAGCATTAAACAGGCAATGAGATACTATTTTGAGCCTAAAAGACATCACCCTCCATGTCAAAAGTTTTGAAAAGAAACAAAGAATTCAGAACTCTTTTCAAAACACTATCGCTGTTTAGAAATGCATTTTTGGCTAAAAGCTTTAAAATAAAAAGACTTTCTTAAAATTATCGGTATTGGGTAGAATATAAAGAATTTTGTCAGCTGCCTTACACAGCAGGCTTTTTCACTGGAAAAGAAACAAGGAAACCCCTTTTCCACAGAGATTTCTGCTTGTCTAACCCTAAGCCTTGTCAAACGCTGTCAGCTAAGAAGAATTGCAGACCAGCAGATCAAACGGAGAGCTCAGCATCCGTGCTTGTCTCTTTTCCAGACCTGCTCTACGGTACCCCAGGTATCAGCACAATGAGAAAAATCTCACTTCAATAATACAATATGGTATTTTTCATGAGGATCTGAGAACTGTGTGATAGGGACCAATACAAAATCAAACTGAAACCAAAACCACAAGCAACAAAACCCTCGCACAACCGAACAAAGAGCTTGTTTATTGAGAGAAGTGGGATTTTGTGTTAGGATGTTTTCAAAAGGATGGTGACTGCTTTAAGTTTTCATGAGATAGGTAAATGTTTGAGGTAAAAATTCTTGTAAGGCAGAATTCTCTTCTTGTCACACCCGTGCTACCCGCTTTATCTATATTTATACACGTGCCATATTTATATATTTTTCTAGACAGTTCTCATTATTACCACTGACCAAGGATGGGAGAAGGAAAGTGCAGATGATGAAGTAAATTGGAGTGGAGGATGGAAATTCTACCTTTTCATAGGAAAGCTGTCAGATGGATTAATGGCTGGGCTGAACCAAATAGCTCAATTATCAGATCAGATAGAGGCCTCTCCCCTCTCTTGCTAAAATAAATGAGAAAGGGGGCTCTGATATGGATTTTATGAAAGATGAACCCCTCGAGAGTAAATTAAAGACAGGATAATAGAGGTCCTTACTACGCATGTGTAACTACTACTCTGATAAATTGGGATGAATGTAATCTTATATATTGCAGTGACATCCAAGTCTTTCAAAAACCCAGATATATCTGTATCTATTGATACAGACATGTTTTGCTTTCTTTCAAGACTTAGGAGGGAACCCACAGAGCATATGACTGAAATGGAAAATCACTGCAGCAGTATGCCATACCCACACAGGCAGAGAACTCCATTATCTTCCACTCAACCAAAAATAATGTCTTTGTTTAGAAAAAGCAGGAGGAAAAAAATGCCATAGCATCTCCCAGCCTAGCAAAAGGAACGTAGGAGAGACAGCACAGAAACAAAGAGAATGTGTTTAGTGTCCTTTCCTGGGCCAGTGTTCACAGACCAGGTGAGCAGCTGGGAGTGTGCTTGCCCTGAATCCAGGTTGGAGAGCAGTGTTTTGGGAGGAAATCTAGCCTTTTGTGCTTGTGATGGTCACTCAGGCTCTGAAGTGACACGAAGAGTGACCAGTACGTGACCACAGGTGTCCTGTATAAGGGGCTGCGGAGCACCCTAACACACTGTTTAGATTCATTTTGAAGTGGCTGAATTGCTCTGGCCACGTCCTTTCAGTTTGCATGTGTCCAAGTGAATCAACTCCTCACCGGTCCTGTCCTGATTACACAATATATGGAGGGAAGGAGGCTGCTAATCTGTACTTACCTCACAAGGGTGTGTTGGAAAATTAATAAAACAAAGTGAACAGGGAGGTCAGAGAAACTAATTGACAAGATGAATAAGACAAATGATAAAGGGGGCTGGAAGAACTGACTTGCTGCGTGTGGACAGGCTGAAAATTAGATAGGGATGCTCCAAGCAGTGATTGCAAGGTGACTTGACAATGTTCTGCAAATATTTGAGGGCATAAACAGCACTGGGGAAGAGAAATTAGTACAACAAGATTTATCATAGAGAGCAGGAAGATGATCTGCCAGAAAAACTTTTTGAAAGACATAATAGACAGTGAAATAAGCCTTCCAGTGGCAAGAGGAGATGTAACATTGGGTGAGATGTTTAAAATGAAATTGGAAAACAGCAGCAGAGAGAAGTCCTGCTTTGGGTGAAAGAATGAATGTGTGATGTACTGTAGGCATCTTCTGGGTTTGATTCTCCTGTACACCATTACTTCACACATGGATTTGTACCTCAGGGGATGTGATGCTCTAGGGAAATGATAATAAATATGAAAAGCAAGTTGGACATAAAGCAGCAGAAAGCATACTTTGACAGCATGAGAATTGAGTGTATAATCATGCTCAGCCTTGCTCAGAAGCCCAGAATAACAACTTGTAGTTGTCTCTGTAGGGGCTTTGTCTCTTAGTCGAAGTCAGAGGTGCACTGCATCTCATGCTGAGGATTGCCCCATGGCCCTGGGCTCACTGCTGTCCTCCTTCTGACCTTGGCTGGGGGTGGCTGTGGTTCTCTTCACCCAGTGTGTCTTGCTTTTCTGCTCAGGGAATCAGAGGTGTGGGGATGAGAAGGAGAAAGGCCATTGTGTGCCTAAGGCTCAGCTGCCTCCCAGGTGGGTTTCAGCCAGGGTGCTCCCATGGTGTAGAAGTTCAGTCTCATCTTTGGGCGTGAATGGACACTACAGCTGATATCAGGTTGCTCCTAGCACCGACAGTTTATTTTGTGGCAGCTTAGTTTCTTAAAATCTTTGGTGAGCAACAGTGTTCAAGACTTTAGAAACTGTAGATGTATAAAATCATTGCAAGTTCTTCATGCACAGTGACGCTCCAAAACCCAACTGTGACACATCTGCGTGACACCACTTATCTTCAGAAAAGCTTCACTACGTTTATTTATATCTCCTGATTTTGCCATTTATTATGTCTTCTAACAATTTATACTATAGCATACTACAACTATAGTTGTTTTTACCCTTCCTTATCTCTGCATCTGTGGGGGATTTCTCTCAGCTGAATTGGGTTTAAACCAGGATTTCTGTCAGATAAATGGGTGATGAGCAACACAGCAGAAGTTTGCTCTCTGGAGCTTCTGTGATTTCTGCCTTCTCTGCCCAGTTGTGCTCTTGGCTGGTGGGAGAGCTGGCTCTTTGTTTCTGCTCACCAGGTAGAACAGCAGGTGAATGCATATCTGAACATCTCTGTTGGGGGACTTAAACTGCTTCTTTTTCAGGAGTACATAGCTTGCCACAGAAATGTTGTGTCTTAAGATCTGAACATTGATTTTTAATTTTATTTTTTTTTATCCACACTTACATTTTTTTCTGCTGTTTATCTTCCCTGGATGGGCTGTACATCACCCCTTTCAACACAATAGATCTCTTTTTCTTCTAGGGAAACTCTCTTTAGGGGTTTGATTTGCCCACAGAAACCTGTGGTGCAAAAAAGATTTTTAAGGAAGAGATGTTAAAGAAGGATCTGATTATCATTAATGAGGTGTCTTTTGTGTAGTGCACACTTTTCATCACTGCTGTGGTTTGCCTTCTCGTCCATTGTTCCTGAGTCATTGGAGTAATTCAGAAATCTCATTGAAGACACAAGAACCTAGTGCTTGTCTTTACCATATAATTTCTTTCCAAGCAAATGTTCCATACTCCAAAATGTTTGTCTCTCTATTGTGCCCTGCATAAATTAGTTATGTGGTCTTGATAGGAAATGCTGAGCACAATTCTCTGGATTTTGAAGTACAAAAGGATTTTCACATCGCCCTACCCCACCTTTATTCTGTTCCCATTTTGAGGATGAGAATTGGTAGATGGATGCGAGTCTGTCGCAGCATGTTACAAATTTCCATCAGAATGCTCTAGCAATCATTTCATAGAGTAGGTGGATTCCTGCTTTTCAAGCTCTCCGTATTTGAACCTCTTGCCCCGTTAACTGCAGCCTTGCCCTCCTCTTGCCTGTTTGCAGAATAATGCTTGAATCAAGGTGAAGCTCGATAATCTGTTAACCTCTCGGAGAATAGTGGGTGCTGATTTACCTTTCCATATTGAGAAGCCAAGCAGAATGGATTAATGTACTTCCTGATAACACTTTTTTGAATCTCAATGGGTTGAACTTGTTCCTCCTCCTTCAAAGGAATAATTAACTATATAAATTTGATTCTGTGGTATATACCTTTTGACTGTTTAAGATCTTTTTCTAGTGATGCTGATGTTCTTTATAAAACATGAAATTATTTATGTGACCAGACTGCCCAGAATCCTTAGTCGTATAGTGCAGTGTGTGTAATGAAAATAAGTGAGACCTGAAATACATTTAAGTGCTGTCCAAAATTATAATGTCCGTGCTCCATAAAAATACTTAATTTTTTTTAAAAAGTGACTGAATTATGCTTCATCTTTCTATCTGAGGAAGTGACCTGCATAAAAATCATATGCTTTTTACTTCTTGATTCTTTATTAGGTGGGTTTAGAGAGCCAAGTTATTTGCTATTTGCTCTGAATATTAGACTCTGCCACTCTTGTTAACTTGCTTTTCCAGTTCACAGCTTCAGAACATGAAAAACAATTAAATTATTTGCCTCTCTGCAATATGTGGAGGGAAAAGGAAGGAGAACAAAATGACAGGGAAAGCTTGTAGGAAAGCAAAGCAGTGATCTTACACCCCTTACTTTATCTCATATTTTCTTTGCTCTGGCTACATGACCATTTTTTTTCCCAGAACATCTTTGGGTTGTGTTCCCCCTAGGCCATCTTAGATACACACATCTATTCTGCCTGCTTTCGACAGAGAGGCACCGGCTCTTCCCTGTGCGTTGTACGTCAGTGTCACAAAGCATGTCCTCTATGCTTGTTATCAAGATGGCCAGCACTAGCAGGCTGCTCAGAAATGCCAACTTTAATTACAAATTTTACTTTCAAGAGGCGTGCACAGATTGTGTCTGGGTATCTTAAAAGCGCCTATTGCCTTTTGAACTCTGACTGTTGTGCTTTGAAAAAAATGGGTAAGGCTTCTGCTCTCATGGTTACCAGTCCTTGCTCTCACCCTGTCCTAGGAGGAACCCGAACACAAACAAATGACAACAGACAATCTCGTGTGCCTTGAGCTGGCTGGCAGTAGGAAAGAATGTGATTTCCTAATAAAAACGGGGCTGGCACTAGGTTGCTTGTTTTGTTTCCTCTAAAGGAAACTGACCCTTTGTTTCTTCAAGTTTCCTGTTTCAGAGGGTGTCTCAGAAGCTCCCCTGCTCCAGTTGCAAGCAGATCCTGCAAAGTGCTTCAGTCTGCCTCAGTTCTAAACTTGCAGGACCCACTGCCAAAGACTCATCACTACGTGCAGTAATGTGAAAGCAACTGGCCACTAATTTCTTTCTGGATGATGAACTATCTTGTATGTAATCTTGCTTAATAAATGAGTATATAATAGATATAGTATATTAGTCACCATTGTGGCAGAGTAAAGTGGATGAAAGTATAACGATGTTTACTCTGTAGACCCATAACATTGTTATAGCAGTATAAAACAAATCTGAGAACTGGGTCACAGAAAATTATGTTGCCTGAGGTGTGCATCTATTGTAGCATATTAAAATTGTTCATATATACTTAGCACAACATGGGTCTAGGCATCAGGTGATGGTGTACTTCAGATTCTACAAGCTCAACAGCAATATTAACTTCAAACTTTTACTGGTTTGGGCCCATATTACTGCAATATTTAGCTCAGATTGTTGATGTTTTGTATGTAATGCCTGAGAAAGATGGCTCTGCTTACTCCCAGTTTGTTCTTTAAAGACTTATATAAAGAGGCTTTGTACATGGTGAGCTGACCAGAAGAGTTCAAGGTCAGCCCAAGAGCTTGGCAGGGCTGTGTTCTGTCACCCATGTTATTCAATTATCTTGCTGACTGGATGAGGAGATGAGCCTTTGGTGATCGCACAAGAGAGGCAAAGTTACCAGGGTTTTACTAGTATGTTTACAGTTTCAGACTTTGCTTCTGACCTTGAGTGCAAACACACAGAATTTAAAGAGGGAAATGTAAGTTATCCTGAAATATGGCACTAAGGGTTTTGCAGTCAGTGATCAGGAGAATTTTTTTCATGCCTTCAAAATTGTAAGAGTGAGTAATGCTGGACAAGTCCATCCAGTGGGTTTTTTCAAACTAACAATACTTGATCCATTGCAATTTTCTTGGGCTCTTACCAGATCACTGCTGGTATAATTCCACAATTTTCTATAATACCACAGAAGAATTAATTGCTCCTCACTTAAGAAATACTAAATAAAGCTGAAGAGGGTGCTTTGCATCTACCTGAGCTGCCTATAGACTGTTTTTGGTCTTGGAAGGTGATGGCTGCACTCCAGCTCAGAGGAAAACAGAGATTCGTGCATTGATTCATTCAAACACTTATGTACATAAATTTTCCCTAGTCTCTCAAGCTGGTCACTCAAGAGAAAGTTGTTTGTTTGTGCTGGTGTTTTTGTTTGGGTTTGTTTTTTTTTTAATTATTTTTCTCTAGAGCAGCATAAGGTAAATATGTTACAGGCTGTGTAGATTCTAGAAAACAAAGTATGGGTCACGCTCAGGGCTGAAGAGTCACAGCCCTGAGTCTGCTCTGCATCAGTTTATTGACTCAAAAGTTGCAAGAAGAAGAGACACACGTCAAAAATCTTAGTTTATTGCACTTATAATTGGGTAGGGATACCAGGTGATGATGAGGTGCAGTTTTCCCTTGAACTATTTGGTTTTGTGCCATAATTTTCATTAACGAGATCAAAAGAATAAAACAGGGGTTGTTACAGGCTGATTTTCTTTGCAGGAAGAGGTCTAAGTTAAAACCCGTGAAGTCCTTGAATGACCTTCTATAACTTTTAAAATATGGTTTCTCTCCCCCGTTTTTGGGAGGGGAACAATTAATTTCTCTAATTAAGACTTCCTATGCCAAAGAAACTACTTTTAGAAGCAGCAAGCTGCCTACTTTATACATATTCCATTGCAGAATATTGACATCATGTGAAAACAGCGGTGATTAATCTTAAAATACTCAAGAGTAAGTCACCGAAGAGTTAGTGCCAGGGAAATTAATTTTAGCTTTGAGACGCTATACTTAGACCGGATTGGAAAACGGGGGGATGTACTATGTGAAATTCAGGCAATTGAAGCTTCTGTTGAAGCTAAATATTCTCTTCTCATCCACTACAGTCATTTCAGAACTAGGAGTTGTCTTTTAGTCTTAAGATCCCCTCTGGCGTTCCCCGAGTCCTGTTCCTTCACCTCAGTCCATGCTTTTGATTAGCACCACAGGGGCAGGATTTAGGTGACCAAACACAGACATCAGTGTCTGACTTAAGAGTCACCAGAAAGAAATAAGCACTTCCAGGGCATGAGTTCTCTCTCCTAAAGTATTTGTATAAAAGTCAGATGAATTCTGTTCTAAAACATCTCTTTCTTTTTACTAACTCCCAGGGAGTTTCTGGTCATTAGCACAGATTTAGGTATCTGTACAACAGCTGTCGTAACCTTGTGAGCGGATGTGTCTGAGCCAAAGTCTGGCACGATCATTAGGAGGTTCCTTAGGCTAGAGGGACTCTGGCAATGTGAAAAGAATTGTGTGGAAAACATTTAAAGAACAAACCAGAAACATTTGTATTTTAATGAAAACGTGGTAAAGTTTTTTGTTCCGGTTTGAATATCCTCCATGAACAAGCTACCTTGGTGCTTTTCTCTGGCTGAAAAAAGTTGTGGATATTGATGCTAAGTCTGGACTTTGAAATGCAAAACTCAGTGGATCAGGGCAGTAGTCACCCTTTTCCAAAACCCCAAATTAACTGCCCTTACTATAGATTAAGGAATATTCTGTAAATAATGGGAAAAAACAATGTTGGGTGCTCAGGATATCTCCTAGCTGGGTGCTCAGGATATCTCCAAGCTTATTTGCTGATCAGAAAATGACTAGCAGAGATCAGTACTGCTTGGTCTAATAAATCCTTCACTACCTCTGTGATGACATACATACTCTGCCCAGTTTTCTCCTCCTGGTTAAACTTCTCCCAGAATGAAGACTAAAAATAACTCAGTAGGGGTCAGTCTGGAGCCCCCTCTGGTTGGTATCAGGCAGAATGGCTGAAGTGATCATTTCCAGTAAGAGGGATGATGGAATCCATCTCTTCCACAGGGAGATGGAGTCGGTGGTGTGTGTAAGGAAGAGACAGCAATGCAGTATTCTCAATGCACTGAAGGTAGATTGAAAACACAAGAATTAAACACACCTGCAGAAAGTGGAATGGGGTGAATGATGGACTGAGTAAAAAGTTGTACAGTCCTACTTTAGCCAGTCCTAAGTTACTCAGGTCTGCCAGAAGCTGCCTGAGTCCCAGCTGCAGGGGCAGCACTTGAACGCACACGGCAGAGGCAGCACAGGGAGCGGTGGTGCCCGTCTCATTTATGCTGCCTGGGCAAGCCTGCAGCCTGCCCAGAGGCACATCCAGCTGTAGCAATAAAAGGAGAAGTATTTTCTCTCCCAGATCAGCCAGTCTTTAGAACTTTGTGGGAGCCAGGGAAGAATATGAATAGGAAAAATAGTAATTGATCTGTATTAAATGAAGATAAATGGGATTTTTAGACATTTTATAGCTTTATATATATATATATAATATGCTTTGTGACAGTGAAGAATAGTGGCTTGTCTGGGTACACCCAACATGGGATTCTTTCAAGTTCAAGCGGATAAAAGAGCAGCAGCCAAACGCATGTGTTAGAAATAAATGGAAGGAAAAGCAGTGGCACAGTTGTCTTGACCCGATGTGTTCAAACACCTCTTTGTGCCACTTAGTAGGGAAGGGGAGCCCGCTGGTGTGCACTGGGGCCTGTACCACACGACTGGAGCAGGTTATTCCAAACAGCTCTTCTGGCTGGAGCAGGGAGTTTCAGAAGAAACCTCCCAGGGCTTTCTCCATGCCAAATAAAAATAAGTACAAGTTTTTCTCTGAAGGAATATAGCTGTGATCTTATGAATGCCATTCAGCCTGCTGCTTTACAGTGTATTTCCCAGAGCACAGTGCATGTTGTAGCACTGGCTGGGAGTTGCCCAGGATACAGTGCTGTCAACCATTCATCTTAGTTATGTCATCTTATAAGCAGTACCTTCTTGTGGCTACACCTACCGCTGCTGCTGGGAGGTGACTCTACCCGCCTAAACACCGTTTAAAATATCTGAGAGTTGGAAATGCTACTAGTTACCAGTCTATAAAATATCTTTCTGATATCCTGATACTTCAAAGTAGAAAGAGAAGACTGATACTCCCTTTCAGTCTGAGCCTCCGTTTTATCTCAGAATTTAGATTTCTGGTATTTAAAACTATGTTCCTGTAAAGTCATAATCGCATAAATGGGAATAGACTGGAAGATGATTCACATCCTGCATGGGGTATAGTTACATGTTGCAAGAGACTACACTGTAAGAACGATACAGATGCATTACTGAACAATTTCCTGTAAGTGTGCATCTGTTAAATTAAAAAAGCAAGACAAATATGAAAAACAATCCATATGAAAAAATTGTATAGGAAAAACTTGGAAGAAATAAGTTTTTAAAGTTGACCATTGAAGAGATTTTACGTTAGGCTCCAGCTGTTTTATTAAGGCACAGCATAATGGTTTATATGGCCTGATCCAGGGACTATACTACACAATATCACACTGATATGTGTATGTGATATACATATTTGTGTAATAAAAGAACTTGCTGGGTTTTATTTTTTCCCTAGGAAAAGCTAATGTACTATTTTTTTGGGGGGCATGGGGGAAAGAATCTGTGCAGATGGTTTCTCTGATGCATCCTACTCCAATCACAAGAGCAATTTGGAATAATTTGCTTCTCCCTGTGTTGTATTGATTCTGAACAGACACATTGCTCACCAAAATATTATTCTTCTCTAAATAATAGAAGGATAAGTTTTAACATATATAACAAATGAGATCGTCCCATGATGGTTTTGTTCATTATTCATAACAGGCCACTGGGAGTAGGTTCACAAGCAGTAGCACTTCTGATAGTGCTAGCATCCCTGTGACTTAAAATGTTCACATGCTGTGGCTCTTTTGGCAAAGCATCCAAACCCCAGAATACGATTTCACCTCATCTGCTTCCGACTGTGGCCCATGCTGGGAGTTAGTCCCTCTTAACGAAGTGCTTGCCTTTGCCTGTGGAATTCTAATGGCTGCAGCTCCACTGTGGTATTCCTTGAGAGCCTGGGATTTGCTTTTTGGACTATTATTTTTTTTTTTGGCCTTTTTATATCTTCCTTTCACACACTGAGAACAGGTGAAATGTTTTCTTTTGGCCATTATTTGAGCTCAGGGACAAGTATTCAAATTTTCAGATGGCTTCCCATCACCACTGGCTGCATCTCAGGGGAGCCAAGGGCTGGCTGGGTGGGAAGCAGAGCTGTTTCTTGCATTGCTTGCCTCTGGTAGGTCAGGCTGTGGCAGCAGGGCAGGGTGGAGTAAATGGGGCAGGCTTTGCTTCGGATTATGCTCTGTTGACTGGGTGGGTGTCACATACCAGCATCTCTACATATGTCAGTGTATCAACTTTTTAAAGATCAGAATTACCGTTAAACCCCAGTATAGAGATAAAACTTTTGAAGATCAAGCCACTTTCTTTCTGTAACATTTGTCACCAATCCTTTTGTCACCTGTTACAAGCTCTTTAATTAGTCTAGTACTGGGGCCTTTGTTATGCACTCTGTACTGGATTTGCCAGTCTGCTTTTTTCTGGAGTGTAAAAGAAAAGTGGGTGGTTCCACTTCTTGCTCCACAAAGTGAGATCTGCTCAGATTCTTTGCTTCTTTAGAACTCCTATCTATGAATAACGGCTTGTTCAAACTTGTATCTGCTGATGGCAGCTTTTCAAGGGCTTTCAGCCTGGGATAAGCAGTGGGCTTATACCCTCTTAAGTGCATTCCCTATGGTTGAGTGTCATCGGAGAGGGCAGCTTCAGATTGCTGTGAACCTGCTTGAAGCTTCTCTTTGTGTTGAGGTTATATCCAGCAAAACAGTTTACTAGAGCTTGCTGAGTAGTATAAAAGGAGCGGAGTGTGACAGGGAGTTTCTCAGTGTATCTGAAGTCTTATTCCAGCTACAGTTTCATCGCACGCTCAGTTGCTTGGTAAATCCATTGGCAGTTTAGCTGTCCAAGGGACTGCTGACCTCACCGAACAAGGGAAAAGCAGCAGGATAAACTCATCTTCCCAGTGCTGCCTGTGTGGAAGTGGTTCCAATTCCACCTGGGAAAATGCTGTAATCTACTGGCATTTTCTCTTATTTCTCGCTGCTCATCATAGACATCAAAGGTGGAAAAGTTACGCTGGATCAAACTCTAACTTCATATCCCTGCAAATGAAAGATTTCTTCTACAAGTCACCTCTCAGTTATAATTAACCTTTAACTGACTTGTTTTAAAGAAATTTCAAATGAAGCCTTTGCCATTCCTGCCACAAAAATAATACACAACTATGAATAAGTTTGTGCAGGAAGTCCTTGACACTCCACCTCCTAATGTGACGAGTGGCGAGTTATCACTGTCTGTATTTCTGATCTCTTCACCAGTTTTCAATCTAGAAAGTAGTATTAGTACATTGTCCTTTTTATTTCTGGTTAATACTTTTTAGGACATTTGAATCAACTGCAAACACTTTCATCCAGCGTCTTCTCACTGGTTTCATCAGTGCAGTATCCCAGTCACTGGGGACAGCACACTTGTTTTGCCTGAGGCGCTTTTGCTGGTGATGGCGTTGCTCATGAGGAAGAAGCTGTGCCCTGGCATGTGTGGCATCTCCAGCCATGGAAGTCTTTTCTGACTTGCTGTGGTGAGAGATGTTTGCATCATTTACTGTGACAAATAAGGGATCTTCTGTGACTGGCTGTTGTACCTGTAGGAGGAAACAGGTCTGGCCAGAGCAACTACGGAACATGATGGAAAAATTGATTTCAAAGGTGTTTCTACACGCTTAGTTACTTTGAGGTTTGGAATTACAGGATCAGGATGAAACGGAGACTAAAACCAAGCAACAGTCAGTTTAAAGAAAAGGAGGCCCTTTTGGGCTGCCTGGACAGTACAGCCTTTAAAAAGGGTGAGTGGTGAATTAGCCTGCGTTGGGACAAGCGTGGCCAGTGGATGTGGGAGGTGTTACCCTGACTGTATAAAGCAGCCACCAGATACCATCTGGGATCTCGTCTGCAGCTCTGACCGCACGTGTGCACAGGTGCTGTCACTGTCACTGCATTGACAACCCTGATGAGAAGAGATTAGAAGGGCTTTGTTCACTCACGCCTAATGAGGGGTGAGAGACAATATGGAAACTGTCTATAAATACATCAGGAAAATCAAGAGCTGTGGGGGTGAAAGGAGGGCGTTGGCACGAGAGCCAAGAGCAGGTATACTGACTACAAATGAAGGTTGGCTGTAACAAGCAAATTCTGATCCTTAGAGGATGCAAATCTGACATAGTAGAGACAAAACATAGTAACTTTTAAGAAGGAACGCGACAGGTTTATGAGAGAGTTTATTTGATAGGTTGTCTGCAATAGCAAGGGGACCAAACTAGACAATTTAATCTTCTTTCATTATTCTGGGCTTGTTCTGAATTTGAACTTGCCAGTCAAGCCAGCCTTCTCTCTGGCTTCTCCTCCTCCTCCTTTCTTGCTCTTGGGGGGTCTCTGCTGTACCTGTGCTGAGATGTGTATCCTCCTACAGCCGGTATCATTTGCAGGAGGGGAAGATGCCCACTTTGCTGGTGATTGCATCAGTTCCAATTCTGAATGTTCCAAATATTTTTGTTTCCTCTGGTATTTTTCTGAGAAAGGAAGCTGAATCCTTTAGGCTGAGTTTCCCAGTAAGATCTTTCTTTACTTTCCAGAAAGAAAAGCCCTTTTAGCACCTATGAGTCTTAGTGTGTCTCCCATGTTGCTCTTGTGATAATCTAGGTGTCTAGTGGTATAGGGTAATAATATACTAGATAAGGAAAGAAACTTTAATCAGCATAGTAATACGAGTATGAAATTAAACTCATTGAATTGGATTTAGCTATTTGACTATGAATTCAAATATCTCTCCTCTCTCTTCCCCTCACTTAAGTATCACTCTTGTTTTAGCTATGATACTTTGCTTCTAATTAAGGCATGAGGCCTTAATTCTTCTTCGTTCAGATGCTTCTCTGAAATATTTTATATTGTAGCTTTAACCTAACTACTTAGGTGACACAGTAATCCCTAAAGAGAAAAATCCATGCCTCCATAGCTCAGTGCATGCAAGGAAAAAATTCACTTATCCTGCAGGGGAACCTGTTACTGCATTGACCTACGCAGCAAGTTTCAGAGATCCGGTTTTAGCTGAGGTGGCTCCGTACTTAAAGGGGTGAATCTGGATTGAAGTGTAGTCTCTTATGTTTCCTGATATTAAAATCCCTTTTATTTCCTATAGCTAATCTCCAAGCTTATTCATAACTAATTTGTAGCTGTATTAAAATTTACTTAGGGTTGAAGAACTGTGCCCATTACTGTAGTGTCTGTTTTTAATTTTCCAGTCTTCATTAGGATGAAGGCACAAGGGAAAGCCTCTTTCATTTGTGTATATAGTACCAGACCTGTCTCTTTATGGGCATGTGATTTCGTCTCATATAGCTTTAACCCGTGAATACCACTACTGGCACTGTTTACAAATAGGTTTTCTTGCTTCTCTTATTATCGATCATTAATTATGGTGGATAAATAGAACCATGCCATCCATATGTTTTTGCTTCTCTTGGGAGTATTCTTTGCTAACAGCTGAGGTAATATCTTCATGCTGTTACAGCAATTTGAAACTTCAACTTTATAAAATCAAGTGCTGAGCCTGCTAAGGAAATATGAGAGCAATGGCTGTCTGCAGCCTCTGCTTTCTCCTCAGGCTGAGAAGTAACTTATACCTGCACAAGGACTTCATCTGCTCTGTTCTGGTTCATCTTCACAGTCTGTTCATTGCTACTTTTGACATATTTATTGTAGAAACTTAACATGGAAGCTTGTTACTGAAATGGGGCACACAAAGCACTGGAGCATGAATTCAGGCAGATAGGCAGTGAGAGGAAAACTATGCTGCTTTCCTGAACTTAACTTTACTGCACCCTTGCCTACATATCTGGAAATCTGTTGCCTTTGTTTACTGCCTCTCCAGGGTTAAGGGCCACAAGATGTCAGTGTAGCACCAAACATGGAGAAATGGCAAGTGGAATTTCTGCAACCGCTTCAATTGTCACGCTGCTAAAAGCCTGTTGACTCCAACCACAAAGTGAAGCGCAGTGGCCATGAAATGGTCTGTGTGATGAGTAGTCGCTTCTGAGGCTGGAGCAGCCAGGGGGAAGCAGCAGGGGAAGGCAGCAGGAGCATGTGCTTAGTATGGACTATGGATAGAGGTTAAAGGCTGAGGGTGCCTGCAAGAGATATGGTCAGTGCAGCTCCTGTTTCCTGGTAAAACTCAGGTGTCTGGGCTTGCCTAGCCCCATTAGTTCCCACTCAGCCTTTTGATTGTTACTAACTGGTGCTTAAGAGGGAGGAGAGTGTTTTATTTTGCAAGTCCTACTCTACTGTCATCTATCCTTCACTAAGAAGCAATAATTTTTTCATACCGTGGGGGGAAGTTGTAGAATAGTGAGAAAAAGCAAGTGATAGAAATACAGTCCCTTGCATTGTCTTTTGGGTGACTGATGAAGAAAATCTGATTAACAAGTTCTGAGACTGATGATAGCTGAAGAGACACCTCCAAGAGCATGGGTTTGTTGTTAATTTTTTTGTTTGTTGTTAAATGTTTTTTTCATTTTTCTATTTATTTGAGAAACTATAGTATGAAGAGTCAGATACTGAACAACTAGTTGGAAAATGTGTCTTAGCACACTGAAACTAAGCTTTTCCAGCAGTGACTGTTTCTGCATGCAAAGGAAATACCTGCCGTTTGCCTGTGTGTACCTGTATCCCCAAGTGTGATAACAGAGGAACACAAAGGGAAAGGGAGTGAAATAATCCAGAGGTGTCTGGGCCCAATTCTATAAATTAAGCCTGCTGGTACTAATTAGTCCATTCACTCACTCATGTATTTGTCCTCTTCTATTTCCACTTGCCTCAAAGTGACCATTTCTTTTGGATTTGACTTAGTTTCCCTTAGGCACTGTGTAACATGATAACTTTGGCAGCTACGTAGTGAGAGGTCAATCCATGCTTTCCCCATGGAAAGCAGTTCAGATTTGTTCAGATATGATATGGACGGTTACAGAAAAGAGAAGTTGCAAATTGTTAACTCATTGGTTATTGGATTTTAAAAACTAATTAGAAGAAACCAGCTATTTTATTACCTGCCAGTTTAATAATTTTAAACCATATTTTATTAGGGAAGATGAAGTGGGGTGCTAATCTCCTTGGGAAATTCTCCATTAATACAAAGCTCTTAGCATAGTTGTGGTCTGGAGCTAAAGCAGGGTGCTACTCTGAGTCTCAGAAGTGCTCCCCATCTCTCTTATGGACTGGAGCTAAATACAGTGCCACAGATCCAAAGAACTGAGGAGTACTTAAAATCCAGACCTTGGCCCCCAGTTTCAGTTTGCGCCTGTTTAAAGTGGGGTTTTTTGAATTACCACTTTCCAGGCTGTTGTCCATGTTGCCAGAGAGTGTAGTGATAGGAGAAGGGGTAATGGTTTTAAATGGAAAGGAGGGAGGATTAGATTAGATTCAAGAAACAAATTCTTTACTGTGAGGGTGGTGAGACACTGGAACAGGTTGCCCAGAGAAGTTGTGGAAGCCCTATCCCTGGGAGTGTTCAAGGCTGGATGTGGCTTTGAACCATCTGGTCTAGTGGGAGGTGTCCCTGCCCATGTCAGGGGGGTTAGAATTCAAAGATCTTTAAGGTCCCTTCCAACTCTAACCATTCTATGAAGACAGGATATGGCATGTCACTGGGAATGAGGAATTGGGAACTGTGGTTGGGAAATGAAAAGCCCAGTGGGAACTATCAGTCCATAGTGTCAGGGCAGAGATAGAATTCCTCTTTAGTGACTGGACATAATGGCATGCATTTCTCTAATTCGCATTTTCTCCCCAAATTGGAATTCTGTTTAAACAAGCATCATGGTTTTTGAAACTGCCTGGAAGCTCTGAACTGAGGGTTACAGAAGCCTCTATGTTTCTGTGCATTTAAGCAAAGTTTGAAGCACTGCACTTCACACTAAGCTGTCAGTCTCATCTAAGGCAAAGTAAACCTGAGAAACTGAAAGAACATAAATTATTTTTGAACATCACTAAATCTTGATTTTGGTGGTTTTTTTTTTTTACATAAGTGGAGTTTCATTTCGTTGCTGAAAATTGGAAAAAAGACCTAACCAGAAAATAGAGACGCATTTCTTGGTCTAAGACCAGACGTGCTCAGGTGCTTTTTTCTGTGGGACTGTGCAAGCCAGCAGTTGCTGAGTGGTGCAGGATAAGTCCCTAGCTCTCTGCTTCGGTACTTCTGTCAAAAACATTGGTTCAGTGACAAACCGGTGGCATGAGAAAGCTTCTTTTATGGCTATATTATTCAGTCCTTTTTCTGTTGGATCTGAGCTGTGCAGGGACATAGCCATCAGCATAACCAGGCAATTTTGTTTGGAATGCTAAAAGCCAATCGGGCATTAACTAAACCCTTTCTTACCATTGCAAGTGACAACACTTGATCCCATTTCTGCCAAAATCGATATGTGAAAACTCAGATAATACATTAAATGAACTAAGGCATTCACTGTGTCTTCTCTTTCTTTCATATTATGAACATAAAATGTTCCTCTTTACATTGTGGGCTTTTAAAGCACTTAGATACGTTTAGATTTTTTTTTGTGGGAAGATTACAATGTGCTAAGCCTTCATAACGTAGGACCCTATGTTATGCCTATAACAAATGCTTATGGATAGCTACTGTGATTTTTATTACTTCTTGGTAAAATATTACCAGCATACTCAGCCAGAGTATCATGCTTTATGTGGAGGAATTAAGTATCATTAATTTGCTTTATCTTCATTGTGACTGGAGATGGATGAATAGATTTTGCTCCTGAGCTGGCAAATGCTCTTGACAATATTTTAAGGCTGCTTCTATTTACATGCTGGTTAAGGACAACCTAGTGTTGGAGAAGAATCACATGGCAATGTGAGGTAGGAGAAAGGAAAAAGAAAAATCAAACAGTTGGACTTGAGATAATGTTGTTCCTTTCAGTCTTGCCAGACTCGTGCATCATACTCAGTTTAAAAGCTGCTCTTTGACTTCACTTAAATACAGCAATTACATATTGCTGTCGCCTCAAAGGGAAAAGGCAAGAAGTCTTCTAATCATACAGAAGACATAAAAAAATGGATTACCTGAGAAAGCCTCACTTGAGAACGCTGAACTGAAATGTGTGTCCTGTGCTTAGTCATTAGTATGTATCTATAAATCCAGGCATGAAAAACTGAGAAATGCTAATGCACCCATAAAGACACATCCAAATCATGTAAAGATAGCTTTACACAATGCATTTATCTGAGAGAGATGAATAGATCTCTGTTCCGTTTCTTTTCCTTCTCTATTAACGTACTTCGGTTGACTACGCTATCCAGCCACCTTTCTGTGTGAACAGATGTAATTATCTAATTACCATCAGATTGTATTGTTGTTCAAGGATGGATGATCACAAAGGACTGTATATTTGAAGACAGACTTAAAAACCCATTCTCTTCTTGTTGGTCTCGTATACATTATACCTATCAGGAGATGCACAAAATCTGCTGTCATCTTTTGTGTTTTTGCAAAGGTGCAGTTTGCAGGAAGGCTGGATTTCAGGGTAAATCTTTGTCATGTAGGCTTGCTTTATCCCTTCAGTTTCTTGTTTCCCTTCACCTCTGTTTTCCCAGACACTCCAGAAACAGAAAAAAACCAAAATCTTTGATCAGATACTTCCCCCCCAACACTCCCACCCCCTCTTCCAAGCTGCAGCTCCTGGGTAATGGAGTTTGAGGCCCTAAAAAGATGTCTCAGTCCTGAATGGGAGCAATCTTTCTTTGCTCAGTGGAACCTAGTTATAAAAATACACTCCTTTCAGGGCTATTTTCTCTATTGTATGTGATGTCAACAACTGCTTGTCCTTCCATATCAAGGCCTGGTTCTAAAGAAAGGCACCTGTGGGCTTCTGCCTGCTTGGCACCCCATTTGTCCTGGCAGGTGATGCAGTAATTCTGGGATCAGTATTAATGAGCGTGGGAACAGGGCCATAGCTACATGATGCTATCAGCAGGTTGTGCTTCCCCTGACAATGGATGACAAATTATCCATGTCGGGTATCCTCACTGCTTTGCATGCATACATGCATGGGTTTGTTTCCAGTAAAGATGTATTTCAGGTTAGCAGTATTCTAACACAATGAATAATGCAGGCATAATGCCACGCAGCCAAAGGGAGTGGCCACTTCCCTTTTCTTGGCAACTTGATTTTGCAATATTAATGTACTTATAAATACATTGTTTAAAATGAGCCATTGAAAAAGAATTCCTGTTAAAATATAAAGGTTAATAATGCCCAAAGAGAGCTTCTGAAAAAATGAAAGTACTGCGCTCAAGAGCTCTCCAGTGTAATTGCCCAGATAACCTAGGGCCAGATGATATCAACAATACCAACATTGCCCGTGTCAGTGAGCACCTACCTCATTGCAGAGTCCTGCTGGAGCCAACAGCAGTGCTGGGGATGCTCAGCTTAATGCTGGCAGGACTGTCTCCCTGGAAAGATTTCAAGAAACTTCTAAACATCATTGAAGCTTTGTTGATCCCAGAGTCACCTTAACCAGCATTGCCTGGGGGAGATTTATCTAAATAAAGTCATTATAAACCTGACTTCAGGTATACCTTATAAGTAAAACTGGATTAATAAAAGTATTTCTGGTATGTAAATTGCTGATGGTCATGTATCTGCAATTTTTATTTCTTATTCTGCTAGGGGTAGGCCAAACCTACACAGGCTTTTCAGGTTCTCCGGCAAATTTCAAATTGCTTAAATTTGCCCAATCATTTGAGGTCAATATCCACATAGCACAAAGGAGACACCACACCAATTGACCTGTGAGGGCTTGGGTAGAGCTGAAGATTATCGAAACTGGAAAAAAGCCCTATGAATTCTCAGGGAGAATTGTAGTGCCCTGCTTGAACATCTACTACCCAATCTGCTAGTTACTACTGGTGTTGTGAGCAGAGGTGTGTCAGAGTACATCTGTAGTTTAATTAACATGGAGAGAAAGGCTGAGAAAGAAATTTGAGGTTTGTTCCACCCAGAAAAACTGACAATGCATTTTTTAATAATCCACCTAGTCACTGGTTTGCACTTAGCTTCAGATAGCATTGTAGTATAAAAAGTGCTATATTTGTATAAGCATTATATGAAATATTTTCCCCTTCCTCTTTTTAAAGGGAAGCTTCAAAGTTTTCAAACCTAAAATGACAATAATGCTGTTTAGAAGAATTCTCTGGGTGATGAAGTTTCACACCAAAAGCTATAAAGTGAATATAACCATCCTGAAAAATAGCACTTGCAGCATGAAAGGCCACCTCAGCATGTTTGAGTGATTCATGCAACACATAAACAAGGTTTATTTGATCCAATTTTTTTCTTATAAAAATTCCTAGTATCTACAACAAAAATTATTCAGTAAATTTTTTTGTGATACCATCTTCTTGTTGGGAAACTTCTCGGAGATCATTTAGGTTTTATTTTAGCAGTGTTAACCAGGATGGTTATATTGCTACCTCATTCCTCATCCTTCTCAGGAACCAGGAGGTTGTTTACCCCAGAAGAGAGACTGCAGGAAGCAAAATAATACTGTCAAGTATGTAGGTACTCATGAACTGTAGCCAGATGTATGCTTAATTTCAGGCTGAACAGCCCTGGCAATCTATTTCAATGAATTTCCCCCACATATGAACAGAAATAAGCTAATTAACTTTAGACTACTTTTTCACCACAGAGAGTTTTTCTGCCTTTCTGGCCCTTCCTTTTTTGAAGAGGCAGTTTCCTTTCAATGGATCAGCAGTACTAAATAAAAAAATATCTATTCCCTGCTCTTTTACTTTCTTTCCTTTACGTCATCTTGTGTAAAGAGAATTAGGTCTCGGGAAAAGGAGCTGGCTTTTTGGTGGGTTGTTTTGGGTTGTTTGTTTCTTTGTTTGTTTTTTAACAGCAGCCTGGAGGAAGAGGTTTGAACACCTGCCCTCTCTTGATAGACTGTCACAACTTGACTTTCTAAACTCCTGATGTTCTTTCCCTTTTCTCTCTCTCCTCTTTTCGTGCCAGGCTAATATTTGTACCTTTTGATACACAAATGTCCAAAGGGACGTCGGGGCCTTAACCCCAGTATTGTCGGGCCGCGTTAGTTTTGATAAAACCAGACAGTTTTGCAATTGCTAAATGCTTTGAAGAAAAATTAAATAATTTTTTCCTCCCCTTTTTCCTTTTTGGGGATTTCAGGCCCCTTAGCACTTTTCCATAAGAAGGAGGAAATAAAAAAAAGAAAAGGAGGAACAAAACTGCTGCTCCCTTGAGCCTCGGACAAAGCAGAGCAAGGAACACAGAATACTTATGTGCCTGATAGATGTCTGTGTTGCTGAAAGCTAAAATTCTGAAATGGCAAGACAAGACTTGGAAACCTTATCTCATATAAAGGGTTATGATGTACACTTGTTTTAGTGAAAACAGATTGTTAGGCTGACTTCAGGCTTTGACTTACCTGGGACTTGATTTAATGGGACATACACGTATTTCACATGATGAAAAACAGAAAAAATTTGTTCTGAAAAAACCAAAAGCAGTTAATAGTCTCCCAAGTAGCCAATGAGGAAAGTTTACTGAGATGGATCCCTTCCACATGAATCTAGTGATGTGGGACTACTTATGGAAACTGTTTTACCAGTCAGTGTAGGGGCCAGAACCCCACTGGAGCAATGAAGCTTCTCTGGTGATTTTAATTCTGGGGAATTTTTTTGTCAGCTCTTCCTCAGCTTACATTTGGATAACTACCCAGCCAGAAACTAGTTGATAGGGTTCTGGGAAGAGGTTTTGCTAATTCTGCACCTTGATTTATGCCACATTGAGCCACTGCCTTGTTTGTCCATGGAACAGTGCATGATATTTTTCCCTCCATAAAGTGTTGCTTTTAATTTGAGACAATGAAGAGTAGGGGTGCAGCAGAACATGCATGAAATAGCACTGAGACCAGAAATGTAAGATGTGAGAGGGGGAGTGAGGCCATGGCTTGAAGCAAATAATGGAAATGTGACTTACACTAGAACAGAACAAGAAAGGACCAGGAACAGGGAAGTGTACAAATTGTGGTCAATAGCAGGGACCCAGGAAACTCCTGGAAATGGTTTGTCAGAAGCAAAAGGAACATAAAAAATGAGAAACCAGCAAGAAAATAAAAAGCTTGGAAGAGAAGAGGTTAGTTTTTTGTGGTGTCTCCTCCACAAGATGGGGATTATGGGTAATGGGGCAGAAAAAGCATGGAATGAGCAGTTCATTTTGAAGTGGATCAAAGCCACGGATTTTGGGCAGAGTAGGATTTGTCAGGGTTGTGACAGGGTTAGAACAGGGGCCCTGATCGACTTTAAGGCATGCTTGAAGCTTTGCAAAGTGTGAGAAACTAATGTACTGCTACAGCTTGCCCAAGAGAAACTGCGGTGTGTCAACTCTTTAGGAATTTAGGCCAAACGGAGCAGGGAAAAGCAAAAGTATCTTTAAAAATGAGTTTGCTGTTTTCAAAGTATAACATTACATTCCAGAAATACTGAAACTCATCATTTCTACATTTTTACACAGAATTTACTGGCTCTCAATTAAAATAAGGCATTCTAATTTTGTTAAAAGCTGGTCTAATTAAAAAAAATATATATTAAAAACTTTCAGAAAATTGAGTAGCACCAACATCATAGTGAGAGGTTTCGGTCTTTTTAATTAATCTCCTAATGAACTAAAATAAATAACATTGTCCAAATTTGATTTAACCTTTTTATTTAGACTCATCCACCAAAATAATAAAATTATTCCCCCAGATCTAATGAGTTCTGGCTACAGGTACAGATTTTCTGCCCTTTTCCATTTTGGTTCCACCATTCACCCACGCAGTACCTCCTGATCTGTCAATTTTTCTGAGCCTCAACTTAAGAAAGATATAGCTACTGTTGAAAAGTCTATTGTAAAGAAAAAGATTGATCTAATACCAACAGAGGTATTAAACCTCAAGGAAATGAAAGACACCCGTTGATATAAAATAGAGGAAACATTTTCTGTGCTGATAAATTGTAAAAAGAAGAGTTCTATTTACTGCATCTGGCCAGCAGTCTCCTAACATCAAGGCGTACGCTTCAATGCTGCATCCAGGCAGGCTTCCACGCTACTGAGAAAAGCTTGGAGCTTTAGACCTTAGCCAAGCAATCAGTATGTCATTAAAGCGACATCTCTCATTCTTGAGACAGTCAGCTATACAGGTTATATAAATTTTCTTCTAGAAGAGCTACTGAAACTACCCAGGGCAGTACCTAAAAGTTTTCCCTGCCCAGAGTTAGTCTGGCTTTCTGTGTTACAGAACGTCACAGGTTTCCCTTCAGCTGCTGTCTCCCAGCTGAGCCCTAACTACCGGCTGCAGAGATGCTCTCATTTGCTTTCTGCCTCGGTGAATGCATAAGCAGAACAGCTCCAGCAGGGAGGGAAGGGAACTGTGTACTGGGTCAGGATTTAATTTGCTGCTCTTAGTGGAGAATGAGGATTTGTCTACATGCAAAAGATGCCTTTATGTAGTGGTGTTTACGTGGTAGGGAGCTACTCTTCATCCATATGCATTTGCTTCCTCCTGTCACTGGCAATACACTACTGCAAGAGTATTATTTAGTGTGAAAGAGCTTGGAGACTCCAGTCATGTGCTGGGCTTCTAGCTGTTGGTAGCAAATAAAAATTAGAGATCAGTGCACTTCAGAAAGTTAAATGATTGCCAAGCTCAGCAAATCTGTGAAAGGGCAAAAGGCAAATGTGTTCTGCAAAATATCCCCTCTCGTGCCCCAAATGAAAATTGTGTCTTTCCTCTTTCTCTTGATGTTATAATCTGTCATACACACGTGGCTAAGACTAGGACCAGGGACTAAATCTCGCTGAAGTAGTTTAATACCCTACCAACCCCTGTGTTCTCCCTGCCCTTTCACGGGAAGCTGCCACGTCTGTAGGGGGATTAGTAGAAAGGAGCATATGCAGCATCTCAGCTATGACTGCAGCAGCTCCTGTATAATTGCAAGCATGTTGTCATTGACATTTCAGGCTAATTAGGCCAGAGAGGTGAGACCACACTGGTAAAAGAGCCTGTGAGTGGGAATGGCTGAGATGTTTGCACACATTTGCTTCGCTGCTTTTCTTCAGGCGTGTGGGGGGCCAGAAGAGGAGCAGGGAGGTCAGCAGGGTACGGGAACACCTTTAAACACTTCAGCTAGTTTCACCAGAGCTTAAGAGTCAAGACCTAGGCTTTATCCTTGTGGGCTCGATCAAATTGCCTATGGTTACAAAGTCTTTCTTGAAGATATTTTTTGCTGAAGTGCTACTTTTTAAAGAAAAGTGGGCCGTTAAAAATTGGAATTAAAAAAATAGTCACACGCAAGGGATATTTGCAAGTCAGCTTAAACCCTTCTCTATCAAACCTTGCATAAAGCAAACAGCGAGCATAATCACTAAAAAAGTTGCTGTCCCCCCACCCAAACAATACTTTTCACTGGCTTTATTTTTTCTTTTTATTTTTTTCTCTTCCTCTAACAGAGTAAGTCTTCTTCACTCACTTTGCTTTGTTTAAAAATGAATGTTAGTCAAAAACATCAGTGCAAAATTTTGGATTCTATGAAACCCTTCCCCAGCAGCATCTTGGGGAATGTCCCATCTCCTTGTGTCTTCTCTTTTGGTTGGTGTGATAATTTTAGGACAGTGGGAATCTGTGACCCAGGGACTTACAGTCTGAAGAGTAGCAAAGGATGGGGGTCTATGAACAACCTCTTAGACTGGTTCACTCCTTTAGAAGGGAAAATTAACCAGAGAAAGAAGACTTACCAACCTCCCTCTAGTTTTCTGTCCCTAAAATGCTTGGGTAGAGTTCATGTATTTGTCGGTGCCACCGTATTTGAAAGACACATCACGCCAGGCAGAATTATGAAGGAAAAAATGAAGAGCTGGTTTCTTCCCTTTTAGAAGCTACCTGGCTGGAGAGGAGAGACATTCAGGTGTGATGTGTCCCCTGATAACCTTGATGTTGCTTGTCCCAGAGTATATGTGATTTTTTTGAGAGGCTGGGCTGAGCGTGACAGGGGACAAATTGCTAGGATGGTGTGAAAAACTGGTTATGGGTTGTAGGAACAGATTTTATTTTTCAGACCATTTACAGAGAAACAGCTGCCTCTTGCTGTACCGGCAGTAGCTGCACAAAGCAGTGCAGTGGGGAAATTTACCCCCAGGATGGACTGTAGGTCTCAAGAACCACTACTCTAGGCCATGAGCAGCAAAACCGGGATCTGAACTGGCAGAGTCACAGGCACAGATGTCTGTGCAATTAAGATATTTCACAGAGATTTTTGTCCTGGTATACTAAACCTACAGCTTTTGGAAGTGTGGACATAACCCTTCCCTTCTACATTCATCATGGAGTGATGAGATGGGTTTGCTTTTCCCTTTCAGATGCCCTTCCTCCTTTGATGACCAAAGGAGTCCATGGGGATAATCCCATGGGAGTACAGTATTCAGTACTCACTTGGCAGGTGTTATTTCACCCCGGTTTAAGTGGATTAGACAAAGTAACCAGCCAGAGCATCCAGATGGGTGTCTCCCCCATCAGCGATCAAAATCGTCCTGCATAGTTTTAAGCCTTTTAGCCACTCCTAAAAGGCCACTTTGACCTTTTAGTAATACTGGGGGCCATTCCTCAGCCATCCTCTCTGCTGAGTCCAAGGTTTTTCAAAAAGTGGGAGTGAGAGAGAGAGAGAACTCTGAAAATAAGTTGTATTGAAGTCACTATCAAGGCATTTATTGGTATGCCAGTTGCACTTCAGCTTTCCAACTTTTTCCTTGTTTTTCAAATCTGCTCTTGCTTGTAAGATTTAAAAACACACCATGGACACCCCGTTTAAAGGCAACAGTTAGAATGCCAGCAGAAAAATAAATGGAGAAGTAAGAGACATGTAGAGGTTTATAAATTCTGGGTTATTTATTTATTTATTTATTTTTACTTTTATTTGCATTTGGAGTTGAAAGTGTGTGTAATCATGTGGAAAGTAAATTAAGACAACTCACTTGTAGGTGTTAAAGAGAGATACACCTTATTTTGCTGAAGGAGGTGGCTGGTGAGAGATGATAAGGCAATGCAGGCTTCCAAGCCGAACTCCAGAGCCTCTCTGTAGCCTTTTGCAGGGGAACAGGGGCAGGTCCCCCCCCAGCCCCAGAAGCAGCAGCAGAAAAAGGAGCTCGGCTTTGCGTCATCTGGGGAGACAGGTCTGCCATGAAGCACAGAGGCAAGGGGGAGCCTTCCTCCCTTCCTGATTTCTTTCTTTGCTTCCCTCTAAATCTTTTGCACTTACTCCTTTTCCCTCCAGCTCTGCTGCCGCTGCATTTGACTTGCTGCCCAGGTAATGCTCAGCTGGCAGCTGTGCCAAGCCAAAGCCTGAGCAGAAGGAGTGTCTGAGACCACGTCTGTAGCAACTGCCCTTGTGGCTTTTATCTGCTTTATAGAAAGGGAAACTGGTATTATTCAATCAGTTTTCTGAACTCATGAATAGGTAATGAGTGTGATACTACAGCTCTTACTTAAATGTTCATTTCAGAAGTCAGACCTGCTATCATAAATGCACCAAAAGACAGTGTGTTTAACACTTGAGTAGCAGATTCTCTTAAAGCCTTGGCAGGAAGGAAAACATTTTCTCACTGTTTGTTTGGGTTTGGGGTTTGGTTTGTTTGTTTGTTTGTTTGTTTTGGGTTTTTGTTTTTTTTTCTCAAAAGTGTGAAAAAAGAAGCTGATTGAAAAAGATGAGTTTAGCAGACAAACGGATGAAGGATAGAGCCCGGGGCAAGAGAAGAAACAACTCCCACTGCATGTATTTCTTGGTTTAGGTCAATCCTTTTAAGCAAATGTCAAATGTTTGAGGCAGGGCACACCTCCTGTATCGTATATGGAAACTGGGGTTTAAAACCAACTTTGATGTGAAAGGCTTGAACATTAGTCCAGGTTCAAGACTGCTAGTATGAAAAGATGGCTACAATCAATAGCAATACTCATTTCTATGCATGTGTTTGCTATTCTAGCTACTTGAGTAAACATGGTGTTCCATCAGATTTCAGCCTGGGAATTGAACCTGAACTCAGATTATATTTTGTTTTGCCTTCCTTATCCCTTAGCTTCAGACTGATGGCAGAGCTGGTGCCTTGAGGCTAGGTCCACTCAGTTATTTATTGTGGCACATAGTAATTAGGCATCTGAGTTGGCAACCTCAAGCCTGTGCAAGGTACCTCCGTTTGATATATGGCGTATGAGAAGTTAGTTGTCTCAGAATGGGAAAAAAGGCAGGGGATATACTGAGCAGGAAATTTAAGCCAGATTTCATCAGTCATCAGCTAGAGCAATAAAAATCCTGGAAAGGTTTCACTACCCATCAGGGAAGTTACACACATTTTCTCAAAAGTAAAAAGATACAGTGGGAAAGACTAGGAACTTCACTTCTAATTCAGCATTGGCTTTTTTTCTGGCTTTTATTAGGTTACTTTATCCATCCTGGAGAACATTTCTCACCCACTTAACTTGTCTGCCTGTTCTCAAGCCCACTTTTGGTTTAAAATTTGGATTAAATTTCTTGTGCTGAATTCTGCAGCTGTACCTCCTTTAACTATTTTCCCGAATTCTCCAAATATGAAACAATGGAATGAAACTGCCTTGTATCAGCTAAGGCATCAACTTTCTGTTAAATTAAAATATTTTCCACTTTTTTTTCGTAAAATAAATATACTTCTGTTGAAAAACCACTCTGAGGAAATGTTTCATAAAAAAAAAATAGATTGAGTTACTTTATCTAGATTTTAAAATGAAATGCTAAGAGATGTAGCATTTTGAAATGCTGGAATTGTAATAAATAGATACTTTTTGCAAAGATATAAGTTACAAAAGTGTTGGGTGGGCATTTTTATTGCTTGTTGCATTGTGTGTCCTTTTTTGCACTGGTTGGAATTGCTGACAGAATAAGTGTGTGTATAGAATGAACGCAGGGTTATGTGCACAGCCAAGGCTATAGTTGAGTGGGTAGAATTTACACTGTTCTAAGCATGTTGTAGGTATCCAGAGAAAGTCTTTTATCTCTGATATTAGCCAAGCTCACAGGAGGAATTAACTACAGTGGGGTTAGAGGGGGTGGTGGTCTTGTTGTGGGGTCTCTTTAAAGGAATGGGAACTTTTATCTCATTTGCCAAATAGGAAATGAATTGACTGGGTAAATCTGGCTCTCTGAGGAAATGAAAATGCCACATTTACTTACTTCTGAAAGGGCACTTTTGTGCCTGAACTTGAAACACTGCTGAGTTCAATGGCAGAGTTAATGTATATAAATGTACATTTCATGTCCCCCTGGTGACTCCAGAGTGGGGCTGTTGTGAGGCAAAATCAGGGGGCCCTGTGCAGAACAGCATGTGTGTTCAGGCTGTCATACATCATTATCTATCAGTGTGAGCATGCAGATTGAGTGAGAAACGCCGGTGTTGTGGTCTTGCCTTTAACGCTGACTTGCTATGTGGCCTGTCTAATTAACCTCTTTAAATCTTATGTTCTTGGGCTCTAAAATGAGGATGATAATCGTTATTTACCTGAAATGGGAGTTGTACAGATTAATGAGGCAGTGTTTGTGAGGTTTTCAACTGCAGAAGATGCTATAAAATTCAGAATAATAATTGAAAAGAGCATTTGAGGTGCCAAGTTAGTGACACAAAGTACATGACATAGAGCCTTTATAACAATGGGTGATGATCTGTCAGCACTGCAGAAGAAGAGGTGCTATCATTAGCCAAAGTCTCACTTCATTGTTAATTTTATATTGGGTCTTATATCTTCTAAACAAGGGGTGCAATCTCTGCAGATACATCCTCCCCTCAACATCAATCGGAATTTGATGTTCACCCGGTGGTTGCCCCGGCTGGGGCAGGTTGTTTCTGAGGTGCCAAGCTGTGCCAGGGGCAGTTGAGGAGGTGCAGCTCAGCAAAGTTACCCCCATGCTTTAAATGAGTGTTGTGTTTAACCATTTTGCTGAATCTGAGCTTTGAGAAGCAGCCTGTTCGATGCTATGCCCCACTGCTGACCTACAGCCAGGGATGCTGGAGCTTGCCTGGCAGCATCCTTTCACTGGCAAAATGCATGAAGGAGCACCAGCAGGGCTCCTGCTCTGCCTTATGTGTTTCCTTTCTGGCTAACACCAATGTCACAGTAACATTAACCGGGGCAGAGAAAAGAAATGAGCCCTGAAAATGTTAGTGGTATACAAACTTTGCTTTACTGATGCGAAAATGGAATTTTTAATGTAAAAGCTGTGTAGACCAAAAGAAGTTACCCAGCTCCCATACCATGCAGCCAGCTTGTATTCAGGATATGTTTCTTGCAGTCATATAGAAAACCAATCTTCCTTATCATTTTTTACATTTCTGCCATGGGAAAACCAAAAGTTCCTGTACCACTAGTGCCATAGCAGCAAGAGCATCCAGCTCAGTGGTTTCATGTGAGTTTTAACATGCCAGTGCTGTGCTCACTGCTACCATCCTTTTCCTTTACCTGCTTTCTATCTGCTGTATGAAGAGGAAGATTATATTTTCCCCCTCTTTAATACAGTGCTGAGCTGATAAATGTTTTGAAGACAGCAGCTTCGGTTGAAATTTCAAGTACTGCTAGGGCAGGGCAAACTGGGATGAATTTTAAATGCTGTTTTTGTAGAGATGTGCCCAATGCACTGTAGGTCATCTGAACACTCAGTGCTGCAGCTTCTCATGAAAAGAGGAGGAGGAGGTGGGTAGGAAGAGGCATCTGCAGCAAAAGTATATAATGGTGTTTGTGTTGTACTACAGTGTAATTGCTGTAGCCAGATCCCCATCAGGGATCTGATGTGAAGCTAGGGACTGGGGTGGGAATCGCCTCACCTAGAGGTAGAAAATCGGTCATCTATTTCTGTGCAGGTAGCCCAAATTTCCCTTCAGAGACAATTCATTTGACCTACTTCAGTGTCAGCCATAAAATGAGATGCCTTGTACAGCACCAGCTGCACGGAGTTGCTACACGTCTGTATAACAAACCTGCTGTCTTAGGGTGAGCATCAGCACTGGCTGTGTGACGGGAAGCCACCCTGTCCTGCCACTGGAAGGAGCCCCCCTTGCTGAAGGAGGAGAAGCGAGGGAATTCCACCCATCCTGCACCTCCCTTTCCTTACATACACCAAGGAGGGTTCTTCTCTTCACAGTGCATGGCACTTTGTTTTCCAGTTTAAGACCCTGGTCTGAAACCAACTCAAATAAATAGGAACACTTCAAATGGTAGTATAATTTGAATGAAGTCTGCACTGTATTTTCTTCTCAGGTTGCCTCAAAATTTCTTTGTAATAAATTCTTAAAGCTGGTGTCTGATTTCTTACTGAAAGCCCTAGGTAGAAAAAAGGGGTTTTCCTAACCCAAAGTCAAGAAACATGTAATTTTTTCTAGTTAGGGTACTTGTTTGATTTTCCCCTCCTTTAGTGTCTTCACAGGTTAAGATACGCCTGCCAAAGGCAGCATTTTTGGTTTGGACATTTAGACATTTTTGTCAATTTAGACATTTGGACATTTAGAATGTGCATTCATTCATAGGACAATTATATTTTATTTTATCTAAAAGTAATATCTCTTTCATTATACAAATAACCATGAAGGCTTTTCCTGCAAGTAAGTGCATAAATACTATTTAGAAATTCTGTTGTTCCCGATTAGGCAGTACAGCTGCAGTCAGGCCCGAAGCTAACCAGACAGCTACCCTCCAAAGAGCTGAGGCTTCCTGCTTTTTTCTTGGTTTTTCCCCCTGGTCAAAACCCAGTAAAGAACCAGTGGCCTTTTTGCTCTGTGTGTGTGCAACAAGCTTTCAAGCTTTCTTAACCTGTTATAATCTAACAAACTGCTTTTTTATGCTGAATATCTAGGATGTGTCATTAAGCACCGAGCAAGAGAGATTTAAGCTTGAATTGCAGAGTGCCAAATTCTGGCTTATATTACTTGGCATAACATCTGGTAGAGGATGGACAGAATTATAACCCTCCTTTTCTTGTTTAATCCCCTTTATTTTCCCTCTGTTCCCCTTTCAGCTCTCACCAGAGCACCAGCCGTCTGGTTAGGAACTGGAATGTGTCTCCCAAATGGAGACTTAGGTTTGTAAAGACAAGACTAACTCTTAAGATTTTTATGTTTTCTTTCTTTCTTTTCCTTTGCTGCATTCTGATGAATAGAGCATGGGTTTGAAAATGTGATTGTTTTACTGCTGATAGACTGCAGGTCTCATCTGGAAAGAAAAAAGAATGTATGGAGGTGGGTGCTAGTTGGTGTTCTTCATAACTGCCTTGAGGTATCAAGGAACTGTGGGACTACCTACTTTGCAGTTTTGTTTTGCCACCCATCATTGCAGTATCTGTACATGTACCATACAAAACAGACTAGGAGAACAAAGACCATAGCAGACCTCATGAGGGTTTGACTCATCGGCTTTTCTTCTGTTTACAGCAAGTTCGGTCTGGAGGAAAAATATTGTCTCTAAGTACTGAGAGAGGCTTCCAATTCTGCTGGTCTAGTTTGAGATTTTAAAACTATTAGAGAGTAAGGAATTAAGAAGTGTCTTTTTAAAATACATATTTAGATACCTAGCTATTAATTATTTAGAGAAGTGTCACGGAAGAAACCTTTCATGAGTTAGTAATCAGATTTATTTCCTGAGTAGCTTTCACTGCAGTGTTAACAGAGTGTCTGAGATGTCTTGAGATCAACATTCAAAAAACGGTCCTAACCGAAAGAAACAGCAACAGGGAGAAATACATTGTTTCTTTCCAGAATTTCTTTTTGTGAAGTCTTTGTTTTATTCATGATTTATTGTCTAGTTCTCTGCTCAGAAAATGATTCATCTCTCACGATTTTTCATACCAGATATCCATGCTGCACGGCTACTGGATTTTATTTGTTTCGTGTTTTCTAGCATAGAAGCTTTAAAAGTTTAGGTTCTTTGTGTTCATTGGCTACCACCAGTGCTAAAGACTATACAGGCCAAATTAGAAAGACAAGGATCCAATTTAACATAGAAGTAAAACAAAACAAAAAAAAATTAAACTTAAAAATGTATTTATATTTTGTTTTACAATGTGCCTGCTAGCTTTGCTTCCAGTGAAAGTCTGTGCATGCTGGGACTTCCCAAAACACATCAAGTAAATAGGTGTGAAGACAAGGAATGAAGAGAATGTTTTAATCAAGTCAGGTTTACTTGCGAGCCATTACTTGGAGGTAGGCTCAGTTGGGCTCAACTCAGACTGCTAAAGGACAAAGGAAAGGATCAGTGAGTGATTTATCTAGCACGGGTCCTCGTGGAGCTCTGAGCTGCCCAATATTGCCTCCCAGAGAAGGACTAGCTCCGCCAGCTGACTTGCTTTGGTTGGGCAAGTCAAGTTTGCTGAAACAGTGGGGTTTTGCAATGAAATTACTGAGTGGATGATTACACTGGGAGCTTAGTATCCAGGTCCAAGGGGGCAGTGACTTTCAGAAGGTGTTTTTCCAAGCTGTTTTGTGTACAAAGCTATTTAGCGGAGTAATTTTTATTTATTTCATTATTTTTAAATATAAGTAATGCCCTAAATCGGATGTAGCCATTTTGTATGGCTCTTCTGGCTATTTCTGTGGCTGACATTAAAAAGAGCAATCATTCTAATTGGAGGCCCAGCTGGAAAAGAGACAATGCCCGTGCGATCTGAGCATCCCACTGGGGAGGACAGCAGTGATGTGATCAGGTCTCTGAGAACAGAAGCTACAAACACAAGAGTGGAGGAGGAGGGGAGAACTATGGAAGGGCAGGGAACCGATAACCTGTCCAACCTACAAAAAAGACAGTGTTTCATAGCACTGAGGCCTCGACTGTGATTAGCCAGCAAGTGAAGAGAGGACAATGAATCTGTGCATAGTGGTATTGAAAGCAAAGATTTTGAAGGAGAAAGTGGGAAAGGAGGTTTAGGTGAGAGTAATGGCCAGGTGCTGAAATATGGACTTCTTCCTTTTTTTACTTCTTTTTTGTTTTGTTTTTAATTCAGAGGCTAGTGCTTATACTTTTCTTTAATATTTAAAACTGCTCATCTCAGCTATTCAAGGTAGCATCATACAAGGGGCGTAATAAAAACAACCGTACAGAACTGTGGGGTTTTTTTCTTGTGGAAGCTGTTTTGTTGAAGCTGGGATGTCTTTGCCCATTATTACTAAAAATATTAAGTTAAATAAATTAATAAAGCTGAGATGTTCAAAAGGCAAGGCTGGCTGCGTGCAGCACGTTCTTCACCTGCTGGCCAGGGTCTGTGCTTCTGGGCTATGTTTACTTTGCTTCCACTAGCAGTCTGCTGAGAGGTCTTTTTCCGAAGTGTAAGTCAAATCCTCAAGTTGGAGATGTGCAGTGAATTGAAATTGTTGTTTTCTGGCCAGCCGTTGTTGCTTGCCTATTAGGAGGTGCACAGAAATACAATAGCAGAAGAATTATTCTCTTTGGCATCCCACAGATCAGTAACATCTGTATTCCAACTCCATCCTTTTGTATTGCTGCTTGCCTTTTTTTTTTTTCCCTTGGCAGGGTCAGTGCCATTGCTATTGTTTTAATTGCAGCTGATGAGTCGTGGGCTTTTGAAATCATTAGTGTTTCCAATGAGCTCTAAAAACAGAATAGTATAATTTCTGCCTTGCTGTTCTTAGTCTCCCATGAAAGTGAAATCTATAGAGAACTTAATTACATTTTATATCTTACGTGTTGTTTTAACTGAATTAATATTTACAAATGGATTTGACAAATATCATTGCATTTAAAGGAAGGACCCCTTCTGTGTTGTCTTTTCAAGTTAGTGAAAAGAAATCAGAAAGAATGAGTTCTTTAGGAAACTTTAATTACTAGCTGATTTCATCGACCCGCCAGGCTGGTGGCATCTGCCTTCCAGTCTTTTTCAAATCACTCCTCTGTCATTTGGATGTTTAGGGATCCATTAGTATGTGGTCATAATAATTACAAATTATAATGATAAAAGATTAGGGGGGTTTGCTGCAAAGTGTTTTTCTCATTCCAGCCAAAGGCAAAATACAACCTCAGATTTCTGTTCTCTTCTTTGTACTAAGGGGATGAGGTTTGCAGGTGAGTGGAGGAGGAAGGAAGCAGCTGATGGGGAAGCTTACAGAGTCAGGAGGCATTTTGTGGAGTCTTTTTTAAAACCCTGATTCGCCTCCTTCTACTAGAGGATGTTCTGGTTTCTTTTTCCTGGCCACAGCCTGAAGCAGCTCCTGAGCAATAAAGGTTGTAGATTTGGTTTCAGTTCTACTTTATGATTTCAATTCTCTGACATAGCCTTCTCCATTAGTTTTGTGTTTTGCCTTTGAATTACTAAACTTTTTAACCCAGTAAAGGATAGGACTGCAAGCGTTTAACTAACAGCTGCTGAGTTCATCTGATGTCTTCTGCTTCTATTTAAGGATGTGTTTACTGTAAACGACAACTCTGTGTTAGTAAAAGCTAACTGTGCATTTTTATAACTGTCAATTAAAGCATTCTTTGGGGCATCCCCTGAACTCTCTCTGACCAGTCTTCTGAGCCCCCCATCTGCTGTCAGACTTCTAGTTTGAGCAGTTGACTTTTTTCGTACTTTTCTTCAAACTGAATCTTCGGAATATCCGAAGGTATTGCTCATCTTACTGCCACTTCCTATACAAATTGCCTGAAGATGACTATGCCATCTCATTCCACTCCTAAATGGGATAGAAAGAACAGGGAGTTTTAATAGGCAGTCGGGATATGGAAAAAAACTAAGCCCTTCTCCAGTCTTAGATTTTTTTTTATGCAAGCCCAAGAGAGGAGGTGGGGAAGATGCTCTGAATTATTTCTCATCTTTTTGCTGTCAAAGGTGAAGAGGTTGCTTTAGTCTAGGCAGCCAGCGCTGCCATGACTTCATGTTTTGTAATAAACCTTCTGACTGTTGAAGCCTATCCATAATGAATTCTGCAGTAAGCAGAGACACATCAAGCATCCCTTGCTTGCCCTGGCGTTCCCTGCTGCAGAGCCCTGTGCTCGTGCCTTGCAGAAATGAGGGTTTGCTGTGTAAAATGCTCAAAAAGCCCTGCTGGTAAATATCGGACTAGGACTTGCAATTTTAACTCTACCTCTTGCTTTTCTTTCTTAGTTTAGCAGCAGCAGCTAAGTAAAAGTTTATTTTCTGTGTGTTCTAGGGAATGCAATGATCAAAATAATTTTTGAACCTGGCTGCCCTTTCTGTCACAATTTTAGCTGTGTACCTTTGTTGCTTTTTTTTTGCTTTCCTTTGTTCCTTTGTCACCTCTGCAGGGACTTGAGTAGACATGTTACTTTAAAAATCCAGTCTCTTACATTAGGCTAAAACAGGAAGGGAAAAAACCACAAAACCTGAAAGCAACTCTTGCTTGACAAATGAATTCATGTCTTTTCCAGGAGAAGAGAGAGGAAAGCAAACCACAATTAATTTAACAAATTTTCCATCTTAATGTTTCAGGGGAGATTGATGCTGTTTACATAACAAAGGAACTTGCCTACCTTTGTTCCAACACAGCTGCTGTTAGTTAGCCAGATGTGACCCAAGAGATGCCCTAAGCACATTTTTGTTTAATTGGGCAATGTATCTGTTTTGGGGCATGTAAGGTGTGACTGAAAAACATCTGCCACGAAAATGACTCTCTCTGCATTAGAAACACACAAATAGATTTGCCCTGCTTCAACTTCTACTGGCATCTTCTGGAAACTTTTCAAACATGTTAGTGAATATTTAGAAATGTTTCTGCCCTGAATATTCTATTTCCTCTCATTTTCTTCTCTCAATATCCTTTATTAACACACTCGTTTACTGGAAAGTTGAGAAGCTGCAGGGGCTTTTCCCTTGTGTTTGCTTTTGCTGATACTATTATTGTTTGGGTTTTGGTTGCTGGTTTGTTTGTTTGTTTTTCCCCAATATCACTCACCCTTTACTACTTAACTAATACATACAATACCCTGGCTGCAACATCTGCTTCAACACTGCTGCAATGCATGAATTTTGGCATGAGTTCACTTCAATTCTTTTTAAACAAAGCTATATTGACGTATGAGGTGAGACCTATAGGTTAGGTAACCTAAGAATTTCCATTATAAAGGTGATTTTTTTACAATAGTTTTCTTTAGTTGCAGTGGGGTGCTGGTTCCTAATCACATTGCTGTGATTCTTTTTGGCTTCCATGGCAGTAGGTTGCAGGTGTAGCTCTTGAGAAGGAGGGGGCAGAGATGAAGGGACATAGATTTCTGTCTGATGTTAAATAGTTCCACTTGAGGGGTTTTTTTGACTCTCTCACTTTATTTGTACTATTTATTTGTTTCCCATTTTTAGGATAAATGAGGAAAAGGAAGCTCTCACAAAACATTAACAGTGACAAAGGAAAACCATGACAGCCAAAGAGCAGAAATTTTCCCAGTTTTTCCATGTGCTTTTTGTATCTCCTGGCTATGGGACAGCCCTACGATATTTTCCTCAGTAAGGAAATACCGGTGTGTTTTCTGAAGGCACATGCCTGATCGTGTCCCATTCAGACTGGGACAGTGACTGTGATTGCAGGGGCACAGGTAGGGCAGACAGGGATGCTCCCTTGGCCAGGCCGGTGTCTGTCTCAGTTGTGAGCCATGGGAATGGGGTGCAGAGACTGGAAGAACAAGGAGGCAGCTGCAGAGGGTGAGATGGAGCTGAATATGCTGAAAAACGGTGGTAGAAATCTACTGAACAGCTCCTCCCTTCATTGTGGGATGCTAAATTCAGTCTTGGAATCCCATGGAAGAAGGAATGAAAATTGATCATAGTTAAAGACCAAACTGCAATGCACCCCCAGAAGGGCCCTGTTAACTTGGCACAAGCTTCTTAGCTCTGTGAGCTTTGTTTTGCAGCTAACTGGACGTTTATTTATTAAAGATTTAAACCTCACAGAGTTTGATTCTAAAGTGGTTCCAGGACCTGTGGGAAACAGAGGTAGGCATTTCCAGGAAATTGAGAGATACTCCCCACAACTTGCAGAGACAGTGCTTTGCCCAGCTGCTTCTCAAGTCTGCCATGCAGCACTAGCCCTGGTGCCGTTACCCGTTCTGCTTCTCATCGGAAGGCCGTGGCACTAAACTGATGAATGGAATTTGAAAAGCAGAATTGAACAAATTGAATTAAATTTGGCTTGGACCAATGAGATTTGTTTTGTTTTGTTTTGTTTTGTTTTGTAGAATGATTAGGAATAGTTACTAATGATAAGGTCAACATGATGCGAAGCAATTTGAGAAATGGTATAACTTACCCGAGTAGAACATTTACAGAAACACGCTACTGTAGCACTGTGCTTTTATTTATTTATTAATTTAGTTGGTGGTTGATTTGATTTGAAATCAAAGAAACCCAGCATTCAGAGTATTGTTTTCTTTATGTTGGCCATGTTCATTTAAGTTCCTATTTTGTAGCATTACAGTTTACAGGAAGCTGAAGATTTCTGAATTAAATTTTCCGGATTGCAGTGAGAGAGAAAGGCCGGTTCTGCACTCCCCACTGCATCAACACAATGGCTACAAAAATAAGTTTTATTGATCTCCACCTAAGTAGCTACATAAAATATTTTGGTTTTATAACTAATCCCTGTAGAACAGGTCAGAATATCTTTCTAAATAAAAATGTTTCCTGAAAGGAGTGGGTATAGTTCAATTCCAGAAATCTTTTCCTTCTGCAGTACCTATGAAGCAGCACTACCGTAAAGCTCAGAGTAACTGGCCTCAGAGCAACAACGTGCTTTATGAAATACGTGCTCTCATATAAATAGATAACCTGTAGATCCTGAGTAGAAGAGTTTTCCCCACTGAAGATCCCTAGTTCATGTGCTTTTCCTTCCCGATGACTCCTCTTGATGGTAGAAAGCAGCCCGTGGCAGACTTACATGCTCTCCTAACACTGTGCCAAATGAAAGCTGCTTCATTCTTTTGTTGTCCCTTGCAGGATGTTTTGTGGTATAAACCAAACATTCCTGCTTCATGTATAAAACTGGGAGGGAATTAAACCAGCTCTGTCTTTCCTGGGGAAGAGTTGGATGCAAACTGTTTTGTGTACTAAATACCTGACAAGTAACAAACCAGCTATGACAGTCTGGAATAAACTTCTGTTGTAGTGGAGAATTTGTCCTTGTCATGCATTTATTAGTTTTGCCATGGCCATGGTAAAGAGTTTATCTATTGAATTTGCACTCACAGATAGGAGGTCTGTGGGGAAGAAGGTATTGCATTGCAGCTGGAGCAGCTCAGGCACAGAAGCCTTCCTGCCACATTCACCTCTACTTACTGTCAGAGCCAAACTACGATTCTGTTTGTTGAGGAGCTGCAAAATGCATTAAATAAGAGCTGGGAAAGGCTGAGGGGAGTCTTGGCTGTTTCTGACACAAGGGCAAGAAGACAATTGCACGTATACTTGTTTGATGTTCTAGAAAGTGCTGATAGGATATGATGCTCTTATATACTAATAATCACCAGTGCTTGGCTGCTATTTTAAAACAGGATACAGACTCTTGATAATACCTGCATTGCCCTTTTTAAAAAAAAAAATAATCAGTCGATATATCAAATGTATTCTTTTTTATATTAAAATGTCTTTTGGGATACCATCCTAGGACCAAAACAGATTCTCTACTATGTAAATGAATTTCAGTCAGCTTGCTTGGATGTATACAAAATGAAGGTGAAATATTGCTAACCTTTCACAGGTTTTTCCAGCTATTAGACTGGAAAAAGATAATTGAATGTTTTGTTTTTCATTCCTGCAGCCAGTATTTTCTTGACTTTCTGAAGCCCTCCCATATTTTTACCAATTAATTAAACCACTGATGAATTTCGAACTGATAGCAAACATTTCTATGCTTCTATGAGTTTGCCCATCAAGTTCAGTCAAAACTCAGTTTATCTTTGAAAAAATAACTTAGATGAAAAATGTTTATCTGGCATGGGTGCTGTCAAAGCAACAGATTTGTCATCTTTGGAACATTTCTTTGGAATAATAAGACCTTATTGAAAAAGGCTGTTGCTTGCTTTTCCATTGATCTGTACATTTCTGCAAATATCTTGGATTAGCAACGAGAGCTGGAGTTCTTCGTAAATAACGGTTCAGTCTGGTTGATAAAACACTAGGTGCTCATGCAAAAGGGGTCCTTACTCCATCTGCTTTACTTTGTGATTGTGTCAACCAGTAATTTCCAGTCACGTGAAATAAGGGGTGTCAGCACATCACCTGCAGCAGTTAAAAGGAAACAGACTTGGAAAAGTGCTAGAATTCATGAAGAAGCACTGATTTGGGAAAGCTGACTTCTTTTTCTCCTCTTTTAGTTCTGTTTGTCCCTCTCAAAGGAAGAAACTGTCTGCATATCCAGAAATTCCCAAATCAGCTAAAGGTAAAGATATATTTTTTGTGTCCACTGCTTATCTCTAAGTATAGTAGTTGTAGGAACAAACTTTTTCAGCTGTAGTCTCTGCAGACTTTTCAGAACAAATATTTACCATTTCAGCTTTTCCTTCAGTTTTCATGTGAACACAGAAGTCTCACCAAGAGCTTGAAAAGTCATGGGGAATTTCTTTAGCAGTTTCTGTTTAAAGTCTTAGCACGACATATCTTTTGAAATTGTGTTTTATAGCTCTCCTCAATCCACAGAGACGTTTCCTAGAAAATGGTCATCGGTTTTTTGTGCACAAATTGATTTGATCATGACTTGAACTGCAAATCATCAGGCTCTCCACTTCTGTTACACAGGCTGCTTTTCTCTTGGATTTTGGCCCATGTGTCTATCTCACGTTACTCATGCTTTAGTGTAGACACATAACAGCTTCTATTTCTGAGACAAGGTAGAAATAAGATTTAATACTTGCATGTATTTTGAGGTGGCAGAGATCGTGGGAAGGAAAGGAAATTAAGTCATCTCTTTCAAAAAGCACAAGGAAAAAAGCTCTACAAAGCAGTTTGTCTCTTTTGGTGATCTTACTACATTTTCTTGAAGCTAGAAGATAAACTATATAGAAAATCCAGCCTCCTTAAAAACTTCTACCATTTCAAGGAGCGTGCAAGTGTGATATAGAGCAGGCACAATTAACACCAACCCTGACAGTGCTGTAAAATGTATGTTCAAAATGAGTCACAAAAATAATGTAACATTTTTCCTATTACTGCCAAAAATGCACTTTATTATAAAGAAATAAGTAGACTGAGTTTGTTCTAGTTAAAATACCTGTTTCAGAGAGAAGGAACATGCAAAATAGTGACAACTAGGGACTGCTGAACTTCTGAATCTTATTTTTATTATCACCTGAACCCCATACTTAACATAGTGAGTATGCAGTCAGGGCAGAGGATGTAAGAGGTGTTCTCTGTGTCAGTTTGGTCTGAATTCCCAATGCCTTCCCGTTGTTTTTTCAGTACACAAGAGTCAGAAAATCTGGTAAATAATAATAAAAAAAAAAAGGCAGAAATAAAGAATAAGATGGTAGACAACGAGGAAGAATGAAGTAACAATACTAGTAAGAATACTAGTATGAACAGTAGTAACATAAGGGATTCAGCTAGTGAAAGTGTGGTAACAGATATTGAAAAGAAAATAGATGAGATTAATGAGCAAGTGCTGCCATGCAGTTGTTGGTTATTGAAAGGTACATGAGCAAAAGTGGAGAAAAGGGAGCTTCTGAGGCAGAACCTGAGGGTGGATATCTGGATATCTAGGGTTTTGAGGGAAATGCTGGAGAGAGTAGAGGGCAGGGCTACCAAGATTATGGAGGGAGTGAAGAACCTCCCACAGGAGAAAAGGCTGAGGGAGCTGGGTCTCTTGAGCTTGGAGAAGAGGAAGCTGAGGGGGGGACCTTAACGTTTATATAAATGTAAAGGGTGAGTGTCAGGAGGATGGAGCCAGGCTCTTCTCAGTAACATCCAATGATAGGACAAGGGGTAATGAGTGCAAGCTGGAACAGAGGAGGTTCCAGTTAAATATGAGGAAAAATTTCTTCACAGTGAGAGTGACTGAACACTGGCAGGGGCTGCCCAGGGAGGCGGTGGAGTCTCCTTCTCTGGAGACATTCAAAACTCGCCTGGATGCATTTCTGTGTGACCTGTTCTAGGTGTTCCTGCTCCCACAGGGGGATTGGACTGGATGAGCTTTCAAGGTCCCTTCCAATCCCTGATATTCTGTGATTCTGTGATTGGGATGTCAGTATTGAAGGACCTGTGCAAATCAGGAGAAACAGGAAACACTGTTTGAAAAAACACCAAGCTTATAAAGGGATGGAAGAATATGGGAAAGCACAGCTGAAGTAGATGCTTCTGGAATCGGACTGCCTATGGATAGGATGGTAAAGTAGTTTTCACAGACAAGCTACACTATGATTGGTATGAAATACACAAGTTAATTAAACAGAATTAAACAGAAGGATAAAAACAGGTCTGTAACTAAGTATGACCGAATTGGAAATCCTGCACTAGAGAACTGAGGAAAAAGTCCTTGAAGAGGAGCTGCCAAACAAGGTGCCCTGCTCTCCCCCACCTGAGGAAGCATGTAAACAGAGATTGCTGGGAGCTGAGAGAGCCTCTATGGGAGAGGGGGAACCAGTGAACTCAGAGGCAGGAGCACAATATTTTAGGGCAAAAGGAAAATGTTTTTAGAGGCCATTGCAAGAGCTGCCTGGGAGAAGAGAGGACTGAGAAGACAGGCTGACAGGCAGCAGGGAGGGGGAGCCAAGCTGGGAAGGCAGCATGGAAATGGCAGAAAAAAATTTAAGAAGCTGAAAGGAGAATTGCCCGTTGCAGAAACATCTCAGTGTGTGTGGTGGTGGATGTGCCGGGATGCAGCCAAGTTGCCTCCATTAGTCCTGGGGTAAAAGCAACAAATTAAGAGGGCTAAGAAGGATGTTTGAGGACTCTGGGATTTCCCTCCTATTACAGGACTGAGTAGCTGGGGCTCTGGGGCATCAGTGTTGCAGAACAGAGGAATGATTAGAACACCTAAGGAAGAGCTTGTTGTACTGAGGCTTTTGAGTTCAAAAGGCTTTGAAAGAATGTCAGTTGCTCTAAAGCATTTAAATACTATCAGTGTCCTCAAGTTACAGGTAGAAAAGCCATCTGGAGTTTATTTTAGGAACAACAGAAAAAGCCTTCAAGGCAAAGGGCTGTGTGTTCAAAAGGGCTATGAAATCACTGAAACGGAAATCAGGAGTTATGAGTTAAAGTAATGCAGAAGAACCTGACCAGGAAATTAAGCTGCATCAGAGAAAGTCAGGATAAGGTGACAATCACTTTATTGTATTCAACTGGACCCTAATATGGCAAAAGAACAGAAAAAAACTTGCCAGTGATGTATCTGAAAAAAAGAAGTGGGCTAATGTTTTACTTATGACCCCAAATTAAGATGTTTCAGCAAGAGAGAGGTTCTTGAGGTTGTCTGGTATCCCACCTGAGCACAGTGGTGGGGTAGCTGATGAGGTGGAGACAGGTTCAAGGTAGAAGCAAACCTGCAACAATTCACAAGAGAGAAGGCAGGGGATTACTACAGTAATTTGGTCGTGCGTTAGAACATGCTCTGGAGAGCATTGACCCTAGATGTTCAACTGAGTTACGGGATGTCAGCTGGAGTAACTCAGGAGCCTGTGTGTGTGTCTGTAGTCTGCTCTAGTTTGAAGTAATAGCTGTTGTCTCAAAGCAGAGTGAAATCTCAACTGTCGGAGCAGAAGGATGCTGTTTCCCACTGGAGCAGTGGGAACAAAACTAAAACCAATAAGCTTGCAGCAAGATAGTTCAGTCAGCCTAAAAGGCATGTATGATACAATTGCTTAATACAACAGGGAACTCAGCTCAGCAAGTTCTTTGCAGGACTATTTTTCTATTGTAGCCATTAATGATATTCAGTGCAGGTGGAAAATGTTACGGCTCTGACTTTATTATTCAGTTCTTTCAGTGCTTTGACCTAAGTTTCCTGACCCTTGATCCTGTCCTGTCTAAAATGAAATCTCTACCCAGAAAACACCTTGAAGCAACACTTCAGAGCTCCGTAACAACCAGTGAGGCTGATCAGGTCAATGCATTAAAGCTGTAGTGATCTTGTTGGCCAGATCCTTGCAATCAGTGATGCAATGTAAAATCACTTTCAGGAAACATTCTATGCTTCCACAAGACACTTGCAGTCTATAAAGTTATTCTAGTTTCTCCCAATTTTTGCACACAAGGTAGCAGAAGAGAATGGAAAGAATTTCTCCTCTCTTAGAGCAGTTAAAGTGTTTGGAGCCCTTTGCAAAGTCATACAACTACACGTGTTGTTGAAAATGTTTATTGAATATGGGAAAACAAAATCATGTAATTGGTGTTGGAAGCTAAGTAGGCTAGCAATAGCTTAAAGGAGTACACATCTCTATACTAACCTGTTTCTCTGAATATGTCCCACCTCTGTCTGCCACTTGTGGAGGGAGGGACTCCTCAAAGACAGAGTATTTTGGACAAGCCACTGGTATTTTGTAGGTCAAGCAAAAATGGCACTTACACCGTAGGCCAGCCAGTATGTGAGATCTGGGGTGTGGTTGGTTTTTTTAGTAGCTTCTCCATAATGTTTTATTTTCTCAGAAAAGTGTCTATCAACGAGTAAGCTTTGGCTTTTATTTACTTATTCATCCATACTTATTTAAGGAATTGATAATGTTTATGTACTTATCTAGTGAAGTTAATCTGTCTCAGCTCTGGACCGTGCTGTACTATCATTGGAAACCAGCGTAGATTGCTATGCTAAAGGTTTTTGCATTTTCTTAGGAAGCAGAGGGATTCACTACAGTCCTGTTAATATGTAGCTCTCTTAGCATTTCTCTAGTTTCTCAACAGGAACTTGCCCAGCAGGCATCGATCCCTAGCTAAGAATTCCCCTGTTAGGCAGATTCAGATCTACCAACTGGTTCTCCAAAGGTGGTTCAGGAGAACTGGGTTTCCAGGGAACAGTAAATACTGTAATCCTTCTAGTACTGAAAACTTCTGTAAGATAACAGATTCATCAGAAATACAAACTAATTAAACCAAATCACAAAATGTTGTAACTGAGCTAATAAATGACCAACTGGGTATTGTTTAGGTGTTCATTTGATTGTATAATGCTGTTAATCTCTGGGAGAAGTCACACCTTTGGATGAGATCAAATGTTCAAGGTTAAATCAATAGAGATAATTTGTTAGCATCTAAGAAGCATTAAGAAGCAGTACTTTTTCATAGTGGTATTAAAGGTCAAGTGCCCTGGACAGTGGGTGTCACAGGAAAGTAAATGTGTCCAAAGGACATTTTAAAACCAGAGACACAAGCTCTGGGAAATGAAGTATTCATAACCTCTTTAATTATCCATCTGTAAAATCTCCCAAGCTACTGCTGTCGATGATTGCTTTAACTCTCACCATTACTTGCTGACGTCCATGAGGCTGTTAAGTATATGTTGCATTACTTCATTTGTTTCAGAAAAAAAGAAGCAAAATGGATGGATTAGAAAAATAGAATAAAGATCCTTTAGAAAATCCTTTTTCTACACACCAGAAAGAGGAGAAAGTTAATAGGTCCTGATTGTGATCAGAAGGGTGTTAGAACAGAAAACCAATACGTTGTGTTTTGAATGAGAAAATGTGTTACCTAGTTAGAATTAGAATTCTACACCAGGTGACTATATTTTAAATCTCTTAATTTCCATTTGTAAAGTAATCCAGCCAAAGAGACAGTTGACAGCAAACAGACAAAACAAAACAAAAAACCAGTCAAAACTCATACTTCCTGTTAGCTGTTTAATAGACTTTTTCTTTTCGCCCCTGAGGAAGCTGAAATAAATAAAAGATGGGAAGAAATCAATATGCAAACAGGTGGAGAAATTTATTGGCTGAGAGTGTGAGCAGAACTAATTTAGATAAGGCAAAGTTTCTGGAGTAATCCAAGATTTCAAAATAACCTTCTTTGCAAATGCTTGACCTTACAAATAATCCACAGTTGATGAAGGTGTACCAGAAAAGTTTGCTCCCCTTCTGGAAGCTATTGTCTGAGTAAAATCATAGAATTAAATTAAATTAAATATTTGTATTAATTCAGTGCTCTTGCTCTTTTTTAAATTCTCATTGGAACATTGTAATTGCTCATTTCTGGCAGGGCTTTTCTTGTCTGGCTTTCTCACTGTATTTTGTCACCCTTCTCTCTCTCTCAGGCACCAGAGACCTTCATGTATGGTTTTTATAGGCTTCTTGAAGCTAGTTGAGTTCTTTATCCTAGAGTTTCTCAGCAACTTATTCACTAAATGTAGCATCTTGAGGATTAGAGCAGAGGGTAATATCAGTGCCTATAACATAGAGAACATGCCTTCCTGGCCTCAGGGAGAGCTTTGAGAAGAGGGGGACCTGTTTTTCTAGGTTCTCACCAGAGGTCTTCAGCCCTCTGGGGTCCTGAGACTCCTGAGACACTGGGATGTGCTGCTGCCTCCATGTCAGCTGTTAGCCTAAATGTTCTTCCTGAGAGAAGAGTTCTTTGGCCAGTATCCCATGTAGAGGTTATTTGTAGTTAGGTAGAAGAAAGCATGTGTATCCTCATGATTTCAACTTTGTGGAAGCTGAGTAGTGAATGTCTCTTTGAGATAAACTTTTCTTTAAAAAACTTAGATGTGATAATTTACAAACAGTTTTTCCAATTGAAGCGTTTCATTTTAGACATGGTTCTACTTCAGCCAAAGGCAGTCTTGGTAAAGCCTTTCCAACCAAAGCAGGATATCTGCTAGAAGCAGGTGCTATTGAATTCCTTCTTGGCTCAGTGGGCTCTATATGGGCTCTACTTCTTTATGTCAGTCCAGTCTGTGAGGTTCCCAGGTGGTGATTTGTCTGTGGTGATTTTCACCACTGACAAGTCCACAATGCAATAAACACAGAATTTCTCAGAGGTCCAGTCAGGGAGAAACAGCAGGGGAAGTAAATACACATATTAGTTTTGTGATGGCTCTAAAACCACTGTCGCTGACAGGAGCAGATGGACTTTTTTCCTACCTAGTTTGTCCAACAAGCTATGATTCACAAAGTTTAGCTCTGATCCTGTAGTTAGGCTATTTATATCTTAGCTGCACCCTCAAAGCATCTATGATGCTACCATTACTTTTTACACCTTCCAGGTAACTTTTTCAGCTGTATTTCTGATCAGCCTTGACAAGTGGTCAGTATTCTGCAGATTGCTTTTTTTCTAAGCTGTTTTCTTTTGGGGGTTTGGATTAGAAGAAACATCTATGAGAAGATCCATCTTTACATACCCAGACACTGTATTTGAATGGGCAGTTATTACTTTCTGGGTGACCTGTGATTATTTAGTCCTGAGACATGTACCAGGATGTTTTCACTGCGTTTTGCACCAAGATGGAGACACCAGGCAATGGAAGGTGAATGTGTATTCATATCTCACTCCTAATGAGGGATGTACAGAATCCTTCATAGCAGGCAGTGTAGAAACTCCCTGAATTATCACAGCAAACATTCACAGACACCCGCTAAAAACGTTTTCTAGCCATGCTCCCAAACTTTTCAACTCACATGGAATACAGAAATGGTTGTTGTGAAGTTGATGAAGGAATTTGTATGCATATAAGCTGATGGTTTGGAGGTTGTCAGCATCTTGCCAGGGCTACTCATTTTCCTTTTGCTTCCAGGAGAAGTCAGGGAGTTAACAGACACAGAAGACATCCCAATTGCTCCTCCTTCTCATGAAGCAATTGTGTCTGATAATCCACCTGTTAAAATCTTTCAAGTTTTGGAAAAGCAACAACAAAAAAGTCAATCCTGACTCCATAGAAATTGTTACAGTTCACAAGATTCATTACAGACCCAGGATAACTGGCTTTCAGTGCCTCACCCATAAAGATACTGTTGTGCAAAAAAGATAAGAAGGACAAATATGGCAAAATGGTTACTTTGGTAGGAGTTTCTCAGTAAACCAGGATCTTTAGGATTTTATTACGTATTTGTATGAGTGCATGTGCAAACTTTATGAAACCGTAGCATTTAAAACTCAAATAAATACAAACGAGTAGTACTTGATTGGTTCCTTCTGCCATGCCAAACCCTGACTGCCACTACTGATCTTATATAAATTAAGTGTCTTACATTTTCTCACACCCTTTCTTATTATAATGAGAGTTCAGAAACAAATACCATCATTTTTGTTTTGGATCCTCTTATTTCCTTGGGTAGTAACAGATACTGCAGGGGGAGAACATCAGCCAGATGCAGGAGATCAAATCTCTCAAAACCTAAGTTCTTGCTTGGGTGACATACACATATTATTTCAGACCCCTGAATAGTATTATATTATGAGAACAGAAGAGGGGTTTGAGATCTGTTTCCTTCACACATTGACAATAAAAGAGTCACTGTTTTCTCACGTTCTTTCACGCTTCTTGAAACAAAAATTCTCTCACAGATGCTTTACTGGGAGCTCAGCTCAATGGGAAAAGGCATGTGGAGTGATTCAGCATCTTCACTATGGTCTAACATCTTGTTAGGCTTGTTTACAGCCAAATGCTGTAATAAGTCTAAATCAGAAGGTAAGGATCTTTATCATTAAATTGTTATAAAAGTGTGATACTGTATGATTCAGTATTTTCCCTAGTTCCAGTCCTAGGAATTTCTGTAGTTTTCTTTTGACTCTTGTACGTCTCCTAAGTGATGAGAGACGCTCCAGCAGGATACGAGTTAACCTCTGAAACCACCATTGGATGGCCAGTGTTCAAGGAATGCAGTCCTCAGGTTGGATCATTGGTTTCCCCACTAGATCCTGGCCGCTAACAGGGTAGCTGCCTGCTGATAAGGAGCACCCCAATCCACTGCTTCCTTTATAGTTGGGAATGTACAGTTCCTCCCTTCCACAGCTGTAATCTGAAAATGAGTGATTTCCTAGAGTTGTGCTGTCAGTGTCAGTAATGGGAACAAGGTGCATTCCTCCAGAAATGGTGAGAGCTCAGTTCAGTATTGCAAACTTCATCTCAAAGGTTCTTTAGCAGTAGAACATTGCCACAGGCATCACTGAATGTGGGAGGAAAATTCCCACAAATTCTTTTAGGGTTAGAAATCCTATAAGAGGTCATCAGTTCCAGTCTAGAATAGTTGTGAGCGTGGCAGTTCCAGGTATCTCAGTAAATACTTCAGCTACCTTTAGAAAAGGAAAGGTCACAGGTTGATTTGAGAAACCTTCTGTGACTGAACCCCATGTTTAAGTCTTTCTAAAGGGAGAGTAGACTGCAACACACCTTGATTCATCTTTGGACATTGACCAGATTGACTTTTTGTCACAGGAAATGTTTGGAGTCTTGTATCAAATTTGTAAAATAGCATTCTTGCAAAGTCATCCCTGCATGTTACCCTATTAATATCAAATAAACATTTGTGTTAGTTTAGAAAGTTGATGTGATGGGTATAGAACAGAGCTGTGGAGCTTGTACACTGTTTTTCTTCTACTTTTTGGAGAATAATGGGTCACCTTTATGTTGGAGTTCAGAATACCTAAGTATCAGCAGCTCTGTACAGTTCCCCTCACCCTGACCTCCCTGGGCTTCAGTACCCTTCATTAAATTCCACTATTAATGTTCACTTTCCATCATGGGGTGTTGGAAAAAAGACATTCTAACATTAAAGAATGTGAATATCTGAATTTGCATAGACAGAGCTATTAATCTCCTTGCACTGTTTGTCTGCCCTTTCATAGCTCCAATCCTAAATCAGTGCCTTTGTATTTCTGAACTGATTACATTCCAAAGAGGAACAAAATTCTGAAGTATCACTTAAATAATACACACTGTTTAAGTATCACTCACTTATATGGCAAATCTTTTAAGAGTACATCTGAAGCACATTCTTTTTTAGATGTATTACTGCAAAGTGTTCCTTTGTCTTTTCCTTCTCACCGCTGAGTTTTGTTCCTTAGGCAGACTCACAGTTTCCCCTCTGAGGACCTTAAAAAATCCCTTAATTTCTCATTTCTCATTGTATTCAACTTCCACTAAACTATTTTCTGACTGATGCAAAAGCAGAATTTTTACATTGGCACCTAGTAAAACTGGAGATATTTATTTGACTTTCTTTGTATTATATACATCTTTTACTTCTGGGTTCCAAAATATTAGGAAATTATTGTTTCCTTTGCTTGAAATTATAATTACTCAATTCATAATCCCTCATTTCAAATTCACCAATTTCCTGTTGCTAGACTCATTTTTATTATCAGTGGCTGCCCAGTTCAATCAATTGTTCCCTGTAGGACATTGCTCTGCCTTTCTGTGTATTTGTTAGAGAGGAAAAAACAGACAGGGAATAATCTATCAGAAATCTCAGGAGGCTAAACAAAATTTTCAGATTTTTTTTTTTTTTTCATTTTAAATAAATAAACCAGAATAGATCCTATTCTCCCCTCAAGCTCAGTACTATTTATTTAATGGTGAACCGTATAATGAATCTTATAAATACATTGAAAAAAAAATATTTCTATAAAAAAGGCACCTTGAGTAACCTGAAGGAAAGTAAGCTGAAATGATTAGAGATGTATGTTAGACTTTGTTTTGGTTTACTTTAGAAGATACGTATTTAAAAGTTATATATGTTTTTATTTTCGATGCACGTCATTTAACTTTAAAATAGAAAATGAAGGAGCAAGGTAATGTCATATTTAAACATTCATAGCTGGTTGACACAGCATGTATGTGTACTTTCAGAGATATCTTTTATTTCTAAGGAGATGAAAAATAATAATTCTTAGTGCATATTCTTATAATCTACATACCCCAGAGCAGCGAGCTTTTGCAATGTGCTGCTAGTGCAGTCTCGCTTGCACTCTGTGCTATGGTCCAGGCTGGCAGGAGAAGAATTGTCAGGAGAAATGTACTTGTTCTGTGTCACTGTGATGAAAGGTAGGGCGACCACTTTCCTATTGGCAGATTTTAAAAGTTTGCAGAAGTCACCAGGAGTCTCGAATATGTTTTGTGGTGATCTTCATGTGTTCTAGAGGGAGCAGACTAACTACATCAGAAGGAACTGGGCTGTCTCCTTACCCCATTTCTCAAATGGAAACGCCAGTCCATATGCTGCTTTAAAGCACAACTAAAAATAATGGTTATAGCATATCACGTTTGTGAAAAGAGAAAATAACTGCTCCTGGGTTGTTGTTTGTTTTGTTGTTTGGGGTTTTTTTTGAGACCCAGTAGCAAAGCTACTCTCATTTCAAGCAGAATTTTGTATTTCTGAAAATGAAAAACTAAGTACTGGAAATATCTTATTTCTTTTCTTAAGAGTAAAAAAACCCACCAAAATCTATAAGAACAACTTGGAAAATTACAACATATTCAATGTTTGATCCATTCTGTTCTCAGCCTTAAGAAGAAACGATTAAAAATGCACTCTGAAGCTAGCTTTGCATGCATCCTGTAGATACAAGACTGCTTGAAAGAGTGGGTTCAGATTTGCAGACATCTTTGTTTGTGTAGGAACAGATATACAATAAGGCTAAGAATAGGTGAGAGAGTGCAAACCAGTTTGCTGGATTTGGCTAGCAGACTCTCAGTGCTGACATGTAATACATCAGACCTGATGCAACTTTATCATGGGGAAGTGGTTTTAAATATTTAGTGTGACGGTATGGGGCAGTTTTTCTCATTAGGGATTAACACAGATGAACTAGTGTGCTCTGCCTGTATAGCTGCTTTTGTTAAATTACTTCTAAATTTCATTGCTACGAATAGTCATGAAATGAAACCTAGAAAAAAGCCATACTGTCTGGTAGCTGGAAACCTAACTAGTGACAGAGTCTAATATTTTTATGTGCTATGAGCAATGCTCCTTGTGGAAATTGAAATGCCTGGGTCAAGCTTTTTTAGCAGAAAATTGGAGACAGAGGCTTGGTCAGTCCTGAAAGCATATTGTCAGGGAAGGAATTTATAGTTAGACACAGAATTCCTGCCTTTTGTGAGTGTATACATTGCAAAGTGAGGCTAGTCTGATATTGTTGCAATTCTGAGAAACTACTGCAGTTCAGAGGACTGATTCAAAGCTGGTTTTAAGGACTTTAAGTTCTTGACTCACAGAAAAATGCCATAATTAGCAGACTTAGCAGGAGAAAAGTAATACTAACTTGATAATGGTTTTGAGTGGACAATTATTTATTGCTCTTAAAAGACATCATTAAAAGCTGTCATAAAGTAAGCAAACAGACTAAGTACCACATCAGAAGGTTAATATTATTCTATTACAAGACAAGTTTTAGTCATAGCATTTTCACCTTCCTCTTTCTTCCTGTGCTTTTCCTTCTCTGCAACTGTGAGGATTAATTGAAAGGGCAGAGGCTCCTCATTCAGCTGAATACTATGTAAAGTCAATGCCAGTTGAAACCCAGTGAAAAATGACTCAGGGTTGAGTCAACAGAGAATTGCTGGTCCCATCTGGTGATGACGCATAGCTGACACTTATTCCCTCAGTGAAGGCTTAGCTGACTGTACTTGATTTTATTTGGGATGTTCCTTCTGTAATTGGTACCAAAGTGATACAACAGAAATGAGAACATCATCTTACCCTCCTTACTGCTCTATAAATTTCAGCCACTTTTCTTCAGCACTCTTTTCTTCTCTCCCTGCCCCTAAGTTCCTATTTGAGTGTAGCTAAGAACCGCAGGAGGAATTTCTCCTCTGCTGTCGTGAGAACTGAACCACTGAAGCAGTCCACTGTGCAGGTGGGAAACTGCAGGATAGGAATTAACCTGACACACAATACTTCAACCCTTTACTTGTAGGAGCCTAGTGAGACAGTAGCCCCATGGTCCTTAATTTCCCTTTAGCAGGCTGATGACCTTGACTGTTTTGGATAGCAGAAATTAAGATGCAAGAATGGCCTGTGGCCTCAACAGAAAGAATACTTGTATTCTTCATGTGGTGCTGTACATAAGGAGATAGAGACCTGGAGGATGCTTTTGCTGAAATATCAGCCAAGCATTGCTTTGAGAAACAAAGGCAGTAAGTGAAGGGGAAGAAAATTTAGATTTCACTTTATACATACCTAGGCTTTAAGATTTGTTTAAAAATCAGGAAAGCTGACTCTGCTCAAAAACCCCTAAACCTGCACAACAGTATTGGAAGGCTAAGCAAGCAAACACTCATAACTTGCAATGAATGCTAATGGACAAGTACTTCAGATCCATGAGATTCCGATTCCATTGTCCAAAATAGATTGGTATCTATAATACTTTCTGTTGTTCCATGTTGTGATGGACAGATGAAGAGATTGGGGGAGGAAAAGGGGCAGGGACATGGGGTTATTTAACATGTGCTCACAGAACTAATATGGCATGTGACATCTATATTTCAGTACCTGTTCTGAAGCCTCTAGTTGTCATCAAGAACATACTAATACCCATTTCTTTGTCTGGACAAGCAGTGAAGAGCAGCAGCTCTTACTCCTCTAACAGTTCATGCTACCGCAGTACTCTACCACATTGTTCCTATTGGGCAGGGCTCCAAATCCCTAACCCATGCTTTCCTGACAAATGAAACATTTGGTTTCAAGTAAAGAAGATCTTTCAATTTAAAAAAGAGAGAAAAAAAGAAAAGAAATTCTAATATTTAGAATAGGAGGGAGGGGAGGAGAAAGGGTGCCAGGTCTTGTGCAGAGCTTTCACTTATTTTATAGATATAACTGGCAGTATGAGTAGGGATTGTTAAATCCTTACAGAAAGGAAACCAAAGCAGATAACTTTTTGCTTCCTTGTTTGCTTTCTCTGCCTTAACATTGTTTGGCTTCTGAAGATGTCCTTGAAGATCTAAGGATGTCCTTGAATGTCCATTCTTGACTATTAAGCTAAAATACCTCCAGATGGGGATATTTTCAGTGCTCCTGCTAGAGCTTGGGTTCATATTGAAATATCTCTATGGAGCTCAACACATGGGAGGTAGCATTTGGTTTTGTAGTATCACATTAAAAACACCTGGGCTCTTTCAAAAGTGACACCGCCTTTTTGTCCCCCAGTATCATCCTGACAGCTCTTGTTTGAACCACATTTCAGATGTTCTCTAGCTTATTGCCTTCACACAGCACTCTGGCACATTCTTGATTTTCTTTTCTTCCTGATAAACCTTGCTACTCCCCTCTTTCTGGAGGCTTTCAAAATTTAAGGCTGTACAGTGTAGTCTTTATGATACCTCTGCATGCATGCCCCAACAACTGTGCTCTTGAGTTATATTTATCATTAATTTGGCCATTTGGTTCTTCCCTACTGTTCAGCTATCAAATAAAAAAATCCATTTTTACTGTGCATGTCTTTGAGGTGAACACACCGAGCTGATGCAGGTATTTGAGCATTGTCATGAAATGCTTTAGTTGCCTTTTCAGACTGGATTGATTTTTATTGTCCAGTACTTTTTGGCTCTTTCTCTATTATTTTTTTGGTGAAAAATGCCAGGCTGGGAACAAGAGAGACTGAAATCTTCTAGCTTCCTACAGAACACAGCATAAAACATTGCATAGTGATAGTGCCCTCTCATCAGTTCAGCGTTTCTACTCATCCTGAATTTGGAAGAGACCACTTTGAAAGAGGACATTGAACCTTCTCCTCTGTTTTCTCAGTTCTTGGTCTCGGGTGTGATTGTAAGTAAAGGTGAGAATTTGACAGCTGTGATTGTGTTTTGGAAACTCCAGACGCTTCTTCTTTAAGAAATTCTGTAATTTCTCTACAGTTTACTTTTAGTAGTAGCTCTCTTTCTCCACCCCTTCTTACTGGTTTGTGTGAAAACTACTTGATAGTACATTCTGTTTAATTAAAGCTTTTTTTCTGACAAAAAAA